>SSBG01000007.1:267525-295608 GCA_028220655.1 Shiraia bambusicola | reverse complement strand
AATCTTGACATCAGTGTACTCGAAGTTCTTGAGAAACTCGGCGCCACCATCAGACGTGAGGCCTGCAGCCTGCTCTGTCTTGTGCTCCTCGGCATTCTCAAGAACAGCATCAATGTCAAGCTCTTCCAGCTTCTTCTGGTTACCAGACTGCTCAAACATCTTCTGTCCTCGACGCTTGAGGATGTTATTGATATCGTCGGCAGAAGATGGTTCGGCGCCAAGGCGACTCATCTTGTCGTTGAGCTCCTTTTGCTGGCGGTCAGTGACACCTCGCTGGATTGTGATGAACTCTAGCATGCGCTTGTTGCGAGCACGTTCCAGAATTTCTTCTTCAATGGTATCCTTGGATACAAGCCGATAGACGCTAACGGGCTTTTGTTGACCAATTCGATGTGCTCGAGCCATGGCCTGTAGATCGGCTTGCGGATTCCAATCAGAGTCGAACAAGATGACCGTATCAGCAGTCATCAGGTTGATACCAAGACCACCGGCACGGGTCGACAGCAAAAAGCAGTAGTCTTCACTGCCAGGAGCATTAAAGTGCTCGATGGCAATCTTGCGGTCGCTGGCAGGTACAGTGCCATCAAGGCGTTGGTAGGTGTAGTTTCGAAGCTTGAGATAATCGGTCAGGATGTCCAACATATGAACCATCTGACTGAAGATCAATACACGATGGCCATCAGCTTTGAGCTTGGTAAGGAGACGATCCAGTAACATCATTTTTCCACTGGTGGTGATGAGAGCTTTGAGGGTCTCGTCCTTGGTTGCATTCCCCTTCAAGAACTTGGCTTCGGCATTGGGAAAGAGCAAGGCATGGTTGCTGGCTTTCTTCAGCTCCATGACGATGTTGAGAAGTGATTGTTTTTGGCCAGTTCCGCCTTCGTTGAGAGCTTCATAATTCCTTGTTAGGATGTTCTTGTAGTACTCGAGCTGAATATCTGATAATTCGACGCGAAGAATCTTCTCTGACTTGGGTGGCAAATCATTCTCAACCTTTTCCTTGGTTCGGCGAATCATGTACGGTTGAATGGCCTCGCTCAATTCAGCCAACTTGTAGCTAGCATCTTCTGAAGAGAGATCGACATTCTCATCAACAGTGATCTTGCCAGGCATGAGAAAATCCATCAAAGCGGACAGCTCGCCGAGTGTGTTCTGAATTGGGGTACCCGTAATCAAAAGTCGACTTGGGGCATTGAACTGTAGCAGTTTGTCGTAAAGTCGAGACTCTCGGTTTTTCAGGCGGTGTGCCTCGTCAACTGCAAGAAACTGCCACTTGATGCTGGATAGGAACTGCCAATCGGCAAGAACGTATTCATATGTGGTCAACAATACGTTGAACCTGATCTTCCTCGGGTTGCCGTCGACCAGCAACTCCTTCTCCCTGATAATACTCCTAGCATCCTCCCTGCCAGTGTAGATAACATAGTTTATGTCAGGTGTCCAGTTGTTGAAGGTATCAGCCCATGCAGGCATGGTCGACAATGGCACGACGCAAATGAACGGACCGTCCTGGCCCCGATCGTGCCGTAGCCAATTCATAAAGGAAACCGTCTGTACTGTCTTTCCCAGACCCATTTCGTCGGCAAGAATGACATTTGTGCCTCGACACCAGTTATGGGCCAAAAAGTTCACGCCTTGAAGCTGGAAGGGCCTCAATCGACCAAATTTGATATAGTCTGGTTGCTCATCCAACTTGACGAATTTGCGACGGGTATTGAGGCTCGATTCGCGTGCATCGGACGAGGGTCGGTTCGAAGAACGGTCTAAGAAGCGGTCGATTTCAGTCTGGGATAGTTCACTAATAAGTGAGGCGGCTTCCCAAGTGCAGAATTCGTAGGTCAATCCCTTCCCTATAAATTGTTAGGTAATCCAGATAGGGGTCAATCATGGAAAGAATACTCACACTTGACAAAGTACTCGGTCTCGTCTTCACCATCCCGCGAATCAATGACGCGCTCAGCGACATGGAAATCTAGTTGACTCTCACGCTCAGCTTCACGTGCGACCATGTGTTGTTCAAACTCTTCTGGGTCGGTCTTTTTGCGGGCAAGATGGTACATGTCGTTCATGACAGGACCCTTGAAGTAGTTGTCGAGCTTTCGCCAGCCTTTATGCGAGGCTGCCGTCTGGTAGGCTTCCCACGTCGAATGGTAGTGAGCCTTGTCTTGCCATTTGACCTATTGATGGGAAGATTAGCAAGTAGCAGAGTGAAAATGCCAGCCCGTACTTACAAGGTACTCAAAGTCCTTCTTCACAGCATAATGGGGGTCAACTTCTACAGACTGTTAGCTGGTAAACGAGTAGTGGTCAGGCTTCATTCATTACCTGTCCCCTTCATGGGGCGATGGTCCAAGATCTTGTCAATGACAGGGCCAGTGTCCTCGGCAACGGCTGCCCATTGGTTTGGCGTAGTGTTGTCATCTGATTCCTCAAAATCATCTTGGGCGTCCTCATTGTAGTTGGTGACCTGTGCCGTACGTCGCGCAGAGAAGCGAACCTCGGCTTGCGAAGGTGGCAGGCGGCCTTCGGCTATGAGCAGCTGGCGATGGCGCTCCTTCTTGCTTGGTATGTTCTTCTTCGCGTTGACGTAGCCGTCCGACTCTGAATCAGTTTCTGCTGCTCGATAGACTGGAGAAGGTTGGTTTGAAGCTATGAGATGGAATTAGCACCATTGGAAATGAAGTTTTGATCAAGTTGCAAACCTTTACGCGAAGCTGTCCTTTGCCGTTTGCGAGGCTGATCCGAGACGGAATCATCATCGTCATCATCGCTATCCATCTGAGAATGGTTAGTACATGACTTGATTCACGTCAGTCAGGCCAGGTTACTTACGATGCGACGGCTTGGGCGAGCACGACCCTGTGCGGATGTTAGCTTGCGCATGTGTGAGATGACAATGCCACGTACACTGCGACGAAGACCGTATAACTCTGGGTTCTGCTCCATGTAGTCCTCCTTTTCTGCGCTGGCTTTGCGCTTGAGAGGCCTTGATGACGCTCGTGACGATGAACTCTGGGCGCGACTGCTTGGTGCCTGCTCAGATGGCGGTGAATCCGAGTCATAATCCCCATCCGGTTCGCCCTCAGCATCCACGTCTGCAGACGAGTCTGAATCAGCGGCCATGGCCTCGTCATCGTCGTATTCTTCACCGGGAGCGTCAACATCAGAAGCGGGCTCGACTATCGAGGGTTCTTCAGCAGCAGACAGATCGCTATCGCTGTGCTGCGAAGGGCTGTTCGGGGCGGCTGCGTGGACGGAAAGAGGTTGTAAATGGCCATTTGTATACGGCATCGAGTTTCTATGGCCCGAAGGAGAGGGCATCACGATGGACGCGGCTACGAGAGATGGTCAGCACAATATCCAAGTCATCTGAAGGCTCTGCAAGGCGCGAGTGGGTGCATTGTGTAGAGGGCGAATCGGCGATCCAGAATAGCCATAAAGAAGCCAAAACCGCAGAAGGGGTTTTGGGCAATGGAGCTCTGATGGCGGATCACGGTGGTGAATGGGCGTTTGATGGAACAAGGGCGGAGGAGGCCTGGAGGCCTGGAGGACCTCGGGGCGGCTCGAACAGGCGACAGAGGACTTGCCGAAGCGGGCTCGACGTGCCGGAGGGGTGTATGAGGGGTGACAGGCGATATACTGGATGGAGCGACGCGAAACGATGATGGAGAGATGGACTTGCACGAGCGCAGGCACGCGGGCACAAAGTCACGCCCAGACAAAGCAGACACGGGGGAAAAGCAAAGCAGAATGGAAGAGCACTTACAGTCCATGGTCAAGATACCCCCACTGCGAGCGGCGGGTAGGGTCGCGTTTTGGGGGGGGGAGGGGGGAGGGGAGGGGAAGTTGTGTATGGGTGGTGAAGATGTGGAGGTTCCTTAGTCGGACTGGACTGGGGGTTTCAAGGACCGGGCGAGAAAGTGCTTCTTGGCGTGCGCACAGCCGCAAAAGGGTCCTCGGCCAATCAGCGCGCGGCAAGATCGCTTACTTCTTGGGCTTACCTAAGCATGTAGTAGCACCGCCGTGAATGCTCCATTGTAACGTCTGAATAGTTGTTAATTATTGTGCGTTTCTTTGCACGCTGCTCTGCTATTGTTGCTCTATTTTGCGTCTTGTGTTGACTGCGGTGCCCGTCTTTCTGACTGTCCCTTACCCTCACACTGACCCTCACACTCACACTGACCCGCCAAAATCCTAGTTAACGTATCTGAAGCCACGCCTTCACCACCTCCACCTTCACCTCCACCTCCACCTCCACGGCCGCCGCCGCCACCATGTCTGACAAGCTCACCCGGTATGCCCCCTCTACTAGATGGTGTCTTCTTAGGTCGAGTCCTGACTTCTTTCTCCCAGTATTGCCATTGTCAACTCTGACAAGGTAAACCATATACCCCGCTACCCCTCCACACAAAATTTCGACATGGCTGACGTGAACATGTCCACTGCTATAGTGCAAACCCAAGGCAGGTGCAGCCCTCTCCCACACGTCCTCTCTTTCTATGCTAACCCCCCTCCCCTAGAAATGTCGACAGGAGTGCAAAAAGTCTTGTCCCGTCGTGCGCACGGGCAAGCTGTGCATCGAAGTGACGCCCGACTCCAAGATCGCCTTCATCTCTGAGCGCCTGTGTATCGGGTGCGGCATCTGCCCCAAGAAATGCCCCTTCGACGCCATCAACATCATCAACTTGCCCACCAATCTCGAGACCCAGGTCACACATCGATACTCGGCCAACAGCTTCAAGCTGCACAGGCTGCCCATGCCCCGTCCTGGCCAGGTGCTGGGTCTTGTAGGAACAAATGGTATTGGCAAGAGCACAGCCCTCAAGATTCTCAGCGGCAAGCTCAAACCCAACCTGGGTCGTTATGACAACCCTCCTGACTGGGAGGAGATCTTGAAGTACTTCCGTGGCTCGGAACTCCAGAGTGAGCCTCACGGATGGTCACACTGTGTAATGTGGCTTGCTAATCCCTGCTAGACTACTTCACCAAGGTTCTCGAGGACAACCTCAAGGCTGTGGTCAAGCCACAGTATGTCGACCAGATTCCCAAAGCCATCAAAGGACCGGACCGAGCCGTGGGTAAACTCATTGGAGCCCGAGCGCAAATGGACAATCTCGAAGAAATCATTGACGAGCTCGAGTTGCGACACATTTTTGATCGTGAGGTCAATCTTCTTTCTGGTGGAGAACTGCAGCGTTTCGCCATTGCCCTCGTGTGTGTCCAACAGGCCGACGTATACATGTTTGATGAGCCGTCTTCCTTCCTCGATGTTAAGCAGCGTCTGGCGGCTGCTAGAAGGATCCGTAGCCTGCTCCGTCCTGACGACTATGTCATTGTCGTCGAGCACGATTTATCCGTCTTGGACTACCTTTCTGATTTCATCTGCGTCCTGTACGGCAAGCCGGCTGTGTATGGCGTCGTTACACTGCCTGCATCTGTGCGTGAAGGTATCAATATCTTCCTTGATGGCAACATCCCTACCGAGAACCTGCGTTTCCGTGAGGAGTCGCTCCAGTTCCGTATCGCCGAGGCGGGTGACGAATTCCTGAGCGACAATGCACGCGACTACACTTATCCCAAAATGTCCAAGACCTTGGGTGATTTCCAGCTGAGTATCGAGTCTGGAACCTTTACTGACTCTGAGATTATTGTCATGATGGGAGAGAATGGTACAGGCAAGACCACGTTCTGTAAGATGCTGGCCGGTGCTTTGAAGCCTGATGGCACCACGACAATCCCCAAGATGAGCATCAGCATGAAGCCTCAGACCATCACGCCCAAGTTTCAAGGAACTGTTCGCCAGCTCTTCTTCAAGAAGATCAAGGCTGCTTTCTTGAGCCCTCAGTTCCAGACCGATGTCTACAAGCCACTCAAGATGGACGACTTCATCGACCAAGAAGTGCAGAATCTTTCTGGTGGTGAATTGCAGCGTGTTGCCATTGTTCTCGCTCTTGGCATCCCAGCTGACATTTATCTCATCGACGAGCCCAGTGCCTATCTCGACTCCGAGCAGCGTATTGTTGCCTCTCGTGTCATCAAGCGCTTCATCATGCACGCCAAGAAGACCGCCTTTGTCGTCGAGCACGATTTCATCATGGCTACCTACCTTGCTGATCGTGTCATTGTCTTTGATGGCCAGCCCGGTGTCAAGTCACGCGCTAAGAAGCCTGAATCTCTGCTCACAGGTTGCAATACTTTCTTGAAAAATCTGGACGTCACATTCCGCCGTGACCCCAACTCATACCGTCCACGCATCAACAAGGACAAGTCCCAACTGGACCAAGAGCAGAAGTTGAGCGGCAATTACTTCTTCTTGGAGGAAGAGAGTTGAAGAGGTTTTCGATCAGAAGCAAATGTCTCCATCCCAGCGCCGCCCGAATGGGCATATGACAACGGGGACAACCAAGAAGGGCAACAAAAAACGGGGCTTGAGATGCCGTATGATAGGCCTGCTAGATGAGGAGAGCGCATCCGAAGATGAGGACGAAGAGGAAGACTCCTTTTTTCGCAACAGCCAAGCTCTCTGGCTGGTTGGCTCCCTGGGCATCGCCTGGTGATATATGGGAGATGAAGAGAGAAAGCAGACGATCGAGGCCTGGATCAGGTGAATGCCCTGTGCCTCTGGAACGGGTGCGTTGAGGTGAATTGAAAAAGGTAGAGACGTTTATAAGAATGAGGAAATTGCAATGTTAAGGTGCGACATTGAGTCTGGTGCTGTATCCTTGAGCGATTGCTTTGATGTTTTTCGTCCTCAACACTCTAACCTGATCAATCATGCAAACAACTACCTAGGTAGGTACGTGACTACACTCGATTACCATGACCAACACAATCGCAACACGATCCCAACCGCATCATACTAAAAGAAAAACAATAATAAATTTCATTTTGATATTCAAAAAAACCCCATCTTTTCAACACAATCTAATACTAATATCTTTATGGTATCAATAATGATTAACTACTCCAAGCATATACATTCTAATAATGCTGGAACAAAGGGTCCCCCCCCCCGCCTTCCAAAGCCCAAACCCAAAACAAAAACAAAAAGACAAAGACTGGGTATATATATATATGCATGCCTGATTTCCCAAATGCATGATTATTCTCAAATGCGGAGAAAGCGAGAGAGAAAGCGACAACCAAGGGAAAGAGGGTAAAAAGTCAAAGCACCGCCGCCGCCGCCGCCAGCCAGAAGAAACTAATCATATGCAATGCTTTACGACAACAAAGGAGAATGTAAGAGGCTTGGTGGTGGTGGTGGTGGGTTTGTTTACTAAAGAGAAAAGAGCAAAAAAAAAAAAGTTTTTAAAAAAAAAAGAAACTCATCCGCGCCACATGCATTCTTCTTCCATGGGCATGGGGGTTCGATTTGTGATTTCAAGACTCTTGTTCATTGCGTCTGCGTCTTCTTCTTCTTCGGAGCGTTTGCTTGCGCTGCTGAATGATGTGCGCATGTGGCTTGTAGCCAAGGACAGAGGGGCGTCGGGACTTGGGGAAATGGATTTGACGTCTTCGTCTTGTTGCATTGACGGGAGGACTGGCGGCATGTCTGTGGTGGATTTGGTTGCGCGTTGTTTGGCGCGTTCTTGGCGTGCTTCTTCGCGCTGTTTCATGACTTCTTGCTCGTGGGCGACGGCTTTGGCGCGGCGTTCTTCCACGTCTTTGCGTTTGATGACTTTGCCTAGGGCATCCGAAGCTTGGATCAGGCCATCGATGCTGATGGCGTGGTTGGTCATCTGGTGGTTGATGTAGTGGTAGATGCCGGCAGGGACATCGCATTGGAGGAGGGCTTTTTCATTCAATTTAAGGAGGGCGAGGGCGACTTGGAAGAGGAAGGTACTACCGTCGTGCATGCAAAGTACTACATCCCATACCCGAAACAATGCCTCTGCAGATAAACAATCTGTAAAGACAGAGAGGAACCATTGAAAGGTCAAGGCCTCGAGTTCAATTTCCAGCTCGTCCAGGTGGGCAGACAGACGTGGCAACAACTCAACCACGTATGAGCGAAGTACAGACTGATCAGACCGTGAGGTAAGGAGATGTGCGTCGTAGTAATTTTGTGGCAATATGTTCTCAATCATGGTAGCCAGGACCCAAAACGCATCCTCAGCAGTCGGCAGGATGAGGAGAAGACAGGCAGTGATCAGATTCATGCCCTGGCAGTAGCCCACCTCGGGGTTTCGGCGGGAGTATGCGAGCAGTACCTCGTTCAGCTTCTGAACACCAGGCCCAGTACGAAAGAAGATGTTATCAGTAAGCGTTCGAGTAATGTCCATATGGATCTGAGTGGCAATGGTAGGATCATCTTCGCCATTATTGACCAAGTCCTCGTAATAACCTGGTATGCGTAGTGCTGCCGCGCCACTGCATTCAGCCCAGACCTTTGCACGGAGTGCAACTGGAATACCGCCGAGCACTAGTCGACGAAATTCTTGCCATTTGGCTCGACCAACCTTGCCCTTGTTGCCTAGACTTGCAATACCCACCATCTCGCCATCAGCCAGGAACGTCTCCGGGGCTATGTACGCCTTGGGGCCGCCTTCGCTGGTGGTAGCTGCTACCCCTTCACGCTTGTTCCCAGCACGAACCTTACGGAGAAATTCATTCCATCTCACGCTCTTTTCTCTCTGTAGATTGTCGTGCAAATCACTCATCTGATCCAGCAACGACCTGACGGGATCAATTTGGGGAGAATAAGGGCTGGTTGGTGTAGATGGTCCTGGCGAAGGCGTAGTGACAGACAGTTCAGCATTGCTAGACACGATACGAGACGGTGCAGGTTCTGGATTGCTACGTGATGCTGGCAAAGACCCACGTTTCGTGAGAATGATCTTTGGGACCGAGATTTCGGCCTCGGGCGACTCGACTGTGGTAATTGGTGCTGCCGAAGGCGTATGCGATAGAAGCTCTGTAGGGTGTGTCGCCAACTTCAGATAGTCAACCCAAGTCTTTGCGATGATTTTGCCAGCAGGATCCTCAGAGCTGGAACTCGATGGTCGAGCCGCACCATTGCCTTCAACCAAATTAGCTGCATCGTCGCTCTCTGCCTTGTGAATGCCCAATTTCTTGAGAACAGTCCGACCATCTCCCAGAGGTTCGACATTGCTGGTTCGCTTCTGCTTGGCGAGTTCTGCAGCTGCCTCGCTTTGCCTCTTCTTTCGACGCTGATCATAAATAAAGCCAAATCTATCGGTCAGATACTCACTACTGCCAACAAGTCGATTGTGTTGTTGGACTAGTGTGGGTGGTCGGGACTCTTCGGGCAAGATGCGATCCATCTCCACTGGGCCCAGGTTGCTCATACTACGATTGGCTGAATTAGGGCCAGTAGCGGTTGACGGGTTCTTGGACGGCTCAGTGGACGAACTCTTGATCGTTCCATTTGGGCCAAGTGCTCGTCCGCGTCTCTGCGCGTTCGCCAAAGCAGATTTTGCAGATTGGGCAGTTCTCGTCGAATCTATGGAGGATGTACGAGCCGCGGCGTCGGAAGAAGCGTGTTTGCGCCCGCGTGCTGTGTTGGCTTTGTTGGCGGTTGCTGAATTGCTACCCGCCACCATCCTCAAAGCCCAATTCGTGATGGACACTGAAGACGACCGTCGGGAGGATGCAGCTGAGGTCTGATCATAACTTTGTAGTCTGCGCAAGGCAGGCACCGCACCGCCCCTGTCAGTATCAGGAGGCACAAACAAATCATTAGCCAAAGCCTTTCGAGGCGGTTTTGCTCCACTAGAGGCACGCGATCTGGCCTGGGTTGACACGTTCTCTGCTTGTCTGTCCACCATGCTTGCCACTGAGGGTGCCCTGCTGCTCTTCCTACTTGTCCCTGTCCAAATATAACTCTTCCAACCCAGCTTTCCCGCCTCAGGTGGTGCATCGGATGTGGCTGAGTTTATGGACATGACTTCTGCGGGCGGCGCGCTTGTTCCTGAGTCGATGCCTAGTGCATCAGGATATTCAACCACTTCATCCTCCATGGCTCTAGCAAGTCTGTCTTCCATGGGATCATCTGGATGCAGGCCAGACAGTGCGCTGTCGTCTCTTGTTCTAGATTTTGCAGCGAGAGCATTCGCTGATATTGCCCCCCTTTCCAGTTGGCGCAATCTGGTCTCAATGTCCATGTTGGAGACCTCGCAGTCCTGGAGCATCTTTCTCAAAATTCTCTCACGCTCCTCTGCTCTTCTTCTGAGCGCGGTAATCTGCGCATCTCGCTGTGCCAAGTCTCCAGCCAGCTGCCTCACCAGGGCAATAGCACCCGTTTGCTCGACAGCATCCTTGATGTTTTCATCGCTGGAGAAGTGGAGATTGCCCACCACCTTTGCTTGCTCTTGCGGGGCATCGTCGAAAAGCGCCGCCCGGCCCTTCAAGGAAGACGTAGCGACCAGGCTGCCCACTATCTGCTGTGTGGATTTGGTCACTTTGCGCACGGTGGACGTGGGAGCTGGAGTCTTGCCGAACTCGGGTGGTGGAACGGCGACTACGGTATCTGGCGAGGCGACAGCCTTGGTGTCTCCATTGCGGATACTTTCAGTGGGGTTGGGCGTGGCCCTGAACCAGCCGTTGGCCCGCGACTGCACGGGGGAGGCATCGGGACTTGGTGATAGGGAAGGGAATGAAGTCAGGCTCTTGGTGTCTTCGGCTGGAGAGTGCGCCCGGCTCCGGCTGCGACTCAGAGACGCGTTCGAATTGCGCTTGGGGGGGCGTATGCGGGCGATGCTGCGGTTGCGAGGGTTGGAAAACGTCGAGTTCTGTGAGGCGGTGCGCACCAGATCAACGGGCCCAGGAGGGTCAATGGCCGCCATATCAACTGACGCCTGTTACTGCTACAGGAGAGGGCATGCGGGGTATGGGAATGGATGAGGGCACGTGAGGGCGAGCAGCAGTAGTGGTAGTAGTGGTGATGATGGTGGTGGTGGTGGTGGTGGAGAGGGAGCTAGCTGAGGGCCGTGTGGTAGTGTGAGTGTTTGTGGATGCAGTCTGGATGGACATGGACATGTGGGACAGTGTGTCATACGTGATGGTGACGGTGGTTTAGTTAGTTAATGAATAGTGAATACCTGTCACCTACCTAGTTAGTGTGCAGGAATCCTTCTAATTAACTAATTACCAACTTCTGCTTGCGGCGCGTTCTGACGTATAACTAGGTAGGTAGTTATGGTAATGATAGTAATAACTACATAGTCGGCATCAGATAGTAAACACACGTCCACACACACACACACACACACACACTGGGCAGCAAGCAAGGGGTTTCAGGCACACAAATAATTACTAAGGTAATAATCATTAGTTAAGTTACCGAGTCGTTCCTCTGCACGCTAATTAAAGGCCGGCCCGCACAAGTTAACCCCACACGACAATGTCATGCCCGTCATCCTTACTCACAGCCCACAGCCCAACCAATATGTACCTGAAGGAAATGTTTCACTGTTCACCTGTCTATGCCCATGCCCATATCCAGGCCCATGCCCATCACCGACGAACAGGCTGCCTTACAAGCAATCGCCACGCTGGACACCCTGTCTGCTGACCAGCAACATGCTCTGGCTGCCATCAACGCCATCCTCTGCGACGGCCAGCCGTTCGTTGATGCTCACGTGCTTTTTGACCATTACAATGTGCTGTACTTCAGGAGCCTTCTCTTGCCCCGGGTGGAGCTGCTGTGGTCGCCGCGATTGACTCTGTAAGCATGACCTCACATCGTAATCTGCGACCCTAGGGCCCTGAGATCCAAGTCTGGTTTCACATGTCTGTACCTGGCCTGCCATGCTTCTAGATTGTGTCCCAAACACACAAAGCTTGCTAACAATAGACCCAGTTGTGCTGGTATATGTGAACTCTCCAAGGATGCGTCTACTGGGAAGTTGACTCGCATCCGGCTGAAACTTAGCACCCCTCTATTGCAATATCGCCCTCGTTCTGACACCATCAACACTTTGTTACATGAAGCAATACATGCCTATTTCTTCATTACAACCTCGTGGCGGCATTCGCGAGGAGACGACGGCACAGGACATGGACCAGGATTCCAATTATTGGCCGATGCAATCAACAGCCACGGTAATTACCACATCACAGTCTACCATGCTTTCCACGACGAGGTCGAAAGCTATCGAACCCATGTATGGAAGTGCGATGGGCCATGCAGCAACATGCCCCCTTTTTTTGGCTTTGTAAAGCGTTCCATGAATCGGGCGCCGGGGAAAAGTGACTCCTGGTGGGCAAAACACCAAGCTGAATGTGGTGGAACCTACACCAAGACCCAGGAGCCTGCACCTACCAAGAAGCAAGTAGAAGCCATGAGCGCAAAAGAGCGCGCAGGAATGCAGAAGAACAAACTTGATAGTTGGGTTACCGTGGGCGCGAAGCAGAATGAACAAGAGAAGAAAGTTACCCGCGATTTAGCTCAAGCCCAAGCAGATAGAAGCATCTCTTCAGCTGTACAAAAGAAGAGAAAAGTACAGGCAATCGGACCAAACGGCCCCGAAGAGAGCGAGTCTCTGTGGCAAAAGAGGCTGCGGGCAGAAGGTACAGATGACGTCGTTTTCATCCAGGAGAAGACAATGGTTGACTGCCCCATATGCGAGGCGCGCGTAGCAGAGACAGATATCAACGGGCATCTGGATATAGTACATCCTGCTTGATGTGCGATGATTTTCACCCCTGAGATTGTCGCGATAACGAGGCAAGTGCTGACCGATCAAGAGCCAGACTTGAGAAACCCATCTTT
Organism: Shiraia bambusicola; assembly: GCA_028220655.1. Lineage (NCBI taxonomy): Eukaryota > Fungi > Ascomycota > Dothideomycetes > Pleosporales > Shiraiaceae > Shiraia > Shiraia bambusicola. Next base: position 282,875 of record SSBG01000007.1, on the reverse strand, counting down.
GGTCGCTAAGAACCTTGGAAGGTTTCTGATCCAAGTCCAGTGGTAGGTAGGTAGTCAGGCGAAGTAAGAAGATCGACAGACGATCGGTTCGCCAGTGCTTCATGTGTGCAAGGGGTACAACATGGAAATTCTGCAATATCGCATCCAGAGGCATCATTTCTGATCACCATGTTGCATATCCATCTGCGAGGCAGTAGCGCCTTTATGAAATGTGAGACTTTCTGCCTAACTAGGTATCCAAAAAGGTCACTTGACCACGCACCTGAAGGCCACACACGACCTGACCGAGAAGGCATAGCACGAGCTCGCATCACCAGTACCGTGAATTTAAAAACTATTCCAATCCCATAGATCGAATTAGCCTATCGCTAATGTGCCGTCCTTCTGTTGGATATGCAACAAGCCATGGCATCTCCATTTCGACCCGCCTCACCACCAGAAGAACTACCGGCATACTACCAAGACCTCTGCGATGAAAGCATTCAGCACTGTTTTCGGAATTTTGATTCTGAGAGGAATTTCGATCTTTTTGACAGACAAACTCGCAACCCTAAGAGCAGTAACTTCTGTATTGATTTCGGCGAATACGAAGCATATGGTGCTTTTGATCTAGATGCACAATCTTACTCCAAGCTATTGTCGAATCCAAGGCCACCACAGCTTCATACGCGATGGATCAATATTTGGATGCCGTACAACCAGAAGGATTTGATCAAGGTTATAGGTCAACACTTCGACTTCACCCCTAGACTGCTCGGAGTGATGAGAAGTGATCCAGTAATACCCAAGACGCCGGTTTCTTTGAACAAGAAGAAAAGCAGTTCAACCTTGAAGTCAAGACTGTCCAACATGTCCAACAGGTCGGACTCAATGAAACAAAGGGTGGCGGAGGCGAATGCCGCGAATTTGGATCCAGAAGAAAGCATTGGTATGACGGAATTGATGCATTCTACGCAACTTGAAATAGTACAAGATCTTGGCCATTATCAGCTAGTCGACGATGTATGGCATTGGAGTACTGTTGACTGGGGCAGAAGATGTAAGTTTACATATTACCCCATTATAAGGCGGGTGCTAACAAATGAAGTCGTATGCGTAGGCTATAACTCACTGCACAATATTCGCACCAAGCCAGCGGAAGATGAGCACAACGACCAAACCGACAGATCTCAGGATGTGCCTCACGGCAAGCGCGTCTGGAACTGGCTTTTGTTGTGCGAAGATAAGACTGTTATATCGGTATCAGAAGACCCATTTCCTTCGTTCAACGGCGAACTGCAAGCTGTGGACCTGAAGATCTTGTATACAACGCGGCGGAACCTGGTGAATGTCTTTCGACAGTTGACAAAGGCTCCCACTCCGCTAAGAGATACCGCTCTTATCCAGCTACCAATACGAAATCGCGTTGGCACCAGTGAGGAAGAGACGGCCCATCGTCCTACCGATGCTCCAGGCTTGCTTTTCTACTACCTCTTTGAAGACTGGGGCACCACATTCAATTTGGTTTCAAGGCGTGATCATGGCTATTGCGTGGAGTTGGATAGGCTGCGACGAGATATGCTCGTTAAAGCTGATTTGACGCACATTGATCGGCTGCATCATCTGGGATGCCAACTGGCCGTTCTCAAGCGCGTCTATCAATCATACCTGTTCATCATTGAGCGTGTCCTTAAGAAGCAAGAAGTTACCCTGGCTTCCCTGAAAAACTCGCACGTCATGTCTGGCGCAGAATCATTTGCGTCCGAGGTTGCTCAGATCAACCCCACAGGTCCACAGATACCCGACGCCGACAGCCTACTGGGCGTATCACTCAGCTCCGCAGCCCGCGTGCGTTTTGAACGACTGAAAGACCGCATCACGCTATACGCTCTCAGCGAAATTGAAGAATGCATTGCCCAGAAAGACTCTCTAGTCATGATGAACTTCAACCTGATTGCCATCAAGGAATCATTCAGCGTCGAAAGGCTTACATGGGTCACGCTCCTGCTAGCCAAGATCACAATCCTGTTCACTCCAGTGACACTTATGACAGGCTACTTCAGCATTCAATTCAAAGACAAGGAATTCGAGGTTCACAGCTATTGGTGGACATTTGGAATCATCTTTGGACTCTCTTTTGGGCTGTTATTTGCTTTTAGCTTCTTTAGTGGCACGTTGGAAGGAAAGATTATCACAAAGAGCTGGAGTCGCGTGGCATATGACTTTAGTAGGAAATGGCTAGTCCATCGGAGGAAGAGGGGAAAGATCGCGTAAAACTTGGTATGGTCGGGAGTATGGATTTCTCATTGCGACCGCAGATGTTTTGAGGGCAATATGGAAAGGCCTTTGATTCAGCATTCTGCCAAGCAGTGGTATACATAAGTGGATAGTGAAAGATACATTTAAATATACAAATTTTCGACATGATAACTGATTAGTTAGTGATTGTCCCGAGGTCAGAGCTGTCAATGCCACAGCTTCTCCACTTCATTGTGAACAGCTCACAATAGGGCGAATAGTATGAAGTTCAAGATGAATACAAATCATATGGAAACCAGATTGGGTTTGCGGTCCGGCTAGATGCGTGAATCTGGGGCCTTTCCGAGTTAGGTGGGCGAGTTTGTACGACGCTGACGCGCAGAATCACAATGACGTAACTAGCTGGTTATGCGCGCAAATCCGTCAGGAACCGGCCCTTCGTCACAGTCTACATTCTTACCTCTCTGAATTTCTATTCCTTCAGACTTCTTCTCTACCTCTTCTCGAACCACGCAAATCCCCCAGACCATTTTACCTTGAACGTCACGATTCGGTTGATCTACATCACAGCACAATGGATGTGCGTATATGAATGTGCTGATGCAATAGACTGAACTAATACGTCCGACAAAGGTTTACTACTTTTACAGTTATGGCACTGCCGCATGGATGGGTGAGTTGATCAAGATTGTGTTAATTATACAGAGTACAGAACTGACATAGCAAAAGCTACACAAGCCGCCCCTTTGATTGCTTCGCCTACGATGATTGTCGCTCTCCTCAGCCCAGAAGTCCGCGAAGCAACGAGTATGTCAAACGACATGATCATGTATTACAGTTACGAAATGGCTGACAGAAGATTAGCTCTGGAAGTCTATTTCTCCCGTACACTCGGCTTCTCCCTCCTCACGCTCGGGATGCTCAATGTACTACTCACAGGCAGCGTGCCACTATCGAGCCGCTTATCCGAAGGTAAGCATGCATGCATCATCATTCCTCCCACCCCTTGGCTATCTCCTTGGCAGATACCGGGATAACAATTAATTCTGTAAAACAGGCGTCACCACATCCAATACCGATCCCAAAGCTCCTTATGCGCTTCCCACACTGACCATCACCGCCTTCTTCCACGCTACATATGCCTCCTATTGCTATGCTTTGTGGACAGAGACTGGAGTCTTTTCTTTTGGTCTCGGTACACTAGGATCAGCTTTTCTGAGTGCAATTGCCCTGTGGTGTGTTCTGTTTGCTAGCAGTAATGGTAGGATCAGCAGGAAGACTGGCGCAGATAAGAGGACGAGTGGGTTCCCATTCAAAAACACCGAGGCAGACAAGAGGAAGGCTAGGTAGACATTTGGAAATGACACGATTTGCTCTAGGCTAAAGTTGCATACTTCAAGCAACGCTCGTACAAGGAGTGTTAGCGATGAAAATCTAGAATGAATAACGGTCTGTATGCAACGAGAATACTTTTGGATTTTCAAGGGGACTTGAGATTGAAATTGAGAATTGATACAGCATGAGGTTACAACATGTTGATTTAGGAAGAATTTCATGTTACTTAGTTCGTAAGGAATGTGGTCGGGGTCATGATTTGCAGAGTGATTCCAGGGCAGGCTCATTAAGCGACAGGAGCTTCTAGCTGAGCATCCCCACGTTGAACATCAGCAGGAGGGGATCTCGCTTCTGGCAAAGCTTCTGTAGACTGCCCCTCTAGCCGTCGGTATTGCGATTGCTCGCGCCACCAAGGCAATTTACCGTCTTTTGGTTGGATAGGCAACGCCTTTGAAGGCGCTGCGTCAGCTTCGACTGCATCGAAACCTTCAAACTCTTCTGGCTCACCACGCTCAGCACGCTGTCGACGCTCCAAAGCGACTTGGGCTTCCATGGTATTCTCAACTAGTAGTTCCTTTGCCTCCCACTCCTCCTTGCGCTGCTTCTCCAATGCCTCGGCTTCTGCACGAAGCACGCTGCTCTCTTGCTGCGCCCATTGGAGCTGCCGTTTGAGTAGCTCGAACAACTCTGGTGCCGGCAACTCTAGCTCTTTATCTGTGAAGCTAATGTCGGGAGGGAACTGGACCATGGTAGGTGCATTTGGTGCCGCAAGATCTTGCAGATAGATGACATTGTTATGCGCGTAGTCATGTGAAGGGGGCGGAATAGTTGCGCTGAGGGGTGGGTGCGAGTGTGACGACGGCGAACCTGGTGTCGAGCCTTTCTCAGGCTTCTTGCCATCCATGCTCAGGACAAGCTTGAGGCGTTGCTTATTGTTTGAAGGATTGGACGAGTGGTGCTTTGGGACTGGATCGGAGGGGCGCAAGGCTTCGGTTTCATGGACGGTGCGCATGTGCTTAGCTAAAGCGTCAGAACGTGTGAAGGAGCGGTCACACTCTAGGGGAAATGGTCAGCTTGTGGTTTGGGCGGGCAAGTCAGGAATATAATCACCTGGCAATGTGCAGTAGAATGGCTTCTCCCTTGTGTGGCTTCGCATGTGCGCCCTCAAGGCATATCCGCTGGCATGTGGTATCCCTTTTCTTGTGCAGTCGCTCCACTCACAACTGTACTTCTTTTGGCGCGTGCCAATGTGATCTTCGTGGAGATGCTCGACCAGATTGTCCATGTTCTCCACGTCGCCGGCCTCACAGCCCTCCCATTTACACACGGTGACCTGGTCCTGGCCATAGTCGTCGTCCTGCGACATGCCCGGGTGGTGGTTGGGTGACGCAGGTACTGAACCGTCTGTGTCTTCCGAGAGCTCGCCATCTTCTTCCAATGAAGGGACGGTCACGTGATGGGGAGGCGAAGATGGCGCGCGATTCATCAGGCGCAAACGTTTGCTGGGACGAACGAGGTCGTGATCTGGGGTGGGTTCGATGCTGGTGCGCCGTCCCTTGACGTCTTCGGGAAAGTCGTCGGAAGCGTAGTCAGAGAGGTCTGAGGCGGGCGACTCCATGGTTCCAGGCTTCATATAGCTAGGTTGGGGCGGTGATCAGATGACGGGGTAAGAGGATGGGGTGTGGGTGGGAGAAGTGGAAGTCGCGAACCAAGCAGGCCTCGACCTGGAGGCGCGTTGAGAGTACATGCGAGAGCGCGGGCCAGCCGCTTTGCAACAACATAGCTCCTGCCGCACTTGTTTTTTTTTCGCCTGGCTCTTCTCTCCTCCTCCTCATCCACCACACCACAGCATTCTTTTTTTTTCTGCATACGCAAGATATGAAATCAGCTTCAACCTTCTGACGCAAAAGCAAGCAAGTATGCTTGAGCCACTGCCAAGTCTTGCTGAGTGAAAAAGAAAAGTAAGCACACAACAATCGCGTCTCATATCTCCTGATGATTCTTAAAGAGTTCTGCAATTCCAACCGCCTTGCCTACTAGCTTGGTCGAATGCGGATTACTCTATACACTACATTTGATCTGACCCTCTAATTCTCCTCTCGCTGTTACATTGAGTCTCTCGCTTCCCACAAATAGAGCTAATGGGTGTTCAAGCCCTGTCGTCAGATATCCTGCATACACTACGCGAACAAGTGTGGTTCAGCGCCCTTGGCATACCTTCCCCCAACAGGCGCAAACTTCTTCATAATGTTGCCCAGCGCCTTGAAATCTTCCTCGCTCAACTTCACCGGCTTCATATTCTCCTCGATTCTGGCAGATGTTGTGGCTCCAGGAATTGGGATAATTGTGGGCATGCCTGGCTTGCCGCTGTGATACAAAACCCAGCCAAGAGCAATTTGTGCTGGCGTGGCACCCTTCTGCCTTGCAATATCTTCCACTGCATGAAGAAGCTTGATGTTCTCGTCAAAGACTTCAGGCTGGAAGCGTGGCATGCCTAGCAAGAAAGAGCCAGGCTCAACGTCGCTGTGCTTCTTGTACTTGCCAGTCTGGAATGGCCATGTCAGCGTATATGGAAGTATTACGAGGCCACTGCGCTTACCAAGAACCCACGCCCTAGAGGTGAATATGCAATGAGAGGTATGTCGAGTTCTGCACACGTCTCTGCCACACCATTCTCCAAGATCTCTGTCGACCAAAGCGAGAATTCGATTTCAACGGCCGAGATTGGGTGTACAGCATGTGCCCTTCTAATGCTCTGCGCCGACACCTCGCTCAGGCTGATGCCTCCGAGCTTGCCAGCTTTGACATAGTCTGCAATGTAGCCGATTGTTTCTTCAATTGGAACATCCAAATCTACACGTGCACATTCGAAAAGGTCAAGGAATTTCTTGCCATCAAGTTGCTTCAGGCATTCGTCGATACTGCGCTGCACACCGGCTTTACTACCATCGGGATCCAATGCGCCAGGCACACATCCTCCTTTGATTGAAAGAACAACCTTCTCAGCATCTTCTGGGTACTTGGTGAAGTATTCGTTGAGCAAATGTAGCGAGTTACGCTCAGGAGCGCCATAGATTTCGCCGCCGTTCCAATTGTTTGCCCCGAGCGAGAGTGCCGTCCGCATAGCTTGAAAGCTTTGTTCCTGCGATGGTGGGCTTGCGCGCCATGTCAGGCCTTTACACGTTGTGAGTAGACTGCAGAAGGCATTGGTAAACGGCAACATCACACGTACCCATGAGGCCATAGCCGATTTGTCCGACTTCTTTACCAATGAGCTGAGGCATTGTATGTTGATTGTGATTGATGTATTTTGTTGGGGAAGTTTGGTGGGGCAAGCTTGAAGAATTGCTAGTCTTTCAATGATATCACTGCTAGGCTGAGCTGCTGGATACTTCTCCTCCCTTAGAATTCCATTCCATTCCATTATTTATATACACTCCTCCTCTCCCAAAAATCTCGGATCCGACATGAAGCTCGGAAATCTTTTAGATGACCGTATGTGGCACAATGACGGAGGTTTTGTGGGAAATTTGCCATGATCATCGATCGGATTGAAACTTAACTCCGTTGAACCAGCCAATCACACTGACTCACGATGAGTACTCGCGTACGTTGAAGGATTTAAAAGGAGTTAAAAAGCTCTAGAAATTATGTCATTTCATCTGATAGCTACGCATCAAGTATTGATCATAATCGGGTAGGAGGTAGGTTCCTTCTCCGCAATATGTGTCGCAAAGGGAGTCTTATCCTGCACATTAAAAGTAGCTAGAAATGCTTCCTGTATAGTTACTGATCTCTGACCAGCGTGGTCCGTATCTCATTGTTATTGTCTTGCGACTGATTATCTGCCCTACAAATACATGGAACGCACAATGTGACCTTGGAAGCCTGATACTCAAATATATCACAAATATCATACAATCAGGCGGAACGAGTTTTTAGTGTGCCTTTTTTTCTTCTGTCGCCTCGTCGTCATTCATCTCGTTCAACATGTTTTCGAGCGGCCACGTAAAACCATGTGGCTCTTCTGTGGACTTTCCATCTTTCATGGTAACGAGATACTCCACAACTGCCATGCCAACATATGCACCGATGCCCGTGAAAATGTGCCACCAGCCGTGTAGCTCAAATAACAATCCCCAAGGCAATCCAATGTAGTGCTTGAACGCCGTAACATGGCTACACAAATGATAGTCAATGGACCAAAGAAAGTAGCCGAAGAGACCAGATACTATAAGAAGTTAATGCAGATGTCGACAAGGGTATTTTGAGCTTTTCAACCTACTAATGCCAAACCTAGTCATACCCCCCAACTTCTTCCTATTCTCCTTGTTCCTAATCTGTTTCCTGATCAACGCCCTTGCCCCACGCGAGACGAGAAAAACCATGACTGCGAAAACAATCTCGTGCACATAAATCTCGTCGGCCCAAATATGATATACAGATACAGGAATCAGTGATCCCAGGATAGCCAGGGTGTAGTTTCGACGCTGAGACGGAGTGGCTTCGAAGCAAAGCAGTTGGTGGAGAAGTGCCCCGACAGCCAGAAACATGGAGAGATCATCACCCATCTGACTGTGATACTTCAAGGTAGCATGGAACCATGCTGACAGAACGCCCACGCCCATGAGACCCCAGTATGGAAAGGCCAGAGTGGAAAAGAGACCTCCATCGTTCTTGGGCCTCACTCTGCGCAAACCTTGGACGCCGTAAATGACTATAAGAATCACCAGTTAGTATTCCTAGGGTCTTGGAAATTCCTATCAATCACGAGCAGCGTAGTGAGATCCATACCATAAATCATGTTGGTGAATGTGTTGACGAATTCTGCAACATAGGGCGTGATATTGTAGTCCTTGAAAAATTATCAACTTTTTTTTTCTTTCTTTGCAAACACCAGGAATTGGAACATATCCGAACCTCCTCGCAGAAACTGCATCATGTCAGCTAGGCTCAAAAACCACGCACCCGCATATCCGCAAAGCCAAAAAAAAAGTCTGATGTACTACTCACTTGTGGTTTGACGTCGTAGGGCCCCAAGCGCCTTTGGGGAGTTGTGTTGGGTATGCCCACCGCAATTGCATTTTTTTTTGAGAGGGAATTTCAGTGAAATTGGACGAGAAGGTTCAATCCATCATGATCCGAAAAATGGCAAACCTGTACGGAGTAATATCAGACGCTTTGACCATGAATCCACGTGTAGCGCTAGGCGGAAGGAGCAAGCAAGGCTCTATCTACTACGTAGAGTAGTCGTAGGACAGTAAGCACCTTAAGCACATATGAAACAACCAGTGACCACATCGCGGCCCGAGGAAAAAAAAGTAAGGTACTACTGTCTTCTGGTGTTGTTGTAGGCTCAAAATTATAGTATCCTGTCTTTTTTTTTGCATACTACTTGTTGAAGGATGACCGATATAGCAAACCCACAAGCATCCGACCGACAATCATGAAATATTGGCAAAAAAGAAGGGTCTTGCCGCGACTCGAACGCGGGGCCTCTCGCAAATGTGCTCGGGTTTTAACGCCCTAAGCGAGAATCATACCACTAGACCACAAGACCAATGCTCTGAAGCTGATATGATGGACTCGAAAAATATGTAAAATATATCCGCTGATTTGATACTAGAACCAAGCATTGAGTGTTTTTAGGGTAATTAGGTCTTGCTTTACCTTCGTGTTAAGGATTTTTTCTTGGAAGATAGACGGCGCTAGAGATCGAAATTTGGAGATTAGTGGGTCAGGGGTGGCTGAAGCTTCTTCCCAGATATGGCTACCGATGATTGGTGACTATTAAGGACTTCTCCCCCAAATACCTAGACGATTTGTGCAATTCAATATCACCAACAGTAAATTGATGAGAGGCAAGAAGGAGGTTTATTTTGCAGAAATATAGGGTCCCGCTGGATTATTTTCGTTTTGCGCAATCGACAGGCAAGCATGCAGCCTTGCGTCGGTGATGATGCAATCAGAGGTATCCTTGCCTTGCATCTCACTGCTTGGTCATATTTACGTTTCCAGCTTATCGTACGTAGATGCACCAAAACTACTAGGTCTTCGTCATCTTGGTTTCAACAACAGCCCAAGCTGAGACGGTTGCGTCGACGACATGCTTCAAAGCAAAAATCGGCGGTTTTCTTTGTGCTACCGACCCTCGTAATACACGACTACGCAGGTTTGAAAGTGAAAAGTACATGAAATGTTCTTGGCCCTTGGGTTTATTGAGCATAGATTTTCATAGCCGCAAACTATGCGTTGCATAATACGACCTACAATGTAATATCTGTCCGATCAAAGTTTCAAAAATATCATCTTATAATTTTATACAAACCATAGTCGGATATTTGATTATATGAGTGGATCTTTCAACACTAACACGGGATGAACTTCCGATGAAGACCCAGTTCTGTGACCTACACCACATCACCACCAAAAGCGTTTCTTCAGCCGAGCAGCCTCGGAGCTTTCGCCGACCGAACACTGCGGGTGTGTAACCGCATGCGGTAATGATATGTTCGTTAATTATGAGGTCAAAGAACGCGCGCTCCAAGGAGCAGGTATTGCTTAGCATACCCGGTGGGAGAGCGTTACAGAACTGACTCAACACTGAGGCCTCCCGTGCACGTGTATGTAGCTTGACCCCAGACGCCACCCCAGCTTTCCAAGCTCGATTCTCCACCAGTAATCTTTTTCACGAAGCCATTGGTGCCATGGCAAATTTACTTGATGAGCACACGGGTTGCAATGGCAGAAGTCACAAAAGCCGCTAGCCATAATTACCCGGTGTGATTCCACCCAACCCAGCCAAAGAAGTAGCAGAATGGACACCAAGCGGCGGTGGAATAGCTCCAGCGGGGAAAGTGGTCTTGGAGAGCCTGAGTATTCACAGGGTGAGCTCCTGGAATTTATAGTCAGCTTTTGCCCCGGTAGTGCGGTAGTTCAAGTTACTCCTACAGCTCATCTCTGCGACAATTTGAGCTTCTAGGGCTTCTATTCGTCAAGATGTTTGAGAGACTTCCCAGGGTCCATAATGTATACTTCCTGGCATGTATCGCCACGATGGGTGGCATGTTGTTCGGTTTCGATATCTCTTCAATGAGCGCGATCATTGGGACCAAGCAATACACGTATGTTCTCTCTGGACACCATTCTCCTCCAGACAAAGACACATGAAGGTTGACCGGGTCATAGAAACTACTTCGACAATCCAGCGGGCGTAATCCAAGGAGTTATTGGATCTTCCCTCGCTGCAGGCTCAGTCGTAGGATCCATGTTTGCCGGTTATATATCTGACAAATTTGGCCGTCGCGACGCTCTATTGTACTCTTGTTCTTTCTGGCTGGCTGGAACTGCGCTACAAGTGTCTTGCACTGGACGTGGAATGCTCATTGCTGGTCGAGTCCTGAATGGAGTCACTGTTGGCATCACATCATCACAGGTGCCAGTTTATCTTGCAGAGATCTCGAAACACTCACAACGCGGAGCAATCATTATTATTCAGCAGTTGGCAATCGAGTGGGGTATTCTCATTATGTAAGTCGCTTATTACGGCTTTCTGCTTGTTGTTTTGTATGGCGTTTGGGCATGTGAGACGTCATTCATTTATAGTGACTCAAGCTCCCTAATCCCCTAAACACAAGTAGCTTGATCTCGCCTTCCATGATTTCAATCAATCTCACTGGTCGACAATGCTAACTCATTTCAAGGTACTTCATCGGTTATGGATGCTCTTTTATTGGTAGCCATGATTCGACTGCCTCTTTTCGAACCGCTTGGGGAATGCAATTCGTCCCATGTGTGTTTTTCATGCTCGGTCTTCCATTCCTCCCCGAGAGCCCTCGCTGGCTTGCCAAAGTTGACCGCACCGAAGAAGCTATTCATGTTCTCGCTAGCATTCAAGCCAATGGCGATATTGAGGATCCATACGTCATCGCCGAATATGAGGAGATCATCACTGTTCTCACCGCCGAACGACTTGCCCCCAAGGGATGGCGAAAGTTCGTCTTAAACGGCATGTGGAAGCGCACACTCGCTGGCTTCTCTTGTCAAGCGTGGCAGCAGTTATCCGGTGCCAATCTTATTACATACTACGCGGTCTTCATCATGTATATGGCGGGCTTATCAGGGAATGTTAACCTTATAGCTTCCGGGGTACAATATGCGCTCTTCATCATCTTTTCGTCAATCATGTTCTTTTTCGTGGACAAAATTGGCCGTCGAACTCTATTGATTTATGGTGCTCTTGGCATGGGATTCTGTCACTTCGTCATGGGAGGTACTTTGGGCTTTCACTATACCTATGTTCCTGGTAAGTTGATATCGAACAAAAGTACGTGATCTCGGTCTGACACATAACAGGGGGCGTAAATGGAGATTCGAATGTCGTTATGCGCGTAACAGGAGCGCCAGCGAATACTATAATCGCTTTCTCATATCTACTCATAATTATATACGCCCTAACGCTTGCCCCCATCTGCTGGGTTTACGCCGCCGAAGTCTGGTCTCTGGAAACTCGCGCTACTGGCATGGGTATTGCGGCAATTGGAAACTGGCTCTTTAATTTCGCAATCGGTCTTTTTATCCCGCCAGCTTTACAGAATATTCGCTGGAGATTGTTCATTGTTTTCGGTACCCTCTGCATTGCCGCTTCCATTCAGTTCTTCTTCACCTACCCCGAGACATGCCAGAAGACGCTCGAGGAGATTGAGTTCTTGTTCAGCCACGAGGGTCCGTCACCATGGAAGACCAAGAAGGGCTCCGATCATCTTGATAACGAGGTCGATAATGTTGCAGCTGCTCAAGCCAAGGGCCAGGCGAGGGAAAGCATTGAGCGAATTTCGCAGAAAGAGAAGAATATCCATCAGGAGGATAAGAATGAAACTGTTTAAAATGGATTTCCAATTCGTTTGCAACAAATGGAATACAGCGATTGGCCAAGTAACACAGATGTATTTGTAGCTGTAGAAATATTACGAGGATCTCTACCAAGAAGTAGCAGATTTGGGGTATTTAATGCATTGAATGTTTGCCGTATGTCAGTTACAACAACTACGATTTGTAGCTTTTTTCTTCCATTTCGATTGGAAACAGAGATCGGCTCGATGCCTCTCCATCAGCTCATGCTATTTGGGCGGCAACTCAAGCGAGCGACTTGAGCGAAGATTAGATACATAAATCAATAATGCATTCTGCAAACACCTGTCGACTGCAAACGTACCCAAGTAATGTGCCATTATTGAATCCACAGTAATTACCTCACCTATCGTATCGACCAACAGGAACAAGCTGGACGAATCAACGAATCCACATCATTAACTACTCTAAATCATCCCATTACAACCACAGACACCACGACCCACCACAACTCAACGCTTCTTCTGGGCAACAATATCTTCCACAATGCCAGCATACTCCATCGTAGCACCCTCGGATTGACTCCACCACTCTTCAACATTCCACCTCTGCCAATCAGTTTGATTGACCAATTCCTGCCACCCAGCTCTACCTGGCGGGTACTTGTCCTTCAGCCACCATTTTCGCACGTCTTCCATGACCTTTGCAGCGTCTTTTTCCTTGTCTCTGAGTCTCTGCTGCTCTTTTCGGAGCTCGTCTAGCTTTGCTTTGCGCTGGTTGATGCTGCGAGGTAGGAAGCAGCGTGCTATATGCGGGCCTTTGCGCGGGGCTCGGGGAAACGTGGGCGGGGGCGCTGCTGCTGGGCCATTGGCTGGAATGCTGGGGAAGGGAAAGGCGTCTGGAGGCCGTGGGGGTGCGCCGTGGGCAATGGAGTTGTATTCGTCGTCGAGGCGTTCGTATGCTTTGCATATGTGCTGGTTTTCCTCCTCGAGTCTGGCCTTTTCGAGTTTGACTTTGTTGAACATGTTCTTGGTGATTTCAGAGTCTCGCTCTAGGGTTTCGAGTTCCTTGTGCAAGTCTTGTAGTTGCCAGTACTTTGGGTCGTTGAGTTTGTCGTGGTATTTTTGGACATGGATTACCATTTCATCGTGCTGTTCTTGGATGATGGTTTCGAATGCTTCTGAACGCTTTTCGAATTCAATCTTGAGTGTCTTGTATTCTGTTTCCCAATCTCGTGCTCGGATTTGGCTTTGTCTGGCTTGCTCGCGTAGAGCAGGTTTTTCGTCGTTGGCATGGTTGAGATCTATTTCTAGTTCTCGTATCTTTTTGTCTAGGTCCGGCCGATACCATTGCTCAGTATATTTTTTGAAATCTTCAAACTCCTTGCCTTTTTGTTTGAGTCGCCGCTGACTCTCATTATATAGGATCCTCCAGGAATCTTGCTGAGCGGGGTGGGAAAGGACATCCGCTGGCGTGCTTTCTAATGCATCTTCTAAGCACTGCTTATAGGTATAGAGCTCTTGGTCCTTCTCGGAAAGGCGATGGAGCAGGTCCTGGTTCTGAGCCTCCATGATTTGGAGATTGGTCTGGACCTGATCGACGGGGGGCAAGATCCCTTTTTCAGATGTGTATGTCTCACGCTCTGACTCCACGTCCTGCTTCACAGCCTCTGATAATGCTACTTTTGAAGTCCCGTCTCCAAGGGTCCGGAAAATTTGCTCAACCGAATTGGTTATGTTCTCAATGTCTTCTCGCAGTCTTTGAAGTGTCTCATCAGACTTGTGTGAGTTCTGATCCGCGCTCTGGGAGCGTAGCTCTTCCTCTTGAAGCTGGCGTTGTTTGGTTTCAAGTTCCTCGAGAAGATTCAAGGCCTGTCTAGCTAGTTCTTTGGTTGGATTGATCGGTTCTTGAGTGATGCGGGAATCATCTTCCACTGCATCACCCTGTATGGAAGCCTCGCCTGATTGTTGAACTATCATCTTGAAGTTACTGTCATAACTTGGTCCATCCTGAAAGTCACCAGCAAACAGCCCCGTATCTAAGTTGTTGGTAGCGAAGTTGATCTCTAATGCCGGTGAGCTTTGGAGCCACTCTGGCACTGAGCGCGACCCTTTGGCTGGACTAATTTTTGGGCTCACATTTGGTGTCAAAAGAATAGGTGAGCCCGTATCGCGACGTGTAAAACCCCAGCGCTGGACCGATCCCTTTCTAGGAACAGAATGTAACCTTGTGAGATGTTCATTCCTAGTCTTGTGAGGTAAAGGCGCCGATCGACTTGGAGCGACCTCAGCTTTTTCTGTTTGTTTTGCTTTGGAAGATGCAGTTGGAGCAGCAAAAGATTTACTTTTCCGAACTTGTGAACGCATTGCAAAAAGTTCATTAGCCTGTCTCTCTTCTTCGGCTCCTACTATGCCTATATTCAAGATAGGAGTGTCGTTCAGGCTTCTATCTTGCTTTTGTGCGTTGAATGTAGATGTCTTGCCTCTTTTTTTATTTGTAGCATCAGACGATGACTGCAGAGCGTAGCTTTGATCATCTTCCGTATAATCTGAAACATTTGATAGTATTTTGGGCTTGCTTAAGTAGCTTGACTTGAAGTCTTCAGAATCAAGAAAGTTCGTGCTCGCATGTTCAGGTGTTCCTGAGTGATATCGCATGTCAGCGTTGACAGTACCTCTTTCCTCAGGTCCCATGCTTTTAGTACTTGGATTCTGCCCCGAACTTTCGTCACTGTGCTCCATTGATGCCCATGCAACGATGGAATATGGAAGGTATAAGGTAGTAGGTTCAAATTGAATAAAATACCGTTTGTGTATGAAATGTTTGCCGTGACTCAGATGTCTTCCCCCCCCCCCCCGAACAAACAAAAACAAAGTCCACGCGCGGCCACCCCTCACAATTATTAACTTAATTTTTTTTCACTCCTT
>SSBG01000007.1:235886-266742 GCA_028220655.1 Shiraia bambusicola | reverse complement strand
TCAGATGTCTTCCCCCCCCCCCCCCGGAACAAACAAGAACAATGTCCACGCGCGACACTCACTCAAAATTCTTAGCTTACTTTTTTTTCACTCTTCCCAGTCGATCCTGACGAGTAAGAAAATGGCCTTTTGCATGGCGCTGGCTCATCCCTTCACTACCAAAGTTTTACAAACCTTCCATTCACCCTTGTCAATGTAACAAAGCCACACACATATTCCTTTCACACCCCAATCGCGCCAGAGCACGGGACAAGGAGGCCTCTTATTGTGTCTTTGTATTTTCCCTCTCAAAAGCCACTATCCTGCGCGGACAAGGCTGTTCACTCTTTGTCTTCCACGACCAGGTACATCCAAGCCCTCTCTACACTGGAAGAGGACCGGGCAGATGCGCCGTGTGAACTCTTAGCTTCCCATCGAACCGAATGCACAAGCGCTAAGTTCCCCCTTTTTTTAGGAACCCGCACTTATCTGTTTCCACATCGCGAGGCGGTCCTTAACTACAGGGATCGCTGTATACACGCTAATGTCATATCGATAGCGTCTCTGGTAGTCTAGCCGGCGGTAAAAAGTCATCTGAGCTTACGATTGGGAGTCCCACTCGTAGTGAGCCCCTCTCATTTGATAGCAGGTGCTTGGCACAGACGGGGGAATGCATGGTCTGACGAGGATCGTGTGATATCGACTAAGTCAAGTGACAATCGTGCACTTGACTGGAATGAGAAGATAGGGCGATCTGGTCAATAGAGATGGGATTTATCTTGACAATTCAATCTGTCGTGACTAGACAGACACGTGTAGCGGTAGATCGGGGGTTTAGATCGAGCACTTGGCTGTCTGCACGATAGATTGTTGTTTGTATTACGACATGTTCCAAATGCTCCATCGGGAGCTGCCCGGGAAATTTAGTAAGCAAGCCGCCAACCCACTAGTTATGCGGAGATATTAGCTGGACGATCTTGAGAGTCTGGTTAATTACTCCGTAGTGTGTATGCTGTTGATCTGCTAGTCGAACCTTAGTTATAGAATAGCTCTCGGAATTGCGTTCCGTTCCCGCTTCTTGCAGACCAAACAAATCATGTGATGTTACTTGTATTAAAAGGTTTCAACTCTAGATTGTTTGTTGCAACATTGGATCTGGATAGTCTGTTAGTTGTGTTGTTGCTTGTCAAGCGATTCTGCATGATATACAGCACATGAAGACAAGTCTTGGCCTCGATGAGATGAAATCTACTCGACTAACTAGGCAACTATACGGCAGGACCGCGTCAGATTCCGTACCATGGTTTACTATCCGGCGATGTGCAGTAGGTCGCTCAAAATACTCAATTGCGACAAGTCTGGCCTGATAGTAGAAGTGTTGGGTCTCGGGCGCCTGATGTGGTAGTCAGGTCGTCAGTGGTGAACACTAACAAGGGCATCACCAATGACAATACAGATGCCGAAGGCTAACTACGCAAAGAGCGGAGCCAGTTGAAAACCGTACACCGAGTAGGACTGGGGTGAGACATGACTGATTTTCTACCTACCTACTCAGCTGTAACTACTCCGTAATATTGGACAATGTCACAAGCAATTGACAGTATGGTTCTGCGACTGAGTATGGTGCCATAAGGCCCATTGATTGCTTGACTGCCTCAGCTATCAACTCAAGTCGGTTACTCTGGCTCGTTTGCATTGGCACACCCATATAGGTTCAAGAGTGCGATTGTGAATAAGTTCTCCAGACCAGGGGCTATTGTAAACGCATGCATACTTGATGGAGCCAATCAGTGAATGCTAAGGGGGCCGGGTAACACCAAAGAGGAAAAGCCGATGCGTTTCCTGTTCGGAGGAATGCACACTATCAGCACCCATCTTTTGGTTGGTAACCAGACGCTATTAATACTCGTCGATCCGATCATCCGGAAGCAACCGAAGATGGCTGCATGCGACCTGCAAACAGCCTGATTGACGTGTCCGGCATGTCGTGGTAGATGGCCCCTGGCATTCCCACACGGCCATGCCGGCGGTAGGAAACCAGTGAGACCAGAACGTTCTTTTCCCAGCAACTGTGAACGTAGACCTGCTACTACCGCAACATGTGGAAGCCAGACCATGGAAAAGCTCTTGTTGCATCTGGCATCTGGGCAGTTAGGTATTTTGCTGCTTGTACGCTCATTCGCGGTGTTCCTCAACGCAAACTCTGATGTAATTTGTAAAGAACTGGATGAAATCTGCCATGAGATAAATGCGTCTCGTGGAGCCCGCATCTATTGTGGTATGGATGCTGCTGGTGCTGCGGCCATCCGCCAGGTTCAGCATACTCGGACTAAGCATAACATGTACGCGAATATCAGCATTTGGCACCATGCCCTCCATTTCACTGGGTGACAATATGATGATGTGGCGCCCTTGCAATGGTTTCTTGGGGAAGGGGGTGGTTTGAGCCCTAGGGTACCATTTGGTGCGAGGAATGTGCACCTTGCACCTGCATTTAAGGCGACACACTCACCATTGACCAAGGGGTGCAACATGGACAAAAGGTACCAGGCTGACTGTAGCTTGCCATGGCCAGTGTCAAATCCCGTCTAGATGGGAAATCCCTTGAGCTTGAGGTTGTGGAAGGGTATTTGTGGCATGGCATGGACCATCAGGGGCCCGGGCGACGTTTTCAATCGGACGCCATAAGCAACATAATACCTAGCTATAATAGCTAGACCTTCGACAACGGTGAACGGGCTAGTAGTTTTAAGTCGGGATTCATGGATTCGCACTGGCTCATTGGCAGGGCTCTGCACTTCCCAAAAGCAGAGCCAAGGGTCCTGATGTGGCAACATCATAGAACCATTACCAATCCGGTGTCTCTTTGTCCGTGTTCAGACGGCTGGGTGAAGTGCGCTACACGTGAGTAGCACTTCTCGGATGCGTAGAGAGATCGCTACAAATACCTTGTAAGTTGGTCACTAGACAAAGGATCGCCTATCGTCCATTTGCCTCGACGCCCTGCACCAACTGCTCTTCTGCCACAAAGGACCAGGTCATAACATCACAAACACTCAAACAAATCAACTGAACTGCCTGTGTTCTTGTTCCGCAAAGCCATTCAAGTCGATTGTCTGCGTACCAAAGCACTAGCGCCGGTGAACAACGGGTTATTGCAACAGGTTCGTTCCCTTATACTGCTGTGATTTGTTATGCATCGTTGCGGTGAAGCAAACCAAACAATCATGGAGAACATCCTGCCATTGACACTATCCAGGTTTGCATCGTTCTCTGGACCAATCTGGAATTTCAAAAACCGCCCGTCTTTTTCGTCTCTGCAAAGAAGAACTCTCCACACTTGCCGTCATCGTTTGTCGCAAAAACATCATCCCACTTTCCACGTCGCGACAATCGGCAGTTGCCAATATTGTCCGAAAATTGACGTTCCCCAACATCTGCTACCATGAGGGGTGAAATACCCGTCCACAAACATCCGCCCACGCCACCTGCCAAGGGCGCAGACTATCAGGTGAATCTGCATCAGGTCGCGCAGTACAACACAGACGGTGGCTTTTCTTTTGGTCAAAATAATTATGATTCCAGCAGAGGAATCGTACACGAAGCTGTCCCTTCGCGTATCTCGCGTGTCGACAGCCATTCAGGTGACTTGCTTGGCCTGGGAGTGCAATATGTGAGGAAGCCAATGAACACATACCCTACAGAGCAGCGATGCTAATCTAGCAGAAGAGCGGATATGGCCCACCGACTGAATATTATCCTAATGGGCAGTACAATAATGCGTCGGTGAGTCTAAATTGACTATGTTCTGTGCAGACGTTAGCTAACAACTCAAAGAGTAGCAATGCAGCTTTCTCACCACCAACTCCGCGATCAACTATCGATGACGAGCCAGAAAGAAGAATAGCACGCAGTGGTGGAGCAGTGGCCACTTCCAGCTCGCCGAAGAGAAGAGAAGGGAGTCCTAGGCCGAAAGCCTCACCGAGGAAGAAGAAGTCGAAATCAGGGAAGGCAGACAAGGCTAACACACCGCAGCTGACTGAGCCCTTGAGTACTCTAACAGCGGACCTGACTCACATTCCTGTAAAAAATATGGAGGTGTGGGTGAGTAGGTCACCAGAGGTCCGGCAACGAGAAGTTGAGGGGAGAAATGGATACATCACCCGGCCTATGAACTCCTTCATGTTGTATCGATCGGCATATGCAGAGCGAGCCAAATCCTGGTGCGCACAGAACAATCATCAGATCGTGTCGTCAGTCGCTGGCGAGAGTTGGCCACTCGAGCCACCGGAGATTCGTGAGTTGTACAACGAGTACGCGAAGATCGAGAGAATCAACCATCAAAATGCACATCCGACATACAAATTCTCGCCCAGCAAAGCTGCGCCTCCACCCCGAAAACGCAGGGCCGATTGGTCCGACGAGGAGGAGACGAGTGATTTCGAAGAAGCCGAGTGGGCACCAGGGAGTGGAAGGTCTCGAAAAGCGCGGAGAATCAGCTATTCCTCCAACAGCATGAATGGCGAGTTCTTTGACCGTGCGTTTGGACCCAATGGTGCTGGTATGAATAAGTCCTCTTGGGAGATGACAAACGAAGGGCGACCGATGCCAATGCCGATGCCGATGCACAACGATTTGTACAATCAGTATTACCAGACTGCTGCTTACCCGAACGTGCAAATGAACACGAGCTTCAACAACGAACTTCGCATGCGGAGAGCGGGTGCCCCTCAGTCAGTTCAGCTCCAATCGAACCATGCTTTGTTGGGTCTTCCTGGTGGCAACTCGGTGGACCTGATGCAGCAGTTGCAGTCACAAGCCGGTACGCCGTTTGACGACGGACAGTTGGACCCAATGTTACTGGCCTACGAGGGCGGCATTCATTCTGACATTGATCCAATCACACTGCAGCAACACAGCTACCCTAACGAGCATCAGGGAATCGATGAAAGAATTGACCATCTTTTGAACATGCCAAATTCACGTGAAGAGTATCATGCTGAGACTTGGCAATCAGATCCCACCATGATTTCACTGGATCATGAGTCTGAATTTGACAAGTGGATGGGCGAGCACTAGTTTGTCAATAGGGGGCCTCAAGCTTAGGCGTCTGCTATGTACCTATTATTGCTTTTGTTCTGATTAACTGTAGGTCTGTTGAGTTTGAACTGCGTTTGCGGAGTTATCTTTTAGTCGATATACCCCGGTTCTGGCGGCTTGTCTGTAATTGATGCTGTTTGCACCACGGGGTGCCATATATGGCGTTTAATGGACAGAAAAGCTTTGGGATCTTTGTCTCGCAATTTGAATATTGTTTTTGTACAAGCGTAGATTAGACAATTATATGTGAATAAATCTGATTGAATGTATGTTCTAATTATTTAGGACGGGTTGAGGTCAGCGTACAAGAGATGAACAGGGTGAGAATTGAAATGTGAAGTCGTTGGACGTTTGTTGTTCGTGAGCGCTTGGGCCAGCTGTTCGTGCCCCACCTGCTTTCGCGACATGGACGTGGACGCGGTGTCGCGACTGAGTCCTCAAACAATGACCAAAGGTGTCTGGCACTATTGCGACAAATAATCCAGCGAATACTTATTGATAAAACAGAAACAAGAATAAAAACCTGCTGTGGGGGAAAGGCTGGTGAGTTAGTGTCAGGCTGCCTCACCACGGCATAAGTAGGTACCTAGTTATCAGGTTAGCATCATCATATTACATAGATCCCCATTCAGCGTTGACCATGTACGGCGAACAAGCTAATAAACTGGTACTTTCTCTTCTATCCCAAAACTACCCAGTCAACCCAAAAATCTGAACAATTCCAGGTCCAAAACGCCAAACGCATCCAGTCCCTCCCTCATCTCCCGCCCTACGCCTCAGACCTCTCGCGCTCCATCATCCGCGAAGTCCGCGACATCGACCGCGATGTGTCCAGTATCCTCGCTCCCTTTGGAAGCTCTTTTGACCCTAGCGCCGAACCGGCTACTGCGTGTGCCTTGCTAGTAAACCACTTGTGCATGCGCCGTAACAAGCGATGTCTGCTCGCATACCACAAAGTACGTGCTGAGAAACTCGAAAGCTACTGCTGGGATGGTGTGGATGTGTTGGAGCAGAGTGGGGTTGGTGAAGGTGGCATAGCTGGTGGGAGGGAGCAGGGCAAGAAGGGTGAAGAGAGCAGTCTGAGTCCAGAAGAAGAGGAATACGTAAGGCAATATAGCGATCTACTTGCGGCGTACAAGGGGCAGTGGTCAGATATCGATCTCACTGGGAGTTTGGAGCCCCCAAAAGACCTGTTCATTGATGTGCGAGTATTGAAGGACGCTGGCGAAATACAGACCGAGTATGGGTACGTATCACACTGGCTTATATCGCAAGCTGCACAACGAGTTTGAAACTTACTAAAATAACACAGGTCCATTACCCTGACGAAGAACAGTCAGTTCTACGTTCGACATGGCGATGTTGAACGCCTGATAGCCCAAGGGTACCTCCAACGCCTGAGCTAAGCTTGGGCACATGTGCGAAATATAGACCATCCAGACATACAGTCGCACAAACTGGATGATTGGACAAATCCTCCATTATAACCCAAAGACGCGGCCTGGCCTCACCCTTTGACTGAGCATGACAGTGAGTAAACGGTAGAATCAATGTCTATTACGGAGCTGCCCATGTTACCTCCAGGATCTGGCCATGGACGCGCAACAGCCTTAACCAACATCGAGAATACGTAGACTGCTTGGTTAATGCCGACCATGGGCAGACACTACATTTGCGCTTCATGCATCTTGGAGGAAGGATAAAACAATGGAAAAGGAAACATCTAGTCACTATAGACAAGTTTTGCGGGATTTTCGACTTTATATTACTTGTTATCTGGCTTCCAGTGACGAGATACCGTCGTGAGACCACCTGTCTGTGATCTGTACAAGCCAGCGATTCAAAGTTTGTCCTTAATCCCTCTCCCTGCTCCATCAAATTTGACGAAGATCGTAATTCATCGTTTCGCAAATCGTGACCCATGGATTCAAAGTTTGCACCTCATTGTTGCAAAGTTTGTAACTGACCGTTGCAAAGTATTATAATGTACCTGTTCCAATGTTCAATTCCATGATTCGTCGTAAAGACCGGATTGTGCTCACATGTCTGGGTATGATGCAGCCTGTCCCCGAATGATCAAGCCCAGGATTCACACCATGCCCGTAGAACTCCAAACTCCCCAGATATATGCACTTTTGGCAAAGGGTATAAGTACAAAAGAAAAAGCACAAGGAGGTACCGAGAGCCGGAAGGTTCAGACCACGCTGTACCTGCCCACTGGCCCCCGGGTCGAAGCGGTCTCCTCCGCTGCGATAGTGCCCTCGCGAAGGTGGCGCGTAAGCTCCATCATCGCCTGGGTCACCACATTCTCCGTATCTCCCTCCACCAGAATGTACAGCGGAGGAAGGTCGTTCTCTGTAGAATTATCAGTCTCAGTCTCACTACAGCCTTTAGAACCAGTGTACGAACCTCCAGGGGTTTTGCCGGGCGGGTAAAAGTTGCCCTTGGTAGTGATAGAAACACCAGTCGACTCCAAAATCTTCGCAACATTGGTGCGATTCGTGACTGCCCATCGAGCTTTCTGGGGAAAGTCGTTGATCTCAATGGTCGAGTGGTACAGTCCTGCATCGGGGCCCTTGTTGTCAATAGGTTGACCAGCATGGATTGTGCCCTTCTTGCTCAAATGACCATCAATCTTCTTTGCAGCAGCCATGGCTCTCTCCTTAGCTGTCATTGGTTTACCCGAAGCGACTGGGTCAGGACGCTCGGTCTTGTTAACAACAATCTTGCTGTTCAAAAGCTTCAACCAAGCAGGTTGTTCCTCAGTTGATTCAGGCGCAGCAGCTACGGTGGCGGGTTTAGGTGTGCCAGGACCTGATACCTCAGGCTTTTTGATGGCTGGCAACTCAGGCTCCTCTTCACTTTCTTCGTCGTCACCCAACTTGAGAGCACGCTTTTCGCGTTTCTTCTCCAGAGCACGTGCGGCATCGAGTTTGTCGAGACCCTTGCCACCAAAACCGCTGTAATACTTCTCTGTGCCAGACTTGGTTCTCTCATGAAAGGCTTCAGCCATGCTGAGCAGATCTGCAGGTACCTCTGCCCCACTCTCCCTAAGCGCCTTGACTATGTGAACAGCATAGCGTTCTTCACCTGGATTCTCAACCATAGTAAGGGCAGTGCCTTTGTTGCCTGCACGACCTGTACGACCAACTCGGTGTACATAGTCTTCTAAATGAGTTGGGGCATTGAAGTTGATCACCATTGAAAGGCGGGGAACGTCGAGGCCTCGGGCTGCAACCGAAGTAGCAATAAGGATTGAAAGTATACCTTGCTTGAAATTGCCGATAGCCTCATTGCGATCAGTCTGATCTTTTGCACCATGAATGGTATCAACTGAATAATACTTGGCATTCATTAACTTGGCCAAAAGATCTTCACAGGTCTCTTGGCGTTCAGTGAAAATGAGTACTTGTGCATTCTCATCTTCTTGGAAAAGACGACCGAGGTGCAAGAGAAGCTTGGAGACCTTCTTTTCATAAGAAGGCTCGACGACTGAGACGAGCTGCTTGACCTCAGGTGCGACTTTACTACGGCCTCCGATGATTACTTCTGCCGCGTTATGAAGAGCCTTTCGGGCGAGAGCCGCCATGTTTTTAGGAAAGGTGGCGGAGAAGAAAATAGTCTGGCGATCTGGGCGCACAGTGGCAAGAATCTTCATGACTTGGGGCTCAAAGCCCATGTCGAACATGCGATCAGCCTCATCAAGGACTACGTAAGTAATGCGTCGGAAATTGAGCACTCTGCCAGAGTTGCTCTGAAGCAGGTCAATGAGGCGCCCAGGCGTTGCACACAAGATGTGGACGCCACCCCGCTTAATCATAGCGATCTGGTCAGAGATGGGCTGACCGCCATAAGCACACTTGATGCTGATCTGTGATGGGGTCAAGAAGGGCTTCAGTTCATGTACAATCTGCAATGATAGTTCTCGAGTGGGAGCGAGTATCAGCCCGATTGGACCATCGGAAGATTTGAGTTGGGGTTGGTCCAGGATGTGGCGGATCATGGGAATCCCAAAGGCGAGAGTTTTACCGGAGCCCGTTTTGGCAACTCCAATAAGATCACGGCCAGATTCAGCGATGGGAATCGCCTGTGATTGAATCGAGGTAGGCTTGTGGTACCCCAGCCGGTTGAACACATCCATCGTGGCTTGAAGCAAGCCCATCTGCGCCCACTTTGTGACAGGTCGTGGGACATTGTCCGGTCTGACCTTGATCCCATCAAGTTCGTGTCGGAGATCTGCAACTTCCTCTGCCGTCATCTGCGAGACTTCGGCAGGCTCAGTGTAAAAGTTCTTACGAAATGGTGGATACTCAACTTTGTCATGGTCGACCACCGGCACCTCCTTCTTTTTCTTCTTGGACGCAGCGAGTGCAAGGAGATCTTCCCCCTCGACAGCAGTCTGCTCTGGCTCGAGGTCGTCATTGAACATAGCCTCGCCATGCGGAATGGGAGCTGCCGGCTGTGGTTCAGCCAAGCCAGCCATGAAGGCATCGAGGGGGTCGATCTCCTCCATCTCGGCGCCGGCATCAGCGTCAACATCCATAACGCCCTTGACCTCTCGGGCAGGAGGAGCTTCTTCCATGGACGCGTCTTCTGTGACGGTCTCTGCGTTTGCGATGTCCGCGCGACGCTGTTCAAGTCGGGCCTGAAGTTGCGCATTGGTCTCCTCATCGTCGGTGCCAATATCACTCATGGCAGCTTCGTCCTCGCCGTCGATTGCAGGGTCAGGCTCGTCATGCTCGGAGAAAACAGGCAAGGCTTGGAGCTTGCGCTTGCGAGTATCAACCTCCTCGCCAAGAAAGGCGTTCGTCGAGGTTTCTTCTTCCACTGCAGATTTTCTTTTGATGCCAAACGAACTGATATGAGTACCAGTCTTGGCATGTAGAAATGCACCGAGACCTGCGCTAGTTAGTAAAGAGAAAGAGAAAGAGGAGTTTCGAGAGGACGTGCCCGCAGTAGTAGAGTTTTTGACAGGTACCCCAACAGGCTTAGCTACCAATGGACGGGTGGCTGCAGACTCGTCAAGCTTGAAACTTGATTTCTCCGCTGGCTTCAGTTTGCCTTTCTCAGTAGTACTCTTGTGAGATGCCTTGACCTTGGAAGGTTCAGTCTTGAGGCCCTGTGCAGGAGGTGTTGCGGCAGCAGTAGTTGTGGGTGTCGCAGGTGCTGTGCCCATGGGAGAAGCTACAGAGCTTGGGGTGGGTTCCTTCTCTTTTGCGAGACGCTGTGCATTCAGTTTCTTCCATTCGGCCAACTTGGCGGAACGCTGATTCATCTTCTCTTGCTTTTCTTTTTCGGGATCGTGCTCTTTATCCTCGCGCACTGGGCCATCTCTCCTTTCACGGCGACTGTCTGGGGCTGGTGTTGCAGATGCACGTGAAGAGTCAGGGCGGCGAGACGTAGAGCGCCGGCGACGATTGCGGTCATCGTCACGCTCTCGGCGGTAGCGATCTGCATGCCTGTCTCGAGATCTGTCGCGGCGGGGTGGTGAACGCGAACGGCGACGAGGTGGCTCGCGCTCCCGACGGTCATCGCGGCGGTCGTCGCGGCGGTTGTCACGGACGTCTCTCTCTCGGTCCCTGTCTCGAGCACGATCGCGATCACGGTAGTCGCGTCCCCGCCCACCGCCGTAGTGGCTGGCAAATCGGTCACGCGAGCGATCACGACGGCCTGGAGACCTCGAGCGAGCGCGGCGGGGCGGCGAGTAGCGTCCACGATTGCGATCGTACCTTGATTGATCAGCGTGGCCCGGCGCCATGTCGATGGCACGAGGTGCAATACTGGAGACTGTAAGTGCAGGTGGCTAGCCTTGTGGAGCGATTGTTGTGTGTGACGAATTGGTTGTGAGTGGGGTGGGGGGAAGGTGGTGAGGGGGTGAGGTGAGAGTCGAGCTGTTGTAGCAGAAGTAATAACTTCGTCCAGCCTGCCA
Source organism: Shiraia bambusicola (assembly GCA_028220655.1). Classification (NCBI taxonomy): domain Eukaryota; kingdom Fungi; phylum Ascomycota; class Dothideomycetes; order Pleosporales; family Shiraiaceae; genus Shiraia; species Shiraia bambusicola. Next base: position 255,734 of record SSBG01000007.1, on the reverse strand, counting down.
AGTAAAGGTGACGCTAGCCCACTAGCGCCAGAAGTTGCCTGGGGGCTTGGCGGGCGGGCCTGCACTAGCCTGGCGTCTGTGCGCAAAAAGTCGAAATCTTGGCACGCAAAAATCGGGAAGTCGCGACTGCGCCGGGTGAAGGAGCCGACATTCACTCTGCCGCCGACATGTCTCTCAATCCGCGCAAGAGGAAGGCGGCGACCAAGCCAGTGCCGGCAGAGAGTAACTTGGACGAGGGGCTGGCCGACGGACTGCTGGAAGGCATTCTGTCGCATTCTGAAGACGATTCTGAAGACGAGCGGGAAGAGGGAGACGAAACGGACGCAAGCAGCGTGATTGAAGGCTTGTCTGACCAAGACGAAGACGAAGAAGCTTTCGGCGAGGATGAGGCCAAAGTTCGGGCGCAGCTTCGAAATCTCCGTACCGAGGACCATTTCCAGCAGATGGCTGAGCATCAGCTGGACGACCTGGACGAATCCATGAAGCCCAACTATACCGTTACCACCGACGCACACGGCAATACACGCTATCTCTACAAGGAAATCGATCCCATCTACGAATCAGACGATTCCGACACCGAGGCTGCCAACACAATTGGCAATATACCTCTCTCCTACTACGACGAGTACCCACATATCGGATACGATATTAATGGCAAAAAAATCATGCGGCCAGCCAAGGGTGAAGCATTGGATGCTCTGCTCGACAGCATCGACATACCCAAGGGCTGGACGGGGCTCACCGATCCACAAACCGGAAAGCCGCTCAACTTGTCAGAAGAGGAACTGGACGTTCTGAAGCGACTTACACGCAACGAAGTAGTAGAGGATGGCTACGATCCATACCCAGAGATGATTGCGTACTTCTCTGGTCGGGAAGAAATCATGCCACTGAGCGCCGCACCCGAGCCAAAGCGGCGTTTTGTACCATCCAAGCATGAGGCAAAACGAGTAATGAAGATTGTCAAGGCGATTCGTGAAGGCCGCATCAAACCTTACAAACCGCCAACTGACGAGGATGAGGATGAGCAAGTCCACTACGACGTCTGGGCTGACGAGAAGCCTCGACCAGAACACTCGATGCATATCCCAGCGCCGAAGCTGCCCCCACCAGGCTACGAAGCAAGCTACCATCCGCCTCCCGAATACCTGCCAGATAAGGCTGAGGAGGAAGCTTGGCTACAAGCTGATGAGGAAGACCGCGAGAAGGAGTTTCTGCCAAAGAGCTACGAAGCCTTGCGCAAGGTCCCTGGCTACGAGACATTTGTGAAAGAACGCTTCGAGCGAAGTCTGGATCTTTATCTCGCGCCTCGCGTGAGGAGGAACAGGCTAAACATTGACCCTGAGTCATTGCTGCCAAAACTGCCAGATCCTGAGGATTTGAAGCCGTTCCCAACAACCTGCGCAGCCATTTTCAGAGGCCAAGAGGGACGCGTGCGCTGTGTCTCGATCGATCCGCACGGCATTTTTGTTGCCAGCGGAGGTGATGACGGCCATGTAAGGATATGGGAAATACTTAGCGGGCGTCAGGTGTGGTATGCTAAGCTTTCGGACGAAGAGGCAGTAGATGCAGTTCAGTGGAGACCAACAAAGGACGCCTCGATTCTCGCAGCCGCGGCTGGGGAACAGGTCTACCTGATTGTCCCATTCACGCTTCTGTCACCTGATGTCGAGCAAGCGAGCCGCGATGTACTCGATGCAGGCTGGGGCTACGCAACCTCAAAGCCTTCGACAAGCACGAGCAGTGAAGCACCAAAGCCGCCGCCAGGCAAATGGAGCCGGCCTGGCACTCGACTCGAAAACAAGGGGATTCTTGTTCAAATTGAGGTCCGATCGGCAATCAAGATGATCAACTGGCATAGGAGGGGAGACTATTTCGCGACTGTTTCGCCCCGTGGCCAGAGCACAGCCGTGGCCATCCATACAATTTCCAAGCATCTCACCCAGCTGCCCTTCCGCCGGCTCAAGGGAATTGCCCAGACGGCACAATTCCACCCCTCAAAGGCCATTTTCTTTGTGGCAACTCGCAACACGATTCGCAGCTACGACCTCGCAAAACAAGAACTTGTGAAGATCTTACAGCCAGGCGCAAAATGGATCTCGTCTATTGATGTTCATCCTGGTGGTGACAACATTATCGTTGGCACCTATGACAAGCGACTTCTTTGGCACGACCTGGATCTGTCCAACAAGCCGTACAAGACACTGCGCTTCCACAAGGAGGCGATTCGTGCAGTCAAGTTCCACCAGGGAGGTCTGCCACTGTTTGCTGATGGCAGCGATGATGGAAGTGTACAAATATTCCATGGCAAAGTAGTGGGTGACCTGATGGAGAATGCGACCATTGTGCCGCTCAAGGTACTCAAGGGCCACAGGGTCAAGAGCAGATTGGGAGTCATGGATGTGGATTGGCATCCCAGAGAGCCTTGGTGTGTCAGTGCTGGGGCGGATGGCACTTTGCGGCTGTGGAACTAGGGGTCCCGGGTGACATGTGTATGTATACTATGGGCATTGCAAGGCGCTAATTAATTATCAGTTGCTGTGTTTCAAGCGTACCTTTTGTTTTCTTTTGTTCTTCTTTTTCTTGTCGACTACATGTGACCAAATGACCAGCACCGCGTATATTGATCTTCAGTCCCAGGGGCACCTTTTGCAGTCACCGATGACCAACGGCGCATTTCACATGCAACCAGCTAATTCTTCTCTGGGGGGTTGAATTGAGCGAAGAACGACAGCACGTGCTCGCATATGCCCTCAGCAGTGAAGGTTGCCGCCACCCACGCCTTGATCAACAGCGATATCATTCGAGGCGCCGGGAGCATGCAACCAGCCAATCACAGCCTCGTATTCTGCATGTGCTCAGTCTACACCATGTTGCGACACAAAGTAGCCCACGCGACACTCCCCCCCCCAACAGTGATAGACATGTCCTGGCAGTGTTTCTACACAGCCTTTCACCCCCTCCCTCGTCGTCTTCTTGCCTGGCCTGGCTGAGCAATTCATCTCGATGAGTCTTGCTACCCATCGCCCCATCATGCCTCGTCCACAAGCACCTCCCACACCAGCCGCGTCTCTCGATATCACGGGCAAGAGCGGTGCAAATGCCCCTCAATTGGAGACTGGCTTCGCCCTGCCTCCTGCGGCTCTGGGCGGTGGCAGAGGAAGCATAGCCAGCTCTTCTGGTCCGTCTGAAAATGCCTCCGACTCATCCTACCGCCCTCTCTCGCCAGCGTCCCCGGCAGCATCGTCCAAGCCTGGTCATGTGCGCAAGCGCTCGAGTACCACTGTCCAACAGGGTATCATCACCAAAGACGACTATTCTCTGCCTCCACCGCCTACGCGGTCTCGCAAGATCATCCAGATGAAACCAAAAGAAGCCCAGGAGCCTCACAAGTCGCAATCCCAACCCGCAAAGACTAGTTCGAGTGCAGGAGCTAGCAATGGCTCCAAAAGAAAGCAGGCGAGCACCACGACTGCCGCAGGCCGCAAGATTGCACGCAAGACCGCACACAGCCTGATTGAGCGAAGAAGGAGGTCCAAGATGAACGAAGAGTTTGGCGTGCTAAAGGATATGATACCAGCTTGTCGTGGACAGGAAATGCACAAGCTGGCCATCTTGCAAGTTAGTCTTTCTGCCATCACGTCGCCCTGTCTTTGTCATGTGCTAAATAATCACACAACAAGGCATCCATCGAATACATGCGCTATCTTGAGCAGTGCATTGCAGACCTTAAAAATGCACATCAACCCCGCCGTGACTCGCCTTCGTCGATTGTAACCGAGGTTGTCCCACCGCCAGTTCTGAGGATGCATCAAGATGAAGAAGATGAGGATGCAGATGAAGATGCAGACGAGGAAATGGAGGATGCAGTGTCACCCACCTACGTCGAGCCCTCTGCTTCGAAATCAAAATATCAGTTTGCTGCCGCTTCGCCTGCCATTTGCCCTTCGGATAGAAGTGCGTATAGCCACTCAAACACGACATCGCCAGCCATCATGCCCCACGACCGCACCGGACACTACTCGGCGAACCGGTCTCCAGCCCTCCGCTCGTCGGACCCATACCATTATTCGCTAACGTCTTCGTCTATTCGCTCCACTGCTACGTCACCTACTATCCAACCTTCACCCGCATTTGGCGCTCACACCTCTTCTGCCACCCAATTCACAAATCCTTTTCATACTGGGCCTCCAAGCATCGGTTCAGTGGGCGCTCCAGGATCTTCACACTCTGCGGCTCCCTTCTCTCTTACTTCCCCTGCATTAGGGCCGCAAGCAGACCGGGAAGACCATGAAGCTACAGAAGCTCTCTTGATGCTAAATACGGATCGCAGGAGCTGGAGCGGCGCACGTGGTATGAGTGTGAAGGACTTGTTGAGTGGATAAGCAAGCAGGCATTGCCAACCGACACCATCGATTTTTTAACACACAACGCATTGGTGGAAACCTGCTTATGAGTATTGGTGCTGGAGGTATTCTGCTTTTCCATGCTGACTTGCATAAGTATACCTTGGTGGTTTTTCCTGTTTGACCTTGATTTAATGTGCGATGAGGAAGAAGGGGGGGCTATCGTATTACAATATACGGTTGCGCGACGAAGAAAAGTTATTTCAGACTACAGTAGTTATATTTATGCACATTGTAGATGGACTTGATCATAGATATTAAGTCTTTTTTAGCTTAACGCCATTCAAACTTTTGCCCAACTTGGTGAAAGCATTGTGTATTTGCTTGCCCGGAAACCGAAGGTCCCTGCGACCAGGCCATGAGAGGTAATATTGTCCTGAGAGAGAGAGAGAGAGAGAGAGAGAGAGAGAGAGAGTTGTTGTGGTAAGAAAGTAGGCTCAGAAGTGAGTGGGAAATGGATCACTATAGTACTAGACATATATCTACGTTTCGCTAGGGTTGTTAGAAGGATCTATAATAATAGCTATATACCCAGCAACAAGCTGCCTGTTTCTCCTTCCTACGAATAGGGGGCATTGTTGTTTCGACTATCTCTTACGAATCCTAGCAAATAATATGGTATAAGAAACAAGTAGCATGGAATACCTACCTAGGTGCTTACCCTATTTAGGCCTCTACTCAAAACCCTGCGTATGCCATCTCTAATGCACCTAAATACTAGTCGACGATGGCAAAATCCGAGCCGGTACAAATTGTGCTTTTGTACTATGATATGTCCAGCTAGAGAGACACCAGACTACTATGTCTGACTGACTACTATGTCTGACTAAAAAGGCATCGAACCTTTGTCAACAACACCATAATTTTACCTTGAATATGATGTGCACACTGCAGACCGCAGACCAGCCTCATTCAACCTAAATCTAGGCACTGCATAGAGAAATCACCTTTTGTTAATGCCGCGCACCGAACAGTCACACGGCACCGAATTAATAGGGCTATACCGGCATAATTGATACTGCCGTGCATGTGGAGTCTATGTTTGATACAAAAGTCCTATGTTACATCTACCCTAGTCGCCCCTAGGAGTGTCCCTTTATAAGTGCATTCCCTCGACTAGACTACGGTAGTCGACATAATTCCAGGCCTAGCTAGGACGAAATCAACACCGGCAAAGCTCTTGGAGACCATCCTTGACAATCATAGCACACTGCTTCATAGCGGTGAGTGCCTGCAACCATGAACATGTCTGCAGGACAAAGAAGAGGGTTACATTCAAGAAGTAGTACAGATACAAACAACATCGACCTAGAAAGGGCAGAATCAAAGCTCGAAGTAGAGGAGACAGAAGAAGTACAGCATCCAAAATATTTCAACCAGAAAAAAAAAAAAAAAAAAAAAAAAAAAAAACCCTCCCCGAATCTTGACTGACTTTCAACGCAGTTCCAAGTAGCCGAAGATGAAGAGGACCTAAGCGCGGAGCTCCAAGGCCATATATCAAGAAAGAGCACGAAAAAGGACCAATTACCGCCAGAAATCTACCCTCTATCAGATCTCGACAACGACCTCGTCGGCTGGGACACACAAGGCGACCCCAGCAACCCACGCAACTTCTCCGAAAAGCGCAAATGGTTCATCCTATCACTGCTCGCAGCCATCACCTTTCTCAGCCCCCTAGCCTCGACAATTTTTGCACCTGCAATACCATTCATCAACCGGGATTTCCACAACACCTCGCGGCAACTGGGCTCCTTTGCAATGAGCGTATACATGCTTGGTTTTGCCGTGGGGCCGCTATTTCTGAGCCCCTTGTCCGAGATTTACGGAAGATGCATCGTCTTGAACGTGTCGAATATATTCTTCTGTGCCTTTGTGCTGGGTTCAGCCTTGGCTCCTAGTCTATCTGGTCTTATTGTTATGCGGTTTCTCGCGGGCCTAGGGGGCTCTGCATGCTTGGTAAGACGGATCTTTTCCAGTGCTTCTTCGTGTATAGTTGTATATGTAACTAAACCCAACTAACGATGCATGTTGCAGAGCATTGGCACCGGTGTGATAGCCGACCTGTTCCCGCCCGCGCAGCGAGGAAAAGCAGTGGCATTGTACAGCATGGGGATGCTCCTAGGGCCTATTATCGGGCCAGTCTGCGGCGGCTTTATCGCGCAGCGGCTTGGGTGGCGGTGGGATATGTGGGTTTGTCTGATTGCAGGATGTGTACTCACCATTGCGCTTGTGACGTGCAACACCGAGACGTACCATGCTGTCATTCTGGAGCGCAAGGCGCACAAGCTCCGCCACGAGCTCAATCGCCCGCAGCTGCAAAATGTCTTGACTTGGCAATCCGATCCCGTGGCCAGGAAGCCCTTCAACATTCTCAAAACCGGCATCTTGCTTCCGCTCAAGATGATTGTCAAATCCCCAATCGTTCTCTTTTGCTCCTTGTACATGTCCTTTCTCTTTGGCATGCTGTTCCTCCTCTTCTCTACTGTTACTCCCCTCTTCATTCGCACCTACGCTTGGTCTCCAGAACTCACGGGCCTGGCTTACCTGGGTATCGGCATTGGCAACATGCTGGGCCTAACCTTTGTAGCAAAAACATCAGACGCTGCTATTATCCGGCTCGCGCGGAAAAACAACGGCGTCTACGAGCCCGAGATGCGTCTGCCATCATGTGTCTTTTTCGGAATCATGCCTCCCATTTCACTGTTCTTGTACGTTTTCCCCCTTGACATGATAAGTGTGCCAGCTTGGAAAGAGAAGAAGAAGAAGAAGAAAAAGAACAAGAAGAAACCGCGGGATCCAATAATTGTAATAATACTAACTTGCTCTCGTGATATAGGTACGGCTGGTCAACCTACTACAAATGCCACTGGATCGTGCCCACTCTGTCACTCATACCCTTTGGCCTGGGAATGATGGGGATTTTTGCGCCTCTTCAGACTTACATTATTGATTGCTGGCCGCAATACGCCGCGTCCGGTATGGCGAGTTTGACGGCGATGCGCTGCCTGTCTGGTGCCGTTCTTCCGCTGGCTGGTCGCTCCATGTTTGAATCGCTAGGGCTGGGCTGGGGAAATAGCCTGTTGGGCTTTGTGGCGGTGCTTTTTGTTCCGGTTCCGTTGTTGTTCTATCGATATGGCAAGATGTTGAGGGATAAGTATCCCATCAAGGTGTAGGAGAATGTGTGTGTGTGTGTGTGTGTGTGTGTGTGTGTGTGCGGAACAAAAGGGAGTTTTAGTTTCAAAAAGATACCCATATAACGCCACTGTTGTGCGTATAATATAGATATTGTACACTTTGAAATCGTTGCAAGTATAGTTTGTCGAGAAGACTAGTTAATGCATAATATCAATTACACATCATGCATGCATTGCATGCAATTTCGACTAACTACGAAAAAAAAAAAAGAATCCACCCAACGTATCAAATTCCAGTCCGTGAGCTTTCTCCGCCTATTTACTTCTTAAACAAGCTACTCGTACTCGCCACATACGGATTGGGCTGAAACTCCATATCGCCATCGCCTCCAAACAACGGCTGTGCATCTTCATCAACCCTGCTTGGCGGCGTCTTCGTCTCCCCCCTCATGATTTCCACCGTGCTGATAATCGGCAACGCAAGCAGTAAAAGCGGCAGCAACTGCCCAAAGCTCCACGAGCCTTCGCTGGGGCCCTCAAGATGCAAGCTTTCAGGCGGACTGCCAAACGCCTGCGACTCTAGAATAACGCGTACGGTGGCGCCAATACCCATGGCCATGAGCACGGCCAGGCCCACGACCTGCACAGACTTGAGCCACCTGGGCTCGGAGCGATTATGCAAGTACCAAGTTGACAAGACGAAAAGAATAACCTGGGCAGCTATAATGGCAATCGTGGCCGCCACCGACAAGGCAGCATTGCTCGAAGACCCCCTGCTCTCGACTTGCCAGACACACGCAATCGGCAGGCGAGGCTCCATGTTGCGCAGCACAGTCTGCAGGATGAAGATGCCCGACAAAATGCCCAGGAACATGTTGATGAGCATGAGAATCTGGCGGATCCAGCGCAGCACCCAGTCGCGTCTAAAGTCGTTTACGAGCGCGAGCAGCGTGGCGAGATTGGTGGCTGTCGAGAGCAGGGAGAGCAGCCAGATGATGAAGAAGTGATAGGGGACCATTGTTTTCATTTTTGCAAGGCCCACGGATTGAATGCCAATGCCGGTGAGGATCTGCTGATCCGAAAAGGATTGCAGGAGTTTGCGACATATTGGCGCCGAGGTAGATTTGCGGAGCCCCAGTAGGATGATGATTGCTGAGAGGAGTAAGGAGAGGAAATTTGTTATTATGAAGGAGAGAAGGGTCTGAAAAGAGAGTGGGAAGTTAGTAGGTAGGCATGGTACTTGTATTAATCATGTATGGGATTTGGGCTCTCGAGGACTTACGCCTGCGCCCGCTACTCCTGCGTCTGTTTGTGTAGTCTTCGGCACGACTGTGCAGTTGAATACCATGATGATGTTTCAGGTCGGGTGAAATTGCTCGTAGAAAAAAAAAGGATGTTTTGAAACACGAATATTATGTGCAGCAGTCGTAAAGAGCGGAAAGGCCGCAGAAAGTGCGATTAGGAGGGGGGAATGTGAGAGCGACGTGTGAGATCATTATTAGCCGTTCCACATGCCTTGATGAAGACATCTTGGCAAGCGACGTTGCAAAGCCAAGCAAGGTATGGAAGTAATAAGTACAGGGGCAGAAAGATGAAAGATGCCACCCAATGGACGATCCTTGTCCCTTTGTGTCCGTGGCAGCGTTTAATGAAACAGCCACTTAGGACTGAAACACAATGCTATTAATATAGAGAAACATATGTATTACCTAATACTATGACCCAGCATGAAGAAGAAACGCAATACTATCACTATAAAGAAGAAGAAGAAGAAGAAGAAGAAGAAGCACAATATCAATGCTGTTATATAAACAGGAACCACACAATACTATCATCTACACAAACACCAAACACCCCTATCAACATCTCAAATAACACCGCAAAAAACCATCATTAATCACAAAATCAGCAAACAAAAAACTTACTTCCGTGGACACTGGACACTGAATAATATATAATAACGATCATCCACACTCATTTCAGTAGCGCAAGATACTAACACCACATCACGTGCACGACAATATTGGGATCCTCCCCCTCCAGTCTCCGTCCCACTCCGAGTCCCATGTACATACCTAGAGCATGTGCATGTGCATATATCGCTACTAACTCTTCAAAAAAAGAAAAGAAAAAAAGCTTCTACACCACCAAGATTTTACACACACACACACAGAAAAAACAATCCAAAACTCATCCAGCCAGCTCCATTTGCTACAATTACATGCATGCTATATCCACTCATGCCAGGAAACGCCTTTGATTGTCACTTCCCCCCAGACGCAGACGGAAAACCGGCCAACACAGCAATTCTTTTTGATACAAATGGTTTGGGAAAAGAAGTTTATATATCCGTCATCATGGCCTGATCATCTCGCTGATGCTCATTCACAATGCCCAGAAGACGCGCATAGGGAACAGTAATGCGCTGAAGGTCACGGTGTTTACCTGTTTTTTTTTATCATGTTAGATGATGGCGGCCACAAGATGGTTCCCCGAAATGATAGAGAGGACTTACCAAGAATCAACACCGCTTCCTTGAGAAGCTCCTCCTTTCTCCATCCACATATTTCCTCATCCTCGTCTTGATTTGCGCCATCTTCATTGTCGGCATTAAGATCGCCAATCAGGCTGCGAAGTAGTTCTTCAATCTTGCCTTTGAGTCCTTCTGCGCCCAATCGCTTCACATACATGGTGAGGTACATTTTGAATTCGTCGCGAGCTCCAAGCGTTCTTGCTGCTGCGACTCGGTTTTCGAGATGTGCTACACTAACGCAACTTTCAAAGGTTTCGTAGCCCTCTGCAGAGATCAATGCCTTGATAAGCCTCTGTAAGTAAAAGGCGCGACCTTGAAGCAGGAATTGATTTGTCGTATTTCGCTCAAGTGATGGTATGATGCCGGCCGATATGTTCTCAATTGATACTCGATCTTCCTTCTCCTTGGGTCCTTTATCATTTGATGACCTGATGTTGCTGACAGATGAGTCGGTAGTGTTCCAGTACTGGCTGCCCACCGACCACCAAGGCTCCGATATCCTTTGCCAGATATACATCATTGAATTGTATGTGTACCCTTCGCCATTGGACATGGCTACTACCATACGACCTTCCGAGTTCAAACGTGCGAAAACGATACCCGGTGACTTGGTGAGATGAGGCCCTTGCGCATGCGCAGCGACATCTAATATTGGAGCTAAGGAAATGGGCGGGTGTGGCGCTGACATCGTCTTCAGATTCCAGGTATAGCATATGCCGACTGCTGATATGCACATGAGCCACCAACCACGGCAGTCCATTATAACCGGCTGTGCTTCTAGGATCATAGCGTTAAGAATTCGTCGGCCTGCAGGTGACCATGCGTATATAGAACCGTCCTCGCAAGCAGCAGCAAAAAAGTTTGTGTTTCCCGTGACCAAAAGCACAGACTTTGGCAGGAAATCTTGCCACAAAGACTGGCCTTTGTTTGTGCAACTGATTCTTGCGGGATCATGGTCTTGTAGCCGTCCTGTCCGTGAATGTCCAGTGGCATTACGGGCTTCGAGCATAACTGTGTCTGGAATCTCAGCTTTGCCAGTATTGGCGTCAACTCCATTCTGTTGTGGCTCGCTTCCATCTGCAGTTCGAATGATTACACTGCGCACTTTAGGCACGGCTAATCGAATTTGGCTTACACTGAGCGAGGGGTTGATGATGGCGGGTCGCAGAACTTTGGATGGCTCCGCCCAGTCATTCGTTTTTGGTGCTGTAGCCGCAGGAGGAACAAGACCATTTTCACTGTTCAATACTATAGCCCCTCCGCCAGGACGAATAGAAGCATGCAATCTCCTTTCGACCTGGCGTTCCTCATCTCCTTCTATTTCGGCAAACTTTCGTTTATTTCCAATGAGCATCGATTGCAGGCCACCCTTTGGAAAGCCATCGTACGGTTTGGAAAGATCTAGTATATTATGGGGATTGTCGCTTCTACCGCCTGCTGTGGTTGTCGCAGAGATAAGCTGGGTTTGTGGTAGGGATGAAGATGAAGCGCCGACAGCAGATGACGATGATACCAGCATGGGTGCTATTCGTTTTTTACCCTCTTTTGTTACCGTCACCCGCTGCTTCAATTTTTCAACTCGCTGATCTGGAGGTGGTTCTATGGGCGCTGCAGGTGCCGGTGCCGGTGCCGGTGCCGCGGGTGTCGTAGCCGTTGAGTTTGAGCCATTGATCAGGGTCGTTGTGGAAAGTACGCCGTTCGTACCATTCGTGATGGGTGGCTGCACTGCACCGCCATCGCCCATGAGCGCGCCCATTCGCCCTTGTACACCCTTCAGTTCGCCACTCTTACTGCTTTCTTCTAAAAGAAGCGCATCTGTGCCTTCGATAATGCCCACTCTTCTACCAGCACCGAATTTTGAGAGCGTCTTTTCATTTTCCGCCAGAGATGCAGGATATCCCAACTCTCCCGGCTCAAACACTATAGTCAATATACTGCCATCCAAGCTGGTAGCGTACAAGACTTCTCCGCTGGGAGCCCAAGCTAGATCTGAGATGGACTTCATGGCCAGTTCTTGGGAGATCATAAATGGCCTGGCAAAACTTGTGTTCCACACACTCAAGCATTTGTCCTGTCCGGCGCATGCGACAACGGTGACTGTAGGCTGAAAGACGGTTCCATCATGCTCAATTCGGGGTGGGTCCTTGTAAAATAACCTTGGAGAGAAAGCTGCAACCTCCACTGGCCCCTCGTGGCCAATCAAACTTATGGGGTTCTGTTGGTCATCCCAGGTCCCACGTTCTAGAATTGCGACTGAGCTCACGGGTCCATTTGTAGCATTGGCGGCGGCAATATGTGCACCATCGGGCGACCATGAACACCGGCGGAAGTATGTGGTGAGCGGCGAGGTTGCGAAAGGGGCTGTGACGGTGTGCTCGAGGACAAAGTTGTTGACTTGATCTTGCTGTGTAGCATTTGGTGGAGGAGAATTGAATCGAAAGATCTTGATGGTTCGGTCGTCGCTTGCAGTTGCAAAGTATTTGTTGGCAGGGTCGAATGTAATGCCTTTGACATGACTCTGGTGATTCGACAGCGTCTTCAACTTTTCAAATGAATGTCCAGACCAAACAACCACTTTTGAATCCAGTCCCACAGACACTAGTATCGAGGAATCAGCAGACCACCCAAGATCTTGCACATCGTTGTCATGTCCTATCAGACGTCGGATGACACGCCAATTTTCGACGGGCGCCGGCTCGTTCGATCCTATTTCCATCTCATCAGTGGCTACCCATTTGTCCTCACGTCTTGTACCCACCAAAAGCTGCGTGCGTCGGCGCATTAGGATCCAGTGCATAGACACATACTATCTTGTCGTCTGCACCTGAGGCCAAGTATTTGCCGTTTGAGGAGAAGCGCACCGCGTGAATCGTGCCCGAGTGATGGCTGACAGCTGCGAGCTGTTTTGGCTTGGTATATTCGGGGTTTGCCGAGTTGAGGACGGCCTCGGTAGACCAAATTCGTACGTAGCCATCTGTCAAGCGTCAATAAGCACTGGCTTCGGTGTGAGATGCGAGGTGCGAGATGCGAATTGTTCGCATGTACACATTTATGGGGCTACGGACCTCCGGCGGCGGTCACTAGACGCGAGCCATCTGGCGAAACGTGGCAGCTGTAGACCTCAAAGTCTTTGAGATCACCTAGTTGGGAGGCCAAATGTTAGCAAGATAGTTTCCTATGCAGAGCGCGTGGAAGGAGCTATGCGCGCGGGAGAGGCGTGCCTGGATGGGTTAACCACTGTGGCTTGATGAGGTGCATGCTCGTATATTGTGTAAGAGCGAAAGGAGCATGCTCTTACGCGACCATGCAATTTGGGAAGGGAATGTACAAGGAGGCGTGTGTGAAGCGTGGTGGATGACTTGCACCTGATCGCGACAGTTGTCTGGCGTTGGCGTTGGCGACGCGAGCTTGCGGTCGGCGCTACTTGGCATGCGTTTGAAGTCTGAGCCGTAGTTAAGGTTTAAGTTAGGTGCATGTGCAGATCTAAAGAAATGGGCGTTATGTCATCGCACAACTTTTGGTTGTTAGTTATGTGTTGGGCATGGGTAGCTGTGGAATCATGCTTTGGGGAAATCAAAATGTGCATTCTCATCTTGGCTATTGTAAAGATTTAGGCAGAAGTGCTAACTAACTACTATATTGTCCCCCCTCTCTCACCGAAGTAGGTACTTCTTGATGCAATGCTCTTGCAAGCACTGTGCAACTCCTTAAATCGTTGCTCTACTCTTACGGGCGACTTCTCCCAAGTGTCTGTACGCCAGCCCATTCCCAAACTCTGGCACGGCTTTGCCGCCAGATTTGACAGAGCCCAGTTGGCCGCAAGACAGCCAACCACGGCGCTCAAAATGCCATGTTTTGTCTATTGACGTGTGCCCAAGTTCTCACTTTGCAATCTTCTTTCTTTTCTTGAATGTCACAGCCGGTGCAGCAGGTGTATCCTTCTCTTCTTTGATGGCGGCATGTACAGCGTTTGCCTCCGCTTGGTCGGCAGTGGGTATATCTAGTAATGTCTTGCCCTCTTCATCGTCCCCGGGCTCCTCCTTCTTCACTCGGTTGGCTTCGAGAGCTTCAGCAGATTCAGATTGCGGTGTCCTTTTCTTGAAGAGCAGGTTCTCCAGGTCATCTTCTGCACCTTTGCTTCCGGGGAAGCTCTTGTATGCATGCCCCCAACCCTTCCGTTTTGTAATCATTTCACCAGCCGCTTTTTGCTCTTCCTCTTCCTCGTCCAATTTCCGCTTTCGTATGCCTTTATTGAGAGCTACCGCCTTAAACTCCCCGTCTTGGGTAACTTCTCCAATCACCTTTTCAGACACAGTCTTCCACTCTCCAGCCAAACCAAGATCCCCTCTAGCCTGATCAGGAAGCGCAACACCCATGGCTGCTAGTTGCTCCCATTGTTTTTTCCTATCTTCGACAGTGGCCTTCTTCTCTGGTCGCTTTTCATGGGTGGGTGCGCCACCCGCGCTCGTTGCGACGGCAGGCGATGCGTTGGAAGAGGAGGGTACCAATCCATTCAAGCGCGCGACTTCGGCTTGCGCGCGCGCTTTTTGGCGTAGCTCATTCTCCTGTTCGCGATGCAAGCCTCGCAGGCTGCGTTGGATGTTGCCTTGATGGCGGCCAGTTGCTTCATGCTGTTGACGCTCGAATTTGGTGTCTTTGACAAACGTGTTGCAAAACTTGCACCAGTACCTGGGCTGCCAAGGGGTTAGCAAACACTGACAGTCTGTAACTATGCCCTCACCAATGACTCACGGTCGACTTCCAGTATTCTGACATGTTGTTGGCTTGTGGATCGCGGAAGATGACAAGCACTTGGCAAGCATTCAGTTGCAGTAATTCATAATTCATACAGAAGCCAAGCGGCAGAAAAGTGGGTCGGGCGGTGGCGGTGCGGCTCATGATGGTTCATGTCGTATGTACTACTAGTTACTTGGTTCTAGTGAACCCCAGTCCATAACTCCCTGTTTTCTGATGCTATGTTCGACAGATTTGAGCAAATTCCCTGATTGAGTATATTGTATAGTTTAGAGTGGGAGATGGGCCAGCCAATGTGCAGGCCAGCGTCCCTTAGTTTAAGGTTGGAATTGCGTGGCTGTTCCTATGTATGTACGAGCGCCCCGCCACCCCGCCCCTGAGCCACGATTCCGCCTGCAAACATTCGATCAGAGTACATAGTTGAAGCGGGGCAGTAGTCGCCAGTAATCGACGACGCGTCTTTGTCTTTGCCAGACTGGGAAGTTTGGGACTTGTGCACCAGCTAGGCCTCGACGCATGCCGTGTCTCCATGCATACGGAGTACTACCTTACTATGTATACACATGTATGCACAGTACTCGGTGCATGTAATTAACACGGAGTAATACTTGTCCTGATTCCTCCCCAGTCTGAAGCCAAACCCCAAACCCCCATGGGCCCATGAATGATTACTATTCATCGCTGCTCTTTGCCCAGCCGTTTCCAGCTTGGCGTCGTCTGCATTGGGCATAGTACGCTGACCAAAAGACTGGTCTAGCCCGCTCTCGGTATGACAGCGACGAGAATCCCGCTTCAGAGCCTGGTAGAGATCTGGCGCCTTGAATCAACACTGCCATGGGAACTGCCTATTGCGGAATATAGATCGGATCATGCATTCTGCGAATTCATGGGCTGGATTGTGTTTGCATTCGGCTCAAGAACAATGTGGACAAAGCGTCGTGTGAAGGATTCGGTTGCGGCGGCGTCAAGCACGTGTGTGGGGTTTGCCATGCACACCTGGGCATCACCAACAAAATGCCTTCAGCTCAATTCCATCTAATTAGGTCCTGCGTCTTCTCTGCAGTGCAACAACTACCAGCTTCACCACATCCTGACATCGAGTCATGTCAAATGCTCATATCGACCAGGTATTGCTTGTGATTTCGCTTGCGCCTTGCTGTCTCATGGCTAAGTACATACACACTATAGAGGGCATGTAGGTATATTATATGCAACCTCTGAACGCTACCCATGTTCTCAAAGCACGGCAGTTCCAGTCTTGCTCGTCTGGCTCGTCTGGTTCGTCTGGCTCGTCTGGTTCGTCTGGTTCGTCTGGTTCGTCTGGTTCGTCTGGTTCGTCTGGTTCGTCTGGTTCGTCTGGTTCGTCTGGTTCGTCTGGTTCGTCTGGTTCGTCTGGTTCGTCTGGTTCGTCTGGTTCGTCTGGTTCGTCTGGTTCGTCTGGTTCGTCTGGTTCGTCTGGTTCGTCTGGTTCGTCTGGTTCGTCTGGTTCGTCTGGTTCGTCTGGTTCGTCTGGTTCGTCTGGTTCGTCTGGTTCGTCTGGTTCGTCTGGTTCGTCTGGTTCGTCTGGTTCGTCTGGTTCGTCTGGTTCGTCTGGTTCGTCTGGTTCGTCTGGTTCGTCTGGTTCGTCTGGTTCGTCTGGTTCGTCTGGTTCGTCTGGTTCGTCTGGTTCGTCTGCTTTGTTTTCTGCGCTGTTCAATCCATTCTCCTTTTCACGCTGCGATCCTGCTCACCACCCATGCCTGAAACAACGTCTTGTACCAGCTCTCTAAGCTGCCTCTGTACTTCCTCAGACTCGTAATCGGGCCGGGAAGCCAGCTCTTCTATCCGTCTCCGTATTTCAGGATCTGGGGCATCGCCTGCAGCGTCCTCTGCCATGGTACCCATTTCAATCTTGACACCGTCTGGCAGTGGCGGGGGTGGGTGGACACTGGCTGGCTCGTCGCCTGTGCGCAAGCTCTTGAGGTATTGGTAGACCTCGTGGGCCTCTCCTTCCTCGTCGCCAATTTTTTCTTCTGCCGTCTTCCCTTCCTCGTTGCGTACACTCGCATCGGCACCCAGCTCCTCGACCAGACATTTTGCTACCTCGGCCTTTTCAGATGCAAAGAGCGGTGTCTCGCCGTCTTCGTCTAGGATATTGACATTGGCGTGATACTTCTGGACCAATTCTCGTAGCACAGCCGGCTGGTTGTAGGATGCAGCGGCGTGAACCAGCGAGTAGCCGTGCGCATCGCGTGCTGAGGCAAGCTGAGGATGCTGCGCCAGAGATGTGAGAACGGCCTGTGGGCGTGTGTCGATGAGGTTCAGCAGCAGGTCGATGGTCGGTGCAGGAAGCGCCATCTTTCTGTCATGGATCGAGAGAGAGCCGAGTTTCCTTTTTTTTTTTTTTTCTCTTTTTTTTCTCGGCGATACGTAATTAGTTAATATCACTCGCTAAGTAATTCCTGGTTACTGTGCCATGGCCCATGAGTCCCATCTTTTCCATTGCTGGCTCCAAGACGGCTGGGCGGCAAAGGCCAAGTCGAAGTCGTCAGCGTGCATGGCATGTTTGTGTCATCAAGCCATGGCGCTTATAGCTGACACGTCCACACAGGCGCGCTGGACTCACAGCCTCAGCAGCTAAAAGCAGATGGGTGAGAGACGACGGGCTTGGCACCTCTCCCCTGCTGGCCCTGCGTAGGTAGGTAAGAATGTAGGTAGTCATTGGTTATTATGGTTGTTGTTGTTGTTATTATTATTATTCGAGGCCGTTTCTTGTCCGCGCTGCTGTTTGTGCTAGTTACTAATTAATTTATTCCTTTGTTTGGGCTTGGGCAGACGTACTCCACTCGCCGCAGCACCAGCGTCACACCTCATATGACAATTTCGGTCCTATTTCTTTTTACCCAGACGCTTTCACCCTGCACACGGCGATCCCATGCGCCTGACCCTTTAAGTGGCTTACGCCTGTTTCGTTTTCAGTAACCTTGTGTTCTCTTTCCCTTACCTGCCGCTCCTTTGCAACTTCGCTGTTATGAAGACTATTCGAGGCGTGGGCGTACCGTCCGTCAAGTTAATTTTGTCCTACATATTCGACTGGATCTGCATCATGTAAGTCCTTTTTGTTCTTTTGTCGCGTGCCCCACCGCGCGATTCAGCCTGGACATGGTGCCTGACATACAGACAGCGCAATTGCAGCAGTCGGTGCTGGCTGGGAATACATCTACCCCTACAACCGCCCGTTCTCTCCTGTCGATCTAAACATATCATATCCCTTCCAACACCACGAGCGTGTTCCCACATGGCTTCTTATTCTCATCGCACTCGTCGGACCAGCCGCCATCATCTTTGTCGTCTGCATGGTGTTTGTTCCTGGCCCAACCGCTGAACGAGGCACACCAAAGGCTTTGATCTGGAGGAGGAAGCTATGGGAATGGAACACTGGCTGGATGGGCCTTGCTCTTTCGCTCGCCCTGGCCTTTCTCATCACACAGGGCATGAAACTCATGTTCGGCAAACCGCGACCTGACCTGCTTTCTCGTTGCCAGCCGGACCTCAATCGCATCGCAGAATTCGCCGTGAACCCTGTTGGAGAGAGGTTCAACAAGAACTGGGTGCTTGTTACCTCCAAGATCTGCACAAATCCAGACAGGAGCAGAGGTGGTGAACTGATGGATGGCTTCAAGTCTTTTCCCAGCGGTCACGCCAGTTGTATGTTCCAACATCACAACCCTCGTACCCATCACCTAACAGATGAAATAGTCTCCTGGGCTGGCTTGCTCTACCTCTCTCTCTTTCTCGCCTCGAAATTCTCGGTCGCTATTCCCTTCCTTCCCCCGAGGCCATTTAGCACGAACCCCACCCACACATCGGCAGTCGCTCCTTCCAACCTCAAGAAACAAGCCTCCATGACCTTCCACAAACAAGAGTCCTTACCCTCGTCTCCTTCGTATGCAGAGGATTACGTCGTCCCAGTGCGCTACCAAAACGCCGCACCCCCCGTTTACACTCTCGTCCTCCCGCTTTTCCCCATTGGCACCGCAATCTACGTTGCAGCCACCCGCTTTACAGACTTCCGCCACTTTGGCTTTGACCTACTCTTCGGAACTTTCATTGGTGTCTGCACCGCCTACTTTAGTTTCCGCTTCTACCACCTGCCCATCTCGCGCGGAGCAGGATGGGCATGGGGCCCTCGAAGCTATGACCGTGCATTTGGCATTGGAGTCGGTCGCGGCACGTACGTTGGCACAGAGGGATGGAGCAAGAGCAGTCGTTCGGAAACTGTGGCTCATGCGGCACCCAATGATGACTTGATGCCCACTGCCGAGGAGTATGGTGTGTCGAGCGGTCACGATCGAGCCGATCCTTCACATGCTGTATAATACTTTTTTTCTTTTCTTGTTCCAGTTGCAGACCGAGCAATTTAGGCGTTCATACCTAGACACGGGTAGGCCTTTTTTTTTTCATGAAGAGAGAAGTTGGGTGTTGGTTGTTGGATATACCAGGCGGGATCTGAATTACTTTCTGATAACTTTTTTTTTTTGGGTACAAAGTAAATCGCTGCTTTGCATACGTATGGTGTATAAATTCGACAAAAGTTTTGAAAAGAAAAAAAAAAAAAAGCAGACAACCAGTCTATTTCCAGGAAATTGATGTGTCTTGTTTGAGTAATCCGGACCTTGCTAAAGATTCCATCCTGCCATCTACTACAAAATGCAGTCGCGTTGCCGTTATTTTCTCTCTCTCTCTCTCTCTCTCTCTCTCTCTCCCTTTAACCATTTCTCTCCCCCCATCTACCCGTCCGCAAACGCTTATTGTATCCCTAATCTGCGTCCCTAGTCACCTTGTCCTGCCGTCCCATTACCGTCAAACCAGCTACCCGCTTAGAAACAGTCAGATTCCCCCCCCAATCGCCACCATCGAATCCAACTTTCCTCAAGCCAACAAGATCACATCACTTGTTTGTTTGTAAAGGTGTCTCTACTAATACCATGTACGCAGAAGTTGACTTGTCGGACCTGAGCAAAAAAAAAAAAAAAAAAAA
>SSBG01000007.1:216156-226343 GCA_028220655.1 Shiraia bambusicola | reverse complement strand
AAAAACCCCCCCCCCCCCCCCCCCAACAAACCAGCGCAATCGCGCTCGCTATACTTCGTACAATATGTATGTATATACCTCCAAAAAAAAAGAAACACTACCTTTCCCTATCCTCACCTTTCGTCGCGATCCAATCTAGAGTGGCAACATGAATCGTATCGCGTGTGCTAGTGGTGGCGCTGTGCATACATAAACGAAGTAATATTAGCTACTAGGTAGGTAGGTAGTAGTTTACTACCTGACACCAACCCAACTATTGAAAAATACCAATGCACGCACGTCAATAGAGCATGCATCACTAGGCACATTGGTCTTCAAGTTACACCACGTTGGCCCGGTGGTCTTGGGGAATTTTTTTTGCGCGCAACGCCGCCGGGTTCTGGGCTGTTGGAGGCAGCGGCCCATTGTTGGAAAGGGTGGGTGTGCATGCGGGATCGATCGTGCATGAGAAGAGGGAAAAGGCAGGGAACAATAAGATGAGGAGTAACATACATAGTTATGGGTTTTTGTGTTTTGTGTGTGGTACAAGAGTGGACTTGGGAGTGATTTGTATGGTTGATACTGCCACGAGGGCGTCAGATGCATATGCTTTTTAGAGGCGATTGAGTGGCGATATTAGAGTATGTTTAACTTTTTTTCTTGTTGCTCACGGGATTTATATATGTAGGTGGGTCGGTGGGTCAGTAGGTCCTCGTTCAAAAACGCTTGTGGGACTAGTTAAACCTTGTTTTGAGCACAGAATACGTAGTAGGTATCAAGGAGTGAATCAGTGGAGTAAGATACCATTGATGAAATCAATAACTGCAATCGTAGCGCCCCTCTCGGC
Organism: Shiraia bambusicola; assembly: GCA_028220655.1. Taxonomy (NCBI): domain Eukaryota; kingdom Fungi; phylum Ascomycota; class Dothideomycetes; order Pleosporales; family Shiraiaceae; genus Shiraia; species Shiraia bambusicola. The sequence continues at coordinate 225,517 of SSBG01000007.1, read as the reverse complement.
GAAGCCTTGCCATGGCGAGTTGTTTGCAAGACATGCGGAACCGCCGATTGATGGACGTTGACGGGGATGAATGCATTTGGTGGATGGTCATCCATGTAATCAGAACTTCGCCAGTCGGGTGACAGTAGTGCATACCACCTAGTTATGGAAGGTTCGATGTAGCAAAATTAAACATACCTAGCTGCTGCGTCTTGAAATCTACCTAGAAGCTGAAGGCTACACGTGATTGTTCCTGGTTCCGGATAGGTTTGTTGCTCGTTCTGTGGCGTTAAAGAATGGATACGATCCGCATGCATGTGGCGTCAAGGACTGCAAAGCAGATCATGGTCCCATTAGATAGCATTGCGTCGCAGGTTGATACTACGCTGTGACAGCTCAGCAATGTGCTGAATGGTTATTTTGACGGCGCTTGCATCCAGTGAGCTTGAAAGTAGGTAAGCTTTTACGTAGTCTTCAAACTAGTCAACTGCAGGTCAGACTGCACCCCATATTGGTGCTACCATGGCCGGGCAGACGAGAATCTAGAGTTGTAGACATGCTGCACCTGTTCCGAAAATTGATGATGGCGCTCGTCAGCAGGAGAGCTCATGGCTACCTACCTAAGCTGAACAACAGGTTTCGCGGGTATGCAAGAACAGCCCATTCACACATCACTTCGCCGACTTGTCTTGATCACTATTACTATAATTCTTTTTTGGGCGACAAGTTGTCAAAGAGCCTTTGTACCAAAGCCACTCTCAGCAAAGAAAGAAAAGGCCCATTTGCGCCCTGAGAAATAAGGCTACCACCACTTACCCTTGCAAAGGAGACATTGTCCAGTGTTCTCGCTAGTTAACGATGGCCCATTCTCGGCAAATAGTTAAAGCACATGCTTACATACCACTGTTGTATTACATAACTAACTAATTACCTTTCTTTTACACAGAACAAAAGGTAGTTAGTTACAGTTTATTTTGGATAAAACTGAATCTCCAACCAACCTTGTTACACTTTTCCCAATTGATAGAGACACGCGGTCCTATTTTTGTGTGTTCTCACGTGCCGCCTAATTGCAAAGCGTCTTCCCCCTTTCTTCCCTCTTTGGACCTGATTACCAATTGAGTATTAATAGTGGCATGTTCCAAGAGAAGCAACACCCATCTCCCTACCTAACACCTAGGACCTTGTTGCATCGCATCACGTAGTCCTTACTCCACTTCACAAGGGGCAGACATGAGGTCATTCCGCGGCACAAGGAAAATGCACTCCGGCACATCCGTGCTCAAAAAAAGAAGCAAGCAAACTATCATCAAATTAGATAGTTAACTAGCGAGTGAATTGAACAAAACACAAACCAATCACAAGGGTTAACTACTACATACAATAACACACAGGGCTCGTAAACCACACCACACACACACACACTCAACTCACCTACATCATTCTCCACCTCAAATCCCAAATCTCAAACCCCAACCCTCACCCCACAACAATCCAAACTCACCACCAATACTCACCTACCGCAAGGCTGACCCCCCTTCCCAATTCCCACCTCCACCACCTCACCCCACCTCATCCCACCCCACCTACCAACATATGTGTATACTCCCAAACCAAACCCAGCCCACAACAACCCTCCTACCTCACCCCCTATACATCCAAACCCCCCAACAAGCAAAAAAAATCTAACCCCTCCCCATCATCTATACAAACCCCAATAACTCCCAACAACATCCACACACCCATCATTATCACCTAGTTATATCCTTTTTTTTTTTCCCTCTCCTCCACAAATTTAATTCGCTAGGTAGAGCAGGCGGTTTAACCACCCACGGAGCAAAGCACAAGAAAGGAACTAAAAATAACCCAGCTAGTTACCTAGTTAGTTAGTTAGTTAGTTACCCGCCTAATATTGACGAAAAACAAAGACTACAAGTGGTTTTCTTTCTTTATGGACGGGGGATCATTTAAACGCGCGCGCGCGCGTGTGTGTGTGTGTGTGTGGCTTTCGAATTAGCAGCGATATTTAGCCTGGTGTTTTGGGTTGAAGCGCTTGCTGCTAGTTATAGGAGTAATTATGTTATATGTTATTGCGTCTTATCTTACCTTTTTCCTGGTGTCTGGAGTGGGGTTTTGGGGAGATTTAATTAGATGCCTGGGATAGCATTGGGTTAGGCATTGATTATTGTACAGAGTAATTATACATGGTGGTTTCTTGAACTCGTGTTGTGTGTGCATGCATGCATGCGTCGTCGGCATCATTTGCGCGGTTGGTCCGATAATAAATAAGGTGGGGGGTTTCTCTTTTTTTTTTTCAACGGTAGAAGAGAGATATTCACACATGTATTGATTTTTTTTTTTGCATTGGATTGTGGATTCTTCGATATTTCGGTAGATTAGGGTACCTTGTCTTACCTATTCTGTAAGGTACGTATAGAAATGCTTGTTAATAGTACCGTCAAAATGCGCCTTTGATAAACTAGGTATCAACACTTCTGGAAAAGCTCATTTCATATTGAATGCATTTGATGCAAAAGGTTTTTTTTTTCTCATTTTGGTCATGGGCCCTGTTGGTTGGTCTGCTTTGTCGACATTGCTTTGACAAAACGACCTATGTACTTATCGTAGATACGGTGGGTTGGTCATCCATTATGCCCCATTCCAATACAAGTCTACAAAAAAAAACGCCAGATATGATTTGGATTGTCGCTTTTGTGGTGGTGGTGGTGGTGGTGCGCTATGATGCGCTACTCGGGCCCAAGCTTGAATCAATGCCATGCCTTTACCAAAACAACAATACCATGTCCCCTTCTGCCAGCGCATACATGCAATGGCCACATGGCCAAAAAGCCCACCGCCCAGAAAAGAAACAAAATGGTACATGGTTAAAATTCGCTCAAAAACTCCAATGCAATTGTGTGGCGGGGTCCAAGTTGCCGTCTGCAAGTGGAACGTCGTGCCATAAACGTGGTACAAGGCCGTAAGGAACGAAGCCCTAGGAGGCGGGTCGCGTTATACATGCGCATGTTTGGGAACGCGCATTGTGTTGCTAGTGACGTGTTTCATATCGTTACAGCAAGGAAACTCAAACACCCTCAACAAAGGCAGACCGACGTGTTTCTGACGATCGACGCTTCTTTTGGAGTTTCTTGGATTGCCTCTTGTCTGCCAGTTCCATCTCCTCTGGAGTAGGCGCAGCAAAGGTTCCAGGCCGGAGAATCTCAAAGCCAGGGTTGACCTTACGGAGCACCTGCGAGTCGCGCTGATTTTGTTCCGTGTTGACCTCATATGGCACTTCGTCGTAGGAGTATTGATGCTGTGGCCCGCGGGGTTCGTAGGTATCAGGGTAGTAGGCAGCCTTTGGTGCATACGACTCTCGAAGGGGGACGCCTTGCTTGATCTCATTGGACGCATTCACGTCCATGGTAGGGTTTGATGCAGGGACGGGTGCTGATTCGACAGGTCGATCGACAATAACAGGCATGGGTGGAGATGGTGTCTTTTGTGGCATAAAGTAGTTGACGCCGTTGGCTGACTGGATCTGGTTCTCTCCCACGCTGGCCCAGTCTCCACTGTTACCAGGCTTGCGTACTCTTGGCGTGAGTTGACCAGTTTCTGCAACATGGGACATGCGATGGGTCTGAAGGAGATCGAGATCAGTGCGAGGATCAACGGGGATGGGAATGGATGCGGGCCTGAGGTATGCTGTCTCGTGTGCGCGGACATCCTGCGAAATGGCCATGTAGTCCGACTCGTCACTTGTACGGCGGCTTGACTTGTTGGATGATTGGCCAGACTGGCTAGGGAGTTCGTTGCGGGCTGTACTTTGCGTTAGCATTCTTGATGGGCGCTCCCATGGCGAGCAACTTACGAGAAGGAGGGCCCGAATTGCCGGTGGAGCGTGGGTATTCTAGTGATGACTGAACAGTCGTAGGGTGATGAGGCATTATACTATGATTACAATTACCACATCGCAAAGGAATCTGTCCAGATTGGCTGCGGCCAGGCGAAGACGAGCGGGAGCCGTTTGGTATCTTCTCGGCAGAGACGGCGCGGTCAAAGCCAGAGCTGGGCGCTCGCGAGCTGCCACGGCTCGAGGCTAGCATGGCAGCTTGGGGAAGCTCAAGTTGGGAAGTGTTGTAGCTGGGAGGGCCCTTGCGGTCGCTCGTCATGGACGCCCTGCTGCTGCCAGCTGGCGTGTTGGAACCCGAAATCCACACGCCATCAACCTCAATACCGCTCTGAATCGCGCGAATGCCAAAGGGAATCTCGTCCTTGGTTTCCTGGCTGACCGCGGTTACGGGCTGAGCCTCGAGCATTTCTGGCGTCTGGGGTCTTTTACCCTTGTCGACTTTGCTGTACTTGCGGATCCTGTTGCGATCGTACCAGAGCTTCAAAAGGCCAAGGAAAATGGTGACAACCTGTCCTTGTTAGCCAGCAAGAACACAAAAGGATCATGTTGAGCTTGGTGGTTCGTACAATGCCGCAAGCCAGCACCTTGAGTCATGTTAGCAGGCCATCGTGGTATGGGTGGTCAAAGGACGAGGTTACTCACAAAAGTCATCTTCTGCCATAGCGCCCAGCTCTTGAAGAAGTCGTGGCCCGGTGACTGTCCAAAAGCCATGATGTGGAGGTGAGAAGAGGAGGAATTAAATGGTTAGGGTCTAGGTAAGAATAAAGCTTCGGCCTGCGGAAAAAAAATAATGATGCAAAAAGAAAACTGGAAGGTGCGGAGGTTATCGATAGGATAACTAGTCGGCGGGGAACAAGCGACTGATTAGGAAGGGAGGCTCTGTGACTGGGAGGCGGTTCCAATGTAATGCAACGACGACAGCGAGGAAAGAGGCTGTTTCAACGTCCGGCGTCGACCTGGGGAATGTTTGCTGGGATGGGTATTTGGGTTTTGGGTAGGTGCAGGCCAGTAGTCAAGGTATGCCTGGTCCCGTGACAACAGCAACCGAGCGAGAGTAGGTGATTGCTGGAGAGAGAGAGAGGGAGAGAGGGAGAGAGGGAGAGAGAGAGAGAGAGAGAGAGAGAGAGAGAGAGAGGAATGGAGGGGAGGAGCAAGCCAGCAAGCAAGCAAGCAAGCGCCAGGTTGCCCAACGTTGTTCAGACCACGATGAGGGATACCAAGCAGAGGGTTTTTGTGATGGAGGGTTGCCACAATTTTGGGAAGGGGGTAGTTATGTAGTGGAAACGAATGTGGGACGTTGTTTTGGCGAGCGAGGGAACGGGTGTCACAGGTGAATCAGAGAGCACGTCTGGGAGGGATTGGTTTGTCGTGCAGTGGGGGCGTGGGTGAAGAATTGCTTGCGTCTCTGGGACAGCAGTGGTGGAGAGTGGAGAGTGGGGAGGGGAAGTAAGTAGGAAGAGGAGGAGGAGGAGGAGGAGGAGGAGGAGTGTGTGGCAGCAGACATGGGGGATTGATTATGTATGTGTACCAAGAAGTAATAATTAATACGCGGTACCTAATTACTATTGATATATGCAGTCATTGAAAGAAGAGTGGCCCGCGGCTGAGGAAACAATGGATGGACTTGTTTCGCAGCAAAGAAGTTGACATGCTTGAAGCCCTAGGCCAAGGCGGGCGCGCCTATGTCTGGGCATGGCTGGCTTGTTCCCGTGGGCTAACCAGCAGGCGCCACCACCAGGACTGCACAATGCACACTGCACACTGCACACATGCCTGGTCTTACAGATGCATCACGATTCACCCGCCATCATCATCATCATCATCATCATCATCGACTCATGGCAGGGATGAGCCATGGCGCATAAAAGGCTTTGCAGTGTGCGTGCACTGGTGACGAGTGGACGGCCAAAGAAAAAAAAAGAGGAAGCCCAAAATAGCAAGCGACGGTGCGGCCAGCGTTTGCATCTTGTCGCTAGCCCTCCAGGATCGGCACGGTGGGCGTCGTAGGATACGAGTCGACGTAGCAGGTTAAGAGTACGTCTTGAGTCTTGAGTCTTGAGTCTTGAAGTTGACACTGATGGATGATGATGATGATGATGATTATTATTATTATTGCAGTCACTGATTTCGACCCGAGAGTTGAAAGAGTCGAGTCTATTAATATGGCCCCAAGACAGAAAGAGCCAAAGGAAAAAGTCTTCCGTCCTTCCTTCCATTCCTAGCTGGTAGAGTTCGCCTAGTGTTCCAAATCTGTGCCTGCCCCATCCCCTTTGGGAATAGTCCCGGCCCAGGGGTGGTGGCACCATCTCCTCCAATCCCTCCTACTTCACCATACATCTCGCAGAAACGAACCGCCGAAGCCCCTCCGACACCATCTCGTTTCGTGCCTTTGGTGTGTCTGTGTACGAGTAGGTATTTACGGAGGTAGCATTCCTTACTACGTACAGGTTACGACAAGTTACGACAAGCTACGGCAACACATGGCCGCCGCCGCCTCTCGATAAAACACCTACCTACTCGGCGACTGTTCTACAGGTTACCTTGTCGTATGCATGCCAGCCAGAACAAGCTTTACATACCATTCCACCTGCCACCAAAACTCTCGAGTCTGCCCGTCCGCCAATGGGTTCGCCGAGCCCTGTCAACAGCCGTATTCCCACTTTAAAACTCATGCCTTATTATAATACCCTCTTCAACATGACGAAACAAAACATTGCCTTCTCAACAAGCACTTGGCCACCTGTCCCGGTCCGCCCCCCTCCCCCTCCCCTCTGCCACGCACCCACGCACTCTGTTCATCTGCCTCTTCCACTTGCTGCTGACTCTGCCATCCCTGCTCTCTGCTCTGTCGCTTTCCCGGCAGGCACCACAGCATCGAGAACGATATTGATGCCACCACGCACAACATCTGTGCAACTTGGGCCACTGACTACTAGCTATGTACCCAAGTATACCTACACACCGCTCTTGCTGCACCCACTTGTGACTCGTGAGACGACTTCTCTGCCCGTGGCCACGGCTTTCTGGAAGCTATTTAGCTGTGGCACAGCCTGCTGTTTTGCCCGCTTCAATATCGCCCACGCCCCCCCCCCCCCTTGTTGCCCTGTTGCCCTTTGACCAACGCATCTGTTGGACTATTAATGCTCCACGCTCCGACTCAGCTGGCCAAGCGTCTTGCTGCCCTAAATGTGTATGACGAGCTTTTTTATTTTTTTTTATTTTGGTGACGACTCCATCATGCAGCTTACTGTTGCAAATGGTGCGAGTGTTGGGAATTCAATAATCGCTATGTACTTGGTCAACACAACGGAGAGGGTTGTTTTTAGTGCCATCTAGTTATTACATATTACCTACATACTTTCAAGACCGGCAATACACCGCCACACTTACTCTTTCCGGTGCAGGCTACCTATGTATGCAAACAATAAGCCGGGCACTGCAGACATGTGAATTTCCAGGAATGCCTCATGCATTCTTCCCACCATCACCATCACCAGCAGTTCGGCATGTGGCACACGTCAGAGAGAGAAAAAAGCGTGCAGACACTGGCTTGAATGGATATCCGCGTGGATGATATGTAGCCTAGGTACTTTGCTGCAAGCAACCAGAATTTTTCTTGCCCTGCATTTTGACCAACTGCCGCCTTGCCACACATGACTGCTGCAGACCGGAAGCAGAGCATGACCCGCCAAGTAATTATGGGTAACCTAGTGACTGTCCTGGGTTCAATATTACCTATATTCAAAGGACCGTCAGCTCCAGGCTGACTTTTATGGTACCTAAATTATGAGGAGCGACATGTCCTCCAGCTTACTACACTATAGCTACCTATGTACCTATAGGGGGGGAGGGGGATGTAGGTAGCCATGTAATAATTATATAATCTGCCTTGATGCACTGTCCTCGCCGCACAAGCGGGGCCAAGGTAAACTCTTACGTGCACCAAAAAAAAAAACAAACAGGGCGCAGTGAGACGGGTGCGGACAAGTGTGGTCGAGTGTTACGTAGTAAAATGGTCAATTGGGAATTGCTGTCTCGCAGGCTGTTGTACTATGTCGCTTCGCAGGCCAAAAGGCCCGCTGTTCAGGGACACAGCAAATCACGAGGGCGACACGTGCAGCCTAGTGTAACTAACAGCGCCTGCAACTGTGCTGAGCTTTTTGGGGGTTGGATTGCTATTATGTATGTACATAGTAAGGTAATTATTAGAGAGGCTGTTGGAGGACCCGAAGACAAGAGCCCGAAGACAACAGGCTGGAAATTTGGCCGCATCTTCAAACGCTGACTGCAGAGGGGCTCCAATTCCAACTTTTGCGCTAATACATGGTACTAGGTAGGTAATGATGATGATGCTGATGCTGATGAATTTGAATTAATTACCTACCTAGTAGCTTGGTAGCTGGAGCAGCAGGTGTCTGAGCCTCAGAGGTAGCGAAAGGTCTCTCTCGCGACGATATTGGACTGACTGACTCGGCTTGTTTTATTGATGTGGTTGAAACAAGCAGTTTTTAGGGGTGTTGATGGCGAGCTGAAACCCTCGGCCGTTGGTACCTGAGGGCGCTATGCAGGGACGCAGCGGGAGGTCACCGTGAGGTGTTGCATGGCGGCACATCCCCTCCCTTTTCTGGCGGCAACATTGACTCGCGGCAGAGTCGATCAGTGTCAAGTGGATAGAGCAGGCGATGAGTCGATGACAATGGTCCGCGACTGTCATGGCCCATGGGTGTAATCTGAGGCTGGTGGTTGTGGTGGTGGTGATGAGTGCGGGCCGGTGATGACGTAATCTCTCGCCCGACTGACCCGACACCAGATGCGCCCGATGAAGCCCTTCTTTTCCACCTCGCGCATAATATAGAGGCAGAGCTCCATCGTGCCATCTTCCGCAACCCTGCCGTCCTCTGGAACACGACCCCACATTCACCGCCGTACCTGCAGTGTCTCTAGCATCTAGGGTGTCTCTGTCTGCTCGCCATGCCCATCCGCAATCCCTTCCGCCGTGCTGGAGCCCCCGATACGGGCGACGATGGCCAGCGGAACCCCGCGGAAAATGGATTTACCGACGCAGCTGTCTCAGGCACAAAGCCCCTGCAGCTCAAGGATGCCGCAGAATACAAATTGAGTGGTGAGTTGCTTCTCTCAAAAGACATGTGGGCGCTTACACGCCCGTCGCAGAGATCAATGACAGCGGGGTCTACCTACCAGTAAGGCCACTCTCTTTGCCGCGCCATTGTTGTTGACATGTGCCACAGCCGTCGCCGCAACACGACAAGCCAACCTTTTGGCACTCCAAGTCCAACCTCTCCACAACCTCATCCAACCACCGCAGTCTGCTCAACGAGAATGAGCCCTTTAGCATCTCCCGCGAGAGCTTCGACTCGTACCGCAGGTCTTTTGTATGCCACTCTGGCCATTGATGTCAACCATGAAATCCCCCCCCCCCCCCCCCCCACCCCCCCCCCCCCCCCCCCC
>SSBG01000007.1:185800-215498 GCA_028220655.1 Shiraia bambusicola | reverse complement strand
AACCCTGAAACCCCCCCCCCCCCCCATTAACACTCCTTCAGGACATATCTGCGCGGTCGCCCGTGACGGATTACAACACCGAGACATACCCACGCCAATCGCTCGATGCCCGCCAGTCGCTTGATGCCCGTCGGTCATTAGATGCTCGACGCTCGTTCGATGTTCGTCGTTCGCGTGCTACCCCGCGCTCATCCATGCAGCAACACCGCGACAGTACAGATAGGGTCCTCGAGGAGAGATTCGAGGATGTGGGCCTGAACGATGAGCCCAAAGCGCTGCCTCCGAAGAAACGCGGGCTTTTTTCCCGCTTTGGAGACACCAACGGCCATGATGACAAGAAGCAAGACGAACGTCCATCTTCAAGTCACCATTTCTCCTTGACCGGACGAAAGCGCGCAGAGAGCGGCAACGGGTCAGAGCTCAAATCCATGCCACGACCGACCGACGCCTGATGCACCCGTTGAAACTTGAAACTTGAAACTTGGTTATGACGCACGACGCACGAACTACTTGATTGAATGAATAAAGGAACGAATAAACTTGTAACCATCATGGGACCCAAGACTACCTACCTGCCTACCTAATTGGACCGACAAGGGCTTGGTCGTAGTAGGCTAGTAGACATTACGGCGTTCAAGGCTCTGGAACTGCAGCATTAACCCATATGCAGCATTTGGATACTCATGGACTTGGGCAGCACCACTATCGCTACCGCGGGGAAGTACCTAGTCTAGAACAGTCCGCGGGGTACTACCCGAAACCTATGCACCGGACTTGATAACAAATTTTAATATTTTTAACCTGCCCTTTTTCTTGCCGTAATTGCTCCCAAGATTCGAGGCTTGTACGTCCCGCCACGGCTGTTGCAACAGTGTTTGGCTCTGGCGCAACATCAGAGCAAAAAGGCCCATGCTGACATGTTGGACGCCTTGCCATGTTGGACGTCCCATTATTACCTATTAATTACATGTAGCGAAAAACTAGAACATTTTGGCACCATTATTATTATTTCCTCTAGTTAGTTAATCTATGTAGGTAATTAGTATTATGTAATTCGGTCCCAATTTGAAATCACAAAGCAAAGCACATTTGCATGCAGTTTATTGCAGCTAGCTTTTGGCTTCTGGAATCTAGAAGAAAGAAGAGAAAGAAGAGAAAGAAAGGAAAGAAAAAAGATCTCGCTATCTCGGGCAATGAACAATCTATCCCGTCATCGCGACAGCAATGGCAATCTGAGCGAATCTGAAATTCGGATGAGCCTCGACGACATGATTGAATCCACTACCGAAACAGTCATTCCGCTTGAGTTCAAAGCTCAAAATGCCGCTCTGCTGGTCCATCGACAAGCTCATGGAGTCACCTTCGAAGCCTTTGAACTCTCTCCCAAGAATGAAGACGTCATGGCCTGCAGAGGACGACTCATTCGTAACTTCCCAGGTTTTGCTTTTCTCGGCGTGCGCTGAAAGATGAATTGGATAGTTAATCTTAGTATTACCGTCTACGAGAGGCCACTCTCGTTAGATCCATCAATTGCTAAAGCAACCGTGTTTGAACTCCAGGTGCCTGCGCTTTTCAGCGATTGGCGGGATGCTACTCGTTACATCACAACCGTACCCTTCGGAGTTCATGGCCGCTTGGTGTGGAATCTGCCCAGAATGTCAAAGCCAGCACCAGCCGTTGCCCTTGACCGACATAATGATCTGTCTCCATTCATACCACGCGAACCGCAGCACTGTAGCCTAAGGGTGACTGTAATGTCGACCAAGCCACGCACAAAGAATTCCAGAATTTTGAAGTCAATACCGGCATTGGGGGAGGAAGATGTATGTATCAAAAGTACACTACGGCTTGCCTACTGCGACAAGGGTTTGAGTGCATACACCAGTCTTACACCTCCGCCCACCGATGAGATCCAGAATCAGTGCAAGCACACATTGCCAATGAAATCGAAAGCTTTAGAACACTATATGTACAGGGCACCACCCAAACCTGATGACCTTCCAAGCAATAGAGTTATCGCCAACCAAACGGATTGCCCTCAACATTTCTCGGCAGACGAGTGCAAGGCTTTTGCATCACCCCCACTTGGCCAGGAGATAATGTACGAGAACATTCTAGTACAACTTTCGATGCCTACGTTGGATTTTACAAAATCTGAGGTTCAGTGCCTATTTCAGCAAATAGTAAACCAAGTCGGCGCACCAAATAACAGCATCAAACGTACGCTGCATGCGCCACTTCAACATGATTCGCTTTGCGATTCTCTGCTTAGTCGACTAGAAATCATCACACATCAATTGTCCGGAAATTGGGAATCTTGGAGAGCCTTTGAGACCTTCGCCCTCATTGCCAAACGTATATTGAGTTTGACATGAGCAGACGGTATAATTGACCGGGCCTTATCGCGCCTCGCAAATATACGCCAGATATGCCTGCGTTGGCTGCGTGCTCTGGAAGTGAGGGCTGCGTCTTCTACAGGCCACGGTCAGCGCTCAGAGCTTTATTCACGTATCCTTGACGTCGCTCTTCTTGGTAGTGTTACTTTTGATGTCGACGATGTCTTCTTCAAAAGGATACTCAAAGAGCCTTTGGAGGCTTCAATTCTTATTCAATGCTCGATCCGGATAAGAGGGAATTACGGACTACAGAGATCAGATCCATGCGGGCTCTGTAACATTACATATCACTCTTGGAGAAGACTGATGTATCGTATCCTACCGTATCTTCAAGCTCACATATTTGCCAATGACGAAAATCTCAATCAGGCTATCCTCAACGGCTGGCCTACTTTTCAATCGTCGCCACACCCACGTTGGACTTTGATGGCATATCTATACAACCACTGGTTCCAGACATCCTCAGGCGGTTTGTCAGTGAACTAATCATGGATTCTGCCTTCCAGATCCCTTCACTAGCTGTACTAGCACAGAGTCTGCTATCAAAATCTTGAAGAGCGCAGCTACAAGATCCTCCAAAACCCTTACGGCCTTTAATGCGGGCCTCCTCGCTCTATTGGCTCAGCCGACGCCCAATGTAACGATGCATCCGTGCGAAGTGCAGGAGATTCACTGGAATGAAAACCTTCCAGTATCTACTCAACGGTTCGAATTTCTGAGATACGTAAATGAGATCTTTGAGCAGTCAAAGATGACGGAATTCTTCTTTCCTGATAGCGAAATAGTCGAACCAAAAGGCCTCCCAGCCATCAACTGCCATCTCGAGGAACGAGCTATGATTCGCAATTCTACTCTCCATATTGATGGGTTTGGTGCTGAGCATTTTACCGATGAAAAAGACACCACCTACACCTCTAGAGACATGTCCTTGGTATCAGAGCGAGGTCAGCGAGCTGTTGGAGTGGCTACCTTTATCATACAGGACCATACCAAATTCCATGAGAAGATTACGAATCTGAGAAGAGATATATTTGACCCTTGTCTTCAAAGTTACGCTATTAGGCCTGCTAGTACATCGTTTGATTTGGTAGATATATGCTTTGATATTAAATGGCTTGGAGACTTTAGTGTATTTCTTGCTGATTAGTGGTGCAATTTGCATCAGCACCTCCCAAGATGTGGAAAAAGATTCGCTCAGTTTGGTGTCGCAATGTGGTTCTCCACAATACCCTACTCGACATCAGCTGATATGAAGGCAATCCAGGTCTTGGCTACATTTTATAAATTAGAGACTTTGGCATCGATAAAGCCCCCCACGTCCAATGGGAGCTTCTGCCTTTATGAGGGTGTCGACTTTGTACCTGAGAAAATAGAGAAGGTGGTTTGTCTTCACCAAAAGTCAATTGATATATGCCCTGAAGGGTCATCAGTCAAAGAGGAAGGTGAAACGGCGCAAGAGCACGGTCGAAGGAAGAGTGAGCTGTTCCGGCGTCATCAGAAGAATGCTCGCGATAAAGAGACCGTGTAGCTCGTCGGAAGGAACCTTCTCCTCGGACTCATATCAAAGGACAGTTCAATGGATCCTCGTCGTTCCCTACCCCGAGAAGCCAGCTATCATTCGACACCTTGTGATTCTCAGCCCTCATGAGGCAAACAAGCTTATTCCAGAAATGCGAAAAAGCGATGCGGTTTCCCTTCATCTCTACGCGCCGCACGTGAATCCCAACTACGGCGCGCTCGACAAGCTCGACCTCTACAGTGTTGGTCGCAACCTCGATTCTAGCACTCTATCTCGAAGCCACATTGTTCAGTTGAAGCTTTTTGCGGGCAGTTTGTATCTCAGCTCGTGCAAAGAGTACTGCGAGCTGTGTGATTTTCTAGGACTTCTACGTACAGACCCACGGCCAGGGCGGCAGATTTCAGCAGACGGGTTTATCATGCCGCCATTAGGCATCTGGGGCTTGAAGCAGAGCCCTGTTCCATTTCTGCGCGCTCTGCTCATGAGGATCAGAAAGGAGGGCGATGGCTTGGAGAAGACGCACCTGGGCAAGATCTTGAACGGCGTGAAATTGGAAGAGGCAGACTTTGTAACGGACGTTGAAATGCCGGGGATGTGGAGGTTGTGGTCGTAGAAACCTTGGATTAAAGCTGGTGGCATCGTGGCTGAATGATTAATGATAGGATCTGTTAGTATGTAGTGGCTTGATAGAATTGTGTCGCTTTAGAAGGCAAGCACCGTAGATTAGGGGCTTTTAATATTAGATTATAGATAACTACGCTATCCTGGTTAGGGAATAGCGCCACTCCAGATGGAAATCGTCATCTTTTCAGTGATGGCCCATAACATTCTCGGCGTTGCTCTCGAAACCAGTCTATCTATGCGCATCAGAGATTGAGCGATTGCGAAATAACACCCAGGGCTAGTGTTGATACGACAAAGGGGTGACGCCCATCTCACATTTGATCGTTGCAACGATATCCAATGAGTTGATGGGTGTGTGTATTTGTTGTTTGTTGTTGTTTTTGTTTTTTCTTGGTGTTGAGGCTGCGAACGCTAGTCCACATATAGACTAGCGCGCAGAATCACTACCCAACTCTACATAGTATGTACAAAGGAAAAGAGTGTCGCAGTTCGAGTGAGTTCTGATCTGTGCGCTTGTACGAGGTCTGCTGAGCTCAGATCTCGCTTCTGAGCTCAGCCCTCGCTTCTGTGAGGATTACCTGAGCTCAGCCCTTGGCTAAGGTTAGGTGATTAGAGTTGGAATGTATACCCCTTGCTCGGGTGCTTGTCTATATAAAGCAGAGCATATAGACTAGCAAGTTAGTTCCTGTGTAACCTTTCTCTCCATAAAGAGCGCTGGTTCGATTCCAACAGCTAGAGCTTCTGAGAGCAATCTCGCTATTTTATACATTTTTTTTGCTTTCCCAACCCACACTTATTTATGTATTGTATCAATATATTAAATTGCTAAACCGGCTTTAAACGTTTGACTTCTTATAATATTCGCACTTTAAATGTCTTGTTAGCTAAACTAGCATACCTGTTAATACGTAATAGTAATGATACTATTGTTGATACGACAAAGGTATCAGAAATAAATGTCTCACAATCTTTGCAACGATGGGGGAGTAAGTAGTATTGATTTATATTGATAGTTGATGGGGGGGGGCAACGAACGCGATAGTTAGGTATCTCCCCCAAGCTAGTCCATATGCGGACTAGCTCGAATACTTCCTACTCAGTAGCTAACGATAGAAACCTATGTACACGTGAAAACGTTGGTTCGAATCCCAACAACTATCATTATATGTTTCAATGTATTCTGTAAGGCAGTACTTTTTAAAGTAATCTCAAATCGTGCTTCGGGTTTTTATTCCATGAGTTGGTTCGCAGGCGGCTCCTTTTTGGCTGCGGTTATATTGTACTAAGCATCAAGGTAATATACGTCTGATATGCCGGCGAAGGTCTGGAAGGGCTTTGAAAAACACATGTTATATGAGCTATGCAGGTGACGCAAGAATATAGTACTTGAAAAAAAGGCACTGCTTATTTATTGTTGGAGCTGTGGAAGTCCTGGGTATTGGACTAATGACATGTAAGAATCCGAAATACCCTCACAAAGGAAATCTGCAGGACCGCTCCCAACCCGGTGACACTGGCTACCCTGTGTAGTGGTACCAATGTATTGGACACTATGAGTATGGTTAGCTTCTCCTTGATCAAGAGCTCGAAAGGACCTGAATTATTACTCTTTGCTGATGCTCTGCTGTACGATGATACCACTTCTGTCATTCTGAAAAGAGAACCAGATGGAAGGATTCTCTTCACATGGGTACAGTTTGCCGTCTTCAACTACATCAGCAGCAGTAGCACAGTTGAAGTCAGGACCGGCGCCGTTAGTGCTCGTGATGTGAAAGCCAATCGAGCTGACTTTGACGCCATCGGGCTTGCGGGCGTAGAAGTCTGAGATTTTCCAAACGTAGTTCCCCTCTTTGACAACGGGACAGGTGCTATCTTGCCGGAGGGATAATAGAGGCGAGGCAATTGCAACGCCTGCGGTGAGGAGAAACGTAGTAAAGACAGTAGTGTAATGCATTCTGGCGGTATGTGAGTTGGCAGCTGTGTGATGATAGTTGATGACAGCCTCGGGGCGGCTTATATAGGTATGTATTAATATTAATATTAATGTATTAATACGAGACGCTTGGCTATGATGTTTTTGACGTCAAGCTGGAGCCACATGACCTGCAACTTGCAAGTGTAACCTGGGTAGTTGTGCATGCGGCATGCTACAGTAACAACGGGTTCCTGGCCGGACAGTCTAAAGATGGAACAACATCTGCTTCATGAGATCATATTAGTGGATCTGCTCGTGTTCTGCTGAAAGTGTTAAGTGACGTCGGGGTCACTTCGGTACCTCCTCGGTGAAATAGCCCAAAGAGGCCAATTAGAAAAGCCGTAGACTGCATAGGATTTTACTTGGCCAGCCAATTGCAATAATATCTACTTGTCTTTTTAATAGCAGACGAATTAGAACCTGCTGCTTCTTAGGTTTATCGGAAATGGCCCCGGAGTCACTTTAGGGGTTTGTTCGGCAAACATTGTGCCGAACCTTCACCAAGAACACTAATCCCAATACGGTATCATGCTATTGCAGGGGTCGCGTCTACGACAACAACGACAACGACGACAACAACGACAAGTAACACCACGTCTCTTTGTAGCAATACCTTCCCTCCCATCTCGCACCGACTCAGTCACATGACACGCGACGGCAATCGGATCTTCCCGCGACCTGCTTCCAATGGCGACCCAGGACAAGTTGGTTCAATCGTGCATCGCCAAAGTCAAAGCCGACGTCTGCTCAGCATCAACGTGTTCTGATGCCACAGTTGCGGCGCTTGAAGGGCTACTCCTCAGCAAAGGCTCGCCGCTCCTCGCCCAAAAGGGAAATGCTAGAGGAAAAGTGCAAGCGCCAGCCCGGAGGCGAGCAGGAACTGTGGCCGTGGACGAGGACAAGCAGCTCCACGCAGTTCTGCCTCCCCGCGAAAAGTATGTACTTGCGACTGAGGTCGCCAACATCACTCTCAAGAACCTCACCGAAGCGCTCAAGACATGGTCGAGCACAGCCTCTCACTCAAAACCCCCTGCCGTGGATGATGCCCGAAAGCCAGCAAAGCCACGCGCGGGACACACAAGGAGTGCTTCTGCTTGCAAAAAGCCCCTTGCTGAGCGATCCGTGTCCCAGACCACCAACTCGCCGCTGAAGCGCATCCCACGGCGGTCTTCGTCGTACTCCTCTATCACAACTTCAAGCCTAGATGCTGGCCTGGTGGCAGTAGCCGAGTGCGCCCGGGCTGCATTCGCGTATTTGGGCACGCTGGAAGCCAAAAAGGTACTAGGAAAGGATTCGCAAGAGCTACAGTTGGAGAATGGCATGCTTGCCCTGATAAGCAAGCTCGTTGGCTTGGGCTTGGATGGTCTTGCTGCCAAGGAGTTGAGAGCTCTCAAAAAAAGGCTGGATCGATATCTTGGATACGCGTCTGTTCCGGACGACGCTTCGTCCAGGCCCATGAGCAGAACCGCCGAGCGTCCGACTCCAGCAGCACCCAAGGAGAGCCTTGCATCGCTCCTAGATTTTGGATCCATCGAGCCACAGAGTCCTGCACTGCCACTTGTTGTAAACTTCCAAATATACACGCTCAAGTTGATTGCTAAACTCAACCGACCGCGAATCGTGGAGGCTACGTGGGAGCACCTCAAGCCATCGAACCCCTCCTCACCCGCAAAGCTGATATGCAGCACTGTCAGCACTTCGAATACCCCCGCAAAAGCAGCACGGCAGCTAGAATTGTTATCACAGACCATACTCGCACTCTGCCCAAATATCTCAATCTCACACGATGACAAGCCATCACAGCCTGCGGCCGATACAACGATTCTTCTCCAGCATCTTGCATTCAAGACTCATAAAAGCTGGTGGGCTCTGGTCAACCACCAGGGCCAATTGGAGAAGGAAGTACTGGAGCCATTCGCCAAGTGCTTGGTTGCCTTTGCCCGAAGATCGCATCTGTCGCCGAGAAAAAAGTACAATTTGGCGTCGTCTTTACTTGCAGACCTCACTGGAGACTCGCATACACAAAACGTGGCAGCTAGCCCATGTGCGGCAATCAGCAAAACTCTCAGCCTATTAGCTCAAGCTGCAGGACAGTCTGGTGAAGCCCGTTGTTGGCCAGACCCAACAAACTCTTCGCTACCTTTGCCCACCACCGATGCGAAGCAAATTGTTCACTTAGTCCGTATGGCAACTCAATCACTCGATGCTTCCTCCAAGGGTGAAATCGTAGAAGGCTTGCAGGAAAGCACTACTGATGCGCTCAAGGCATTGGAAGAAAGTTTGAATGGTTCCTGCCAGGAGCTCGATGGTGTTTATGCAGAAACTAATGCTCTGAGGCGTACCGCGACCAAATTGCTCATCGCTGGCATTCCCAAGACACCAACTGGAACTGCCGCGATCTTCACTGAGCACCGGCTCATCAGCATCATAGCATCATGCATGCACTTCGCTGCAAAAATTGTCCATGTGAGCTCGGAAAGTAAGCCACTACAGCAAAATAACCTTCGAATGCCAATGGTTTGGAAATGTATCAAGAATATAGTGGACTCTGTCTCTATCTGTTGCAAACGGGTAGTGTCTTCTCCAGATCAATGGAAGGAAGTGGACGTTATGATTCAAGATTGTGCCCTTCTCTTGCGAGAGTTCGAGCAGGCGATACCCAGTGCAGTCAGCAACGTGTACGACCGCGAATTGATAGATTCCCTGATTGTCAGACTGTCGAATGGCTATTGGACGATGCACTTGCTATTACGGAAAGCAAGCTCGGAGACTCAGGCCTTTGTTACGCTCATGCAGCGCTCAATTGATATGGTGAACTCAAGGCCTTACAAAGTTCAAGCAACCGCGCTTCTCGGAGTAAAGCTTGAACAGCTGGGAGATGTTCTTGGGGGCACAGACGATGGTAAAGGTTCCTGTAAAGCATACGACCAATGCATCCGCACCCATCTTCAGTCCGAGACGACCTCGACTCTGTCAGATTGGGCAGCAAGAGATTGCTTAGAACAAATCTTCGCCGACGACGGCCCTCTAAAAACCCTCGCTCGTGTTCTTAAATCTCATCATCGATCAGTCATCAAATTTGGCTTATCGAGCCCAACTGAACCGGGACTTTTTGATGATTTCAAGGTTCAACCTGAAGTTAGGGGACTGTTGCTGGAGTTCCAATTGTGCCTATATATCCGGTCGATTGCTCGGAACCGGCAATGGAGTGAGAGCTTCAATCTAGCGGTAATTACTTTAATTGAGCGCTTGCTAGACTTGTATGAGCCACAAATATACCCCATCCGAAGATTGAGGCTACATACTATGCTTCTTCAGGTTGCTCAAAATAACCAGAATGTGTTGCCAGGCAGTTTATTGTCTTTGGCATTGGCCCCAATACATGTGGGTAATGTTACAGGGTCCCGGGATATAGCGCTAGCCAGATACGAGCCACATCTACAAGCTCTTCTAAGTCTCAAATCTTCTATGCTACAGCAGCCTGTTGATTTTGCATCTGGCCTGCAAAAATCCTTTTCCATTTGGGAGTCGCTCGTTGGCTCTAGTACGAGTTGGAACGCGTTGGTCAGTCGCATAGAGAACACTGAAGATTGGATCAAGGACATTCAGGCATGTGTCGAATATCTCAATGCGAAGGGTGGCGAATACTTGGCTTTGCCTATACTTAATCTTCTTGTGAAGATTGAGGAGCTACAGAATCAAACTGATGCCACACAGCTTGTGACAAGCTTATGTGCACTAAGCTTGCAATTTTTACGTCTTGGATACACCGGAAAAGCTGGTGTTTCTTTGGCTCGAGCTGAAACGTTGCTTGAGCAGCGAGTAGCGTCCACAGAGGCCAGGCTGCAATGGCACTTCGCTTACGCTGAATATCTTGCAAAGATTGGAAACATTTCCAAATGGTAAGAACCTCTATGCATCAAGATTCACACACGAAGTAACGTTTCTAGTACTACCGTCATGTCAGCGGCTCATGCCTTGGCTCTAGGAGATCAAACCTTCATGGAACTCGCAAAATCTTCAACTACTCTTTCTAGCCGTGTTCGCTTCAATCGTGTAGTAGCAGATGCCTCCTATGTTCAGTCCCTCGTGGCAACTGCCACTGGCAACTACAAAATTGCGACTAGGTTTGCAAGACAGTGTGTCACACTCAATCGCCGTATCTGGGCTGCACTAGAGTCCAAGACTTCTGCTAAGACAACAAAAACTGTCGAAGATGAGCAATCGGGCAGTGATTCTTCAAGCAGACCGGATTTCGACCCTCTGGGCTCTATGCGTAGTGAAAAGGGACTGCCTCTCGTTGTATCGGTGACGCATGCCGTTTTGAATGGACCCGACTTCTGGTCTCTGGTTCCGGCCTTATACCGAGGGATGATGCAACACTCCCAAATTCTGGCTAATCAGGGACTTCTGCCCGAGGCAATGTATGTTGCTGAACAGGCTGAAAAAGTCGCGTGCGCTACGGCGTCACCAACTCTCATTACAGACAATGCAAGTTGGAGGGCAGACTGCTGGGCCCAGAGTGGCAGACCAGACAGAGCTCAACAGGTTCTCGACTCTCTCGGCTCAGTTCAGAGCCGTAAATGCCTCTCCGTGGCAGGCTATCATTCAGCCGTCGCCAGGATTCATCATTGGAATGGCGAGTACAAGGACGAAAATACGTCTTATGACATTCTGGAGCAGTTGCTAAACGACCTCACTTGCCCAATTTTCCTAAAGTCCTTGGATGCCTTCCGCCCGGAAGTTGAAGCTCTCACCGACCAAATGTCTAAGATGACAGTGACCAAAGCTAAATCCCGACCGACAAAAGCAAATGCCACTACCAAAGCTAAAAAGCCTACATCTCAACTCAATACACGGACCAATACGAAGATTGCCTCCAAAACTTGCCCTTCAACCCGAACAAGAGGTGTTGCTAAGGCTAAGCTTCAAACGAATGCTGACGATGATATTACTGGAGCCAGAGATACAACTAGTGCGGCTGATCAATGTTTCACATTGTGTGCCTTTCGAGCTGGCATATTCTACCGCAGCGTCATTGCATATATCCTGCAAGACGACATCGCAGTAGCCTCGGAGATTGTAAGGAAAATTGAAGCTCAGTACGGGAACACAAGCCACGATCCGTTGCATGCATGGGTCATGTTCAAAGTGATGCTTGCGCAAAGTTTCGAGCAAATTGTAGAGAATTTCGCAGTGAACACACTTCCCGAAACTACCATCGCTTTTCCTGCACTGGGTGCTAGGGAACAGAGCTCATCAGACAGCCTGCCAACCAAACGGAGTGCCTTGGCCTCATCAACCACTGCAAAAGGCAACAAGTCGAAACAACAACCTGCACAAGACTTTACAGACTTGCTACAGACTGCTCGAGATGGCCTCGCAGAGGCACATATGGCAATTGCTGCCCAGCGATCTAATCATATATTCCAGCAAGTTTCTACAGCACTCAGCAATATTACAGTGTTACTTTCAGCAGTGTCTGGGGGCGAGCCATGTGGCTCACTGCACCCTTTGTATGCAGCGTATATGAGTGGTATGTCTACTTTGAAAGGTGGTGCAATGCAAGTCCTAATGCACGATAGAAATTCCAAAGTGCAATGCTCTGAAGCTTACTCAAAGCTCCATCGAAGCCGAAAAAGAGCACATCTCGCGCGATGAATGCCTGAACTGGCCCGTTATGTCATCTTCTGATTCTGCGTTGACGTCCTTGCTTGATTTCCAACGGGACTATGTCGACATCATTCCCGAGACCTGGACCGCAGTATCTCTTGCTCTGAACGACGCTTTTGATGAGTTGTATATCACACGTTTTGAGTGCGGAACGTCGCCTTTTGTGCTGCGGCTGCCGCTAACACGCCATGCCTCTCGCGATATGGATGAAGAAGAATTCACATTTGAGGACGGTAAGAAGGACTTTGATGAGATCATTGATCTTAGTGATTTCAGTACACGGACTGCCAAAGATATGACCTCAAAAGAAGCTCGTCAGCAGTGGTGGACTGAACGGGAGGCTCTGGATACTCGATTGCATGAGCTACTGCTCAATATGGAACACATATGGCTCGGTGGCTTCAAGGGCATATTTTCGCAACATGAGCAGCAGCCGAGTCATCTTGCCCGCTTCCGCAAATCTCTGGACAGCATCTTAAATCAGCACCTCCCTTCTCGCCGGAAGAAAACACAACAGAAAAGGCCAATCCTTGATGCCCGGATCTTGGATCTATTCGTTGGCCTGGGCGATGCCACAAACGAAAATCTGGACCTGGATGATGCACTAATGGATCTCATCTATTTTGTAGTGGATATATTGCTCTTCAATGGGGAACGCAATGCATACGACGAAATCGATTTCGATTCCATGGTAGTCGAAACGTATGAAGCCCTGCGTGCTTACCACAACGCATGTCAGCCCACAACGGAAGTCTCCCGACATGTCATCTTGATCTTGGACAACAACCTCCACAAATTCCCCTGGGAATCAATGCCTTGTTTGGAAAAGCTCTCCATATCTCGCCTGCCCTCTCTTGCGGCGCTGCGTGAACGCATTCTTGCCGCCAAAACATCCATCGGAGAAGACAAAACCTTGTTTGGCCACCACATCCGATCCAATGCAGGTGGTACAAGCATCTTGAATCCATCTGGCGATTTGTCTCATACTCTTAAAACACTTAAGCCTCGTCTTGACGAGCTTCATGGGCCATGGACGC
Source organism: Shiraia bambusicola (assembly GCA_028220655.1). NCBI lineage: Eukaryota > Fungi > Ascomycota > Dothideomycetes > Pleosporales > Shiraiaceae > Shiraia > Shiraia bambusicola. The sequence goes on along the minus strand of SSBG01000007.1, from coordinate 202,274 downwards.
ATATTGTCAATCGCACACCATCTGAAAAAGAATTTGAAGACTCACTTCACGACAAGGACTTGGTCCTGTATTTTGGTCACGGAAGTGGTGCGCAATTCGTTCGATCAAAGTCAGTGCGACGACTTTATCCTGGCCCGCAGGATGAACAAGACATGAAGCCTGGGTGTGCAACGACGTTCCTATTTGGCTGCTCGTCTGTGCACCTGACCGAGAATGGTATTTACGAGCCATCGGGTATGCTGGCTTCATACCTTGCGGCTGGTGCGCCTGCAGTGGTTGGCATGCTTTGGGATGTTACTGATAAAGATTGCGATCGCTTTGCAGTTAGGGTTGGCGAACTTTGGGGCCTATGGCCTGAACCTAAAGAGGAACCTCCTTCACTTGCGCCACAAAAGACCCCCGCAAGGCGAAGAAAAGGCAAGGGGAGGGTTGCACAGTTGGCACACGGGGTCGAAGACCCCAGGGCATCCGAAGATGACCGTGATGATCAAGTAGCGCCGCACACTAGCACCCGAATGAAAGGCCTAGGGCTAGATCAGTGCGTCAGGGATGCAAGGAAGGCTTGCGTGTTGAGGTATTTGAATGGGGCTGCCGCCGTTGTGTATGGAATCCCAGTGTATCTGATTTGAAGATGCTGGTATGCAGAGCTGCTGCTGCTGCCGCTGCTGCCAAAAAAAAGTAGCGGAATATTCCACTTACCAGTAATGCAATAAAGAGTCCTGCTTGTTGAACATATCTTTTCTTTGCTGCATCTTGATCTTTAAACTTGTCCTCCTCGTCCCTGTCTAAAATTACTTGTACTTTTACCCAGCTTGCTATCCACATGGGCTTTTATTACATTTCATCTCGAGTGCAACCATGAACAACATATCCTCCAATCCAGTCATTAATGCTATCCTGCGAGGTTTTCAAGCCCTCTTTTTAGAATCTATATACTAATAGGGCTATCTATTACACTCATACAAGGCCACATAATAGGGTAATATACCAGCATAGTTAACTAAGAAAGTAATTCCACTGCTTTTATAAACATTTCTCTCTCTCTCTCTCTCTCTCTCTCTCTTGCTCTTGCTCTAGAATACGCGGGCATTCTTACTAGAGCATGTAGAGCTTATTAAAAAAAAAAAAACGCAGAGATATCGTTTTTAAAGAGTTGATATTATTCGTTTTGCGCTTGGAATAGTTAACTAAATAATTGGTCCAACTAATAGTTAGTTGGGGGGCTGAATTACTACAAATCAGCAGCTGCTTCTTCCCCCCCCTAAAAAAAAGGTCGCCAGATATAGTCATTTGGTTTGCACTTGAGCGCCTTCACTATGCATGATGTAGGTGTGTATATACACTGTGTGGTATTCGCGAGCTAGACAGGGCATGACTATGAAATAGCAATGTGTCAGTATTGTTTTTGTGCACTGGGAAACGCGAGCGAGAGAGAGAGAGAGAGAGAGAGAGAGAGAAGGGGGGAAAGCTTACGCTGCCGCAAGAAGTGCAGGTCTTTTTGTCGCCGTCGACGCCGGCGCCGCATTTGGGGCAGCTTGTGTGGAAGTTGACTGGAGTGGTGGTGGAGTGCATGTTGTCTGGTTGGTCGAGAGAGAGAGTTTGTTGAAGTTTTTCTTGTTCTTTTCTTCTTCTTTTTCTTTTCTCCTGTTCTTGGCTTGGGCGAGTGTGTGTTTTGTGATAGTTGAGGCTGGGATTCACTGTGGGGAGGGGTAAGTGGGGTTGATATACCTAGTTGATTCGGTAGGTAGGAAGTGTGACATGTGCACCTGTCAGATGACTCGCCGGATGACAATTACGTTTACACGTGAGGGTATGTGTGTTCAGAACATGTGGTAATTACGAAGACATGGCTCCACTAATGGGGATAGGATGCAAATATGGTAATTGCAGAAGTGAATCAAAGACGTGAGCGAGAAGGCGAACTTGGTTAACGATCAGTTATATGAGGCGCGCCCTTCATTGCACATGGCATATTACCTGGCCATTGATAACGGCAAACCAACCGTCTTCCTTGTGCTCCATTTCTCTCCATGTATTTGCAATCTCTTCGAGGTCGTCTTGTGTCGCAAAGCCGCTGTCAAGCGCCCTCTGCTTAAAATCACTCTGGACTGTCCTGTCCGCCCACAAGCCACACCAAAACGCCCGCTCATCCGGTGTGCTGAAGGTCCAGGTGCCGATACTTGCGTCTATATCGCGACGCGCAAAGCCCGCTTGCAGTGCTACAGCATGGAGATATTTGCCAATGTTTGGATGGGCCTGAAGTCCTTGGGCAACTCTTAGATACAAGTCTTTCCACTTGTGCATACCCGGGTGATCTGGATACCAGTCCATTGCGCTATAATTGCAATCTCTGATGGCTAGCAAGCCACCAGGCTTGGCAAGTTGCTTCATGGCCTGCATTGCTCCTAGTGGGTCGCGGAGATGTTGCAGTACTTGGTGTGCGTGTACAATATCAAACCCGGCTTCTTGCGCGCCATCCAGCGACTTGTAGTCAAAAATGTCTCCTGTTTCAAACCGTACATTGGTGACTCCCACCTCTTGAGCATATTTCCGTGCTTTCTCAATGACTTCAGCCGAGGTGTCGATGCCGTAGACGAAGCCTTGCGGAACACGTGCTGCAAGATCCACAGAAATTGTGCCAGGGCCGCAACCGACATCCAGAATTTTCAATGCAGGGTTGTTAAGATGTGGGAGGAGATGCGGGCATGAGTTGTCTACCGTTCGCCAGCTATGCGAACGCAACACGGATCCATGATGACCATGCAGATAAGGCGTCGACATGCTGATATATATCCGAACAGTTTGTAGGCGGAATGGCAGAAATATTGGACAGAAGTGCCGCAAATCTCTGGAACTGTCATCTTATAAGGTTTGCCGAGAGGCTTGTACTTCCGTATTTAGATTCCGAACATCGGCCTGAGTCGTGTCACTAGATGAACAGATTACTTGATGCGGTCATCCTGACTGCTTCACAAAGCCTGTTCCTTCTCCGCCCCTCCCTGCCCTTAGTTATCAACGTTTCGAGCTTTCGAAAGTCAACTGGCTTTATCATAAAATCGTCAATTCCACTAGCCCATGCTTCCAACTTGGCACTCGCAGATGTCAAACCCGTCTGCAGCCAGTTGACAGAAGGCTGCCAATGATGCATCTGGTGCTGGCTTAGGCACATAGCTGCTAGGAATGGGAGTGCGTGTCTGGAGAGTGGCCGAGATTCTGCACGTGTGGTATGTTTTGGAAGGCTGCGTATAGTTTGAAGACATGATGTTTTCTCTGGGGATTGGAAGCGAACTGAGGAGTTATCAACGGGTCCTCCAGGGCGGTGCTGAAATCCATCGAAAGAATGGCAATGTATTTGATTTTGAACACATTACAAAGAAGCAGGGCGATCAAACATAGCTGAGCTTTTTTTCAAAGCCTACAAAGTAGTGGCGCCCTTACCACGTCCATGTGGGTTGTTTTGCGATAGGGAACACGACCGAAGTCTGTCGCTAGATGGCGAGTCTGGCATGTGCTCTAGATTTGTGGCGCCTGTCGCGTCTTAGCCATTGCCTGATGGTGAAGTTGATTAGGTAGCCTTAAAAATTTTGCCATCTTGGTGTAGTTACCTACATAGGTACCTAGCTTAGGGACGCACGCAATGAGAAGTTGAGAATCCCCCCTCTCCTTTGCCCGCCCCTGGCAACGTGAAGTTTTGAAGTTTTGAACGCGCAATAGAGTTTTTGGAGTACAGAGTAGTGGGGTGGGATACGTTACTTGACCCTGCTCGAAGGAAAAACCCTCCTGTATGCCACTTTGACTATAGCGCTACGCTAAAGCCACACTATATAGCGCTAGTAAGATATAGCCTAAGACTAATATCTTTTGGTTTTATGACGCAGACTAGAGTTGGTCTATGATTAGCTTAAAGGCTAGAAAAGGTAGGATAGTTATATATGATAACTAATACTTTACACTAACCGCCAAAAATCGCATAGTATGTAGGCTAGCTACGCGCAGCGCTCTCTAGCGCAAAGCTATACTTAAAGTGGCATACAAGAGGATCTTTTCTTCTTAGAGGGAGTCAACTGAGTTCTCCCTCACAATAATATTAATTACTTAACAGTAGACTACAAAGACGTACCGATTGGAAGAGATCTGCACGTGGATGCTGTTTGAGGAAAAGCTTGAGGCACTAAACAGCATGACCAACCGGCATTCCTCGCGTTCACAGCATCAAAAGATCAAGCAATTAGACCACCGAGGCGCTGGAGACAGTGTATGAACTTGGAACCTTCCATTACAAACAAAACTAACCAAAGCTGTTTGGAACAAAGTTACATGAATGCTACAGTTCATCCTTCCACTTCAAAGCATCGACCTTCCTTTTTGGCAACTCTGCAATGGACGGCCTGATGGCTAGGCTCTTTGGCCATGGCTGTCGTGGGTCAACCTATGCACATCTTTAGCTCTTTCGTCTCTGTCATTTGATTTCGCACCCACCCTGGTACTCCCTGTATACGCTGTTGTCCTTTGGTATGCGAAGTAGAAGTCTCGGTACGGGTCTGATGTGACACCTTGCTGACCTGGAGAATCAACGTCTTGCGCTCCACGACGATGTCGAGGACCTAATGGTAGTGAACGTCGAGCCCCTCTGAGTCTGGTGTCGTCGTCGCCGCCGTCGCCGTCGCCATTATTTGGCTCAAAAGTATTTGGTAGTGACATTCTTGACTTTTGTTTTCCCTTTTCTCCTTCTTTTTGTTGTTGCGTACTTACGACAGCACTTACTCCTGAGGGTACATTAGCATTCAGTTCCTGTAGAGCCCGGGCTAAGGTTTCCCTGCTCTTCACAACCTCCTTCCTGAAAATAGTATCTCGTATATGGTCTTTGTAGAATCGGATGTACTCTACAGCATCTTCACCACGATCTAAACATTCAAGAAGGAAACTCTTAAAGTCTGTCCTACTACGTATGATGTAGTCGTCCCACTGCCATTTGGGTACCATTCGGTCCTCAAGATCAAGCTTGTACATTTGCGAGCATTGCCCCAAAAAGTGCTTTGCATCACCAGTGTATTTTGGGTAAACAGCCTTGAACGTTTCGAAAACCGTTCTTGTAATATCATCTTGAACAGGCGTTATCTTCATTTTGTTTTCATGCACAATGTAAGGAGCATGTAGACCTTGTTCGAGGCTGTTTTGTGGCTGCACTGCTGTTGTTCTGACATGGCCCATAGCCTGTGCACCTGTATTGATGGCATGTTCCGTTGTTGAATCCAGCTCTTTGTCTGAATGTCCAGGCAGGAGTCCTATAGGGGGTTGGGAAGTAGTGAGTGCCGTATCTTTCGTAGAACTAGCTGTGAGATGTCGCTCAACGCTTGCACTCGACTTTCGTTCTTCGCGAAACTTCCGCAGAGACTCCTGGCGATCTTGTCGTAGCGTAGATTTCAAATCCACTAGCGATGGCAAGTCATCACCGAAGCCAACGAGCTTGATCGGCCGCCTCTTGGATTGTCGACTGCTCTTCTTGGATGGCGATGCTTCTAATTTGCGTTTCGCTGATGTTGTTGTTGATGGCGATGGCAATGATGGGCCGGTCAACGAACTCGGCGGACGAAGTGATTCTTCCGAGGTATGCTTAGCGACAGGCGCTGAAATCTCCACATGATGGCTCTCACTTGCAACCAAAGAAGCCGTAACCGGTTGCTCTGACTGAAGGTGACTTTGCGCGAGAGCTGCTTGTGCATCACTCCCCGTGTCAAGACTATTGCGATATTCAATAGCATCTTCTACTAGACATGATGGTTCTGCTAGATGAAAGCCAGCCTTCGGAGATGGAGCAGATTGCGTGTCATTATACGTCCCACAAATAAATGAGATTGAGAAAGTGCTTTTTGGCGCACGGCTTGGACTGGGTTTTTGTGCTTGCACCTGAGTGCTGTGGGAGGCAACTGGGTCTTTTTTGCCATTGAGATATGGGGTTTGCTCTACTTGCACAGAAGGCCTACTAGGAGGGGACTGGGGAGTAGCTGGGCGTCTGGAGACGTCATCACCCAGTCCCAGTGGTATGTACTCTTCCATTTCCATCTCTTCATCGGAACCAGCAGTTCCGGGCAGCGGCGGGGACGAGAGCAAAGTATTGGAATGTGGCAAATTAGATAGCAGGGCCACATCATGTGGTTGCGAGTGTGAGACAAGATTGTCTTCATCGGTGGGTGCCTTGTGACATGCTTCAAAGCTAGAATCCGGTGGTAGTCCTGGGTTGATGCGTTCACATGGCTGTGGAGGTTCTGGAGTGGGCGAGACTTCCCAAGAAACCGGGCTAGACGGAACATGTTCGTCATCAGTGACCGGCAGGACTGACACAGGAGTTGGATCAACAGATTCAATCATTGAACCTGGAGACGGATCTTCCATCATGCTATCGTCCGAGTTGGGGACTGCGCCGCTTGTGTTGTTTTCATCGGCAAGTTTGTGGACGGTTTTCAAAATATCAATTGGCACATTGCCATCCGGGAAAGGTCTGCCAGGTGGAGGTTTGTGCCAACTCTCATCTCTCTGTAGCAAAGACATTTGTCTCTGGTCCACCTTGAAAGCTCCATGCGTGAACTCAAGATGTTTCATCCAGGAGCATGCCGCCACGAGAGCTTGTAGATAGTCAGATTCAAAGCCTTGGCGCGCCTGCTTTGTGCTGTCAAGATTTGTATTCGCATGCTGACGCTCATTGGGAGTGTTGGTGACATTGTCCGTCTTGTCGGCGCGTGACGGCGAGTCTGGCACGTGTGCAACTGGATTTGAATCGAGAATGCCTGTCTGAGCAGCTGCTGGTTTGGGCATTGAGGGCTTGTTGCCTCGACCGAGGAGGCTTAACAGCATCAATTGCTTGTCAGGGACAGAGGGAGCAACCTTTGGGTGCGTCTGCGCCGTTTGTACTGGAGCCGCGACGGTTGGCTCATGGATACTCGCATTGCGAATGTGGGCTGGGTGGGCTGGCTGCGTAGCAAAGGCATCTTGCGTGTGTGGTTGGCTTGCCTCTGCGTAGGCATCGCAGCCGCCATGCATTGCGACTTGGTCCTCCTCCTCTGGGCTAGGTTCGGCGCCTAGGCATCTGCGGTCTTCTCGTACTCTTGTATGGCGAATATGCTGCAGGGTGCTGGCAATGCTGGCAGACCAGAGAGGGGCCAGTGTTTGAAGATTTGGCTCGGGGGCTGTTAGACACGGGCCTTGTGGCCAATCGACAGTATGCAAAAGGAAGCTAAGCTGGTCGCGGGGTGGGCCGTAGTGGGTGAAGCGAATTGTGTATTTACGGACAGACAAGACAGAATGGAGCGCGTGAGGATTCGGGGCCACGAGGCACTTGGGTGGCAGCAGCGAGGCACGAATCTGGGTCCTGCCGTCAGTGAGCACCAGCGGCGAGAGCTGCAGCACAACAACATAGTCAGAGAGGCAGGTTAGGGGCCATGCCGCGTGTGGCAGAAGAGGGACATGCCTGGATGATTTGCAACCAGCGGTTGCGCTCGGATGGGATGTCGTTGGTGATGTCCAGACAGGAACCGTTGTCGTGATATAGGCCACGCCAGGCCTGTCCAGAGTCCGACTTGACGTCTACACAGGCTTTCCTTTCCAGCTGCTCCCTCAGCCAATGGTGGCCCAGCAGCAGTTGGGTCTCGACCGTCTCCTCGAGCCAGCTGCTGAGGCGAGTGGACATTGAGTGCCAGGAATAGTTGTCAACTGATAATAATACATGATAATTACCTACACCACCCACCTACCTACCTAGTTGCAGCTTGGCGGCGGAGGCGGGACGCATGGCCAAGATGCCAAGATACCAAGATGCCAAGGCCCTGCTAGTCATCCAGGTCCAGCGGAGCGGGGTGGAGGGGTGGTACAATATCAAAAGGCGGGGCAGGCAGACGCACATTCGTATCGTATATATAGTAGGCGGCCGGCAGTGGCAGGATGGATAGGAGAAGGACAGGAAGAATGGATTGGGGATAGGGTTAGGGTTATCAGGTGTGCTGGCAAGGCTGAGATTAGGTAAGCTCCTGTAACTACATCACCAACATTGGTGGTGTTGGTGACATAATAGCCTCATCCATCCATTCACCCATTCATCCAGCCCTCGTGCTGCCATGTAATCACGACTGCGCCACGTCCCTGGCCTACCGTTTGTCGCCCACGACCTCGAGTCTTGCATCTTGGAACCACCCCCATCTTGAGGATAATAGAATGGCCCTTCCATGTACAATCTTTGCACCTTGCTCTTTTCCCCAAGCCTGATGCTGTTCCCCACTGACCACCATCGTCGGACGCTCCCTCGACGTCGCATCAGCCATGACGGGCACTTCTCGCGACTCAATGCGCGATGCGCTCCATCACATGCATGCCACGGCATCGCGCTCTGACACGCTGACCACCTTTGACGACTTCACCGTGCCGCCTGCGCCTTCGTTTGTCAGCGAGCCAAAAGGCATAGAGCTGGTCCCGGGTGGGCTGAGTGGCTTGTATAGTCGTTTGCGAGCTTCGGTAGGCGGTTCTAGAGACCTGGTTGTGCCTGACACCACCATCCAAAGTGTAGCTGCAGCCTCGAGGAACAAGACGGCTACTAAGCCTGGCCCTGGCCCTGGCCCTGTCACTGTACCTGGCACTGGCACTGTCCCACAGAGCTCCGGAAGCGCTTCTGTTTCTCCCCCCGTGATTGTCTCTGTGCCATTGTCGAGGTTACAGTCTCCCTCAGTGGCAAGCTTCCCAGACGCGCTACCTTCTTCGCGAGACTCCAACATGTCGAGTGCCCCGTTGTCTACCAAAATGTCCATGAATGCTTCCAAATCTTCGCTTGCCACTACCCGGTCCAGGTCATCCATCACACCGAGCTTCGAGCAAGGCAGATCTGAGCGAGAAGATGACCCCTCCCCCATGCATTCGCGGGTCAAGAGCTTGCCGACCCATGACCAGCCCAGTACCAGCTCGGCTAAAGAGTTTACGTCTAGCACGCACTCGATCAATTCTCCGCGGTTTGCTTCTAACCAGCAGGATACGCCCCGTGTCCGAAAAGGTGACCTAGATCTACTGGGTCAAGAGAGTGACACTACCGAAGACGACATGACAGTGGACGAGGGGGACTTGGCCACCAACCCCACAAGCTTCAAATTTTCGGCAGATACTCCCCGCGAAAGCCTAAGCAAGGTCAGCTCTCGTGCAGAGAGCCAGTACCAATCCACTCGCTCTGCGCTTGGCGGGGCTAAAGACCAAGCCGATGAGAGCGCAGAAGGATCTCGCATCGCCAACAACACTCGAACCCCTGTAGTTACACCCGACCCGTTGCGTCCGCCACTGCTTAAAGTAGGTCCTTCACACTTGCCAGGATTCCGTCCTTCTCGAGCATCTTCATCCGATGGCTTGAGCTCTATCGTAACCACATCTACCATACGCACTCCAGCTGTTGCACCCATCGAGGAGCTCCAGCGGCACGCCCAGTCCAAGCCTGCTCTAAACAGCATCCCCAAAAGCACTTTTAATCAGATGCGCCGGAGGATACTGGATAAGGAATTTTGGATGCGAGACGAGAATGCAAAAGAGTGTTTCAAATGCGGCGATACCTTCACTACCTGGAGGCGAAAGCACCATTGCCGAACCTGTGGTCAAATTTTTGATTCAAAGTGCACTTCCAGTATTTCTGGGAAATTATTCGGCCAAATGAGCGACCTCAAAGTGTGCAAGCCATGTGAAGCCATCATCTACGGGCACGACGATGACTCTTCTGACTATACAGATGATGGGGACCAAACCTCACTCTATGATCATGGCGAGGCAGCAGGACAATTCTATGATGATGGCGATGCCGATATTGAACTCCTCGAGAGCGACCATACTAAGATTGGCACCCCCACCATTAGCATCCCCATGTCCAGGAAGACTGGCAGTGAAAAGAAGCGTCGCTCACATGTCATTGAGGTCGGCCCCCAGACCCTGGCTCGACCAAGCTCCTCTCGTTCATTACGGTCCCTTGGTGGAAGACCGCGATCGTCAAGTCACAAACGCCATCCTTCGAGACACCAGCCCATGCGGCACGCTCGGCATGAGGATCGAGCGCCGTTTCACCAATACCTGGACGACACGCGGAGTCAGCCCACACTGCCAGCATTCCACCATGATAACATTATCGACCCTGAACTCGCGCCTTTCATGTCGGATGAAGGGTCAAGTGATGAGGACCAAGCAAGTTTGTTTGCTACCTTGCGAGGCGATCCGTCCGACAGCACCACCCTTGAAAGTGAAAAAGGTGGGCTTGGCGGCTTATTAGCCGCGATGAGAAAGGGAAAACAGCGTATAGGTGACAGGAGTATGGTCAGTCTTAGCCATACTCGCGATACCGACACGGCCAGTATAACAAGTCGCCAAGCACACCGGCCTGCTAGGAAAAGAAACTTGAGCGTCGGTAGTGTCAGTCATCGGCCCTCACCACGACGGGCAAAGAGCAACTCCCTTTTGAGACCATTCACTGCGGGCTTTGCGTCGACTTCGCAACCCGGAACTCCACAACTCCTTCCTACCCCGTCCCCAACTCCACCAGGTACAAAAATTACACGAAGTGCTTCAATGCAAGGAGGAATCACCCCCAAGGTAGAATTGAACAAGGCTAGCTTGGATCATGCACGCAAGCTTCTGAGGCAAATGCTCCATGATGCCGATGTGTCTCATGTATCGAGCTGGGACAAGGCTCTCATACCAATTCTTCGTCAGTGTACGGACGATGTGAACCCCGATGTGGGTAGAGGTGACGATATAGATGTGAGGAATTACATTAAACTCAAGAAAATCCCCGGTGGCAACCCGCGTGACACGGCGTACGTATCGGGGGTAGTCTTCTCCAAGAATGTTGCTTTACGGAGCATGCCGCGAAATATACAAAATCCCCGGATTGTCATAATAACATTCGCCATTGAATACGCGCGGCATCAAGCGCACTTTATGAGCTTGGAGCCAGTTATTGCTCAAGAGCGTGAATATCTCCGCAATCTCGTCAGCCGCATCGCTGCTTTGCGACCGAACGTCTTGTTGGTCCAGCGCAATGTTTCTGGTCTCGCCCTTGAATTTCTTGAAAAGGAGGGCATTGCCGTGGTTTACAACGTCAAGACAGCAGTACTGAATGCTGTTTCGAGATGTACACAATGTCGACTGATATCATCTGTTGACAAACTTACCATGGATGATCCTTCTCAGCTTGGCCAGTGCGGTAGTTTTGATGTGAAAACCTATGTGCACAGAAATGTCCGAAAGACTTACATCTTCTTATCTGGTTGTCACAAAGATCTCGGATGCACAATCGTCTTGCGTGGCGCTGAAAATGCGGAGCTGATCAAGTTGAAACGTGTCACCGAATTCATGTCTTATGTGGTCTACAATCTTCGGCTCGAGACCTGTCTTATGCGAGACGAATTTATTGATACGCCGACAAGTTCCAACATTGGAACATTAGCGTCCAGCCAGAGTGAGGAAGACAAGATTGCTCACAAGCAAGCTGCTTCAAACACTACCGTTGGCCATACGCCGGCTGATATTTCTGATGCTGTCAACGAAGGACAATCCGATGTGGATCTGGATGATGCTGCGCCTTCTTACTACAGCGATATGGTGGAAGACCATCGCACCAAGATCCTTTCTTCCTCGCCTTTTGTCAAGTTCATGCAACCATATCTGCTTGAACAGGCCCGCCAGTACGAAAGGAAGTTGAGCCATCTCAGGAAGCTCAAAAATCAGCACATGACTGGCGAGGAACAGAAGCTGGGTGACCAGAACCCAGATCAAGGACAAGACCGAGACTTGGAGTTTGAACTTGTTCAACCAGAAATGGTCCACACTGTAGTGGAACGAGCGTCAAAGCAAGTGCGAGAATTTCTCTCTGCGGTACATGCATCTGAATATGACAGGGCGCTACATCACTATGTGACGCAGAAAAGACAATGGGAAACCTATTTGTCTGGCAATATGGACATTTACGATCCTTTTAACCACCAGAAGATTGCTGTTCTCTACAGTGTAGTCAACACTGCCACGTCTACCCCTTGTATTGGGCCCGAGATTATTGCCCTTGGTTTTTACCAAGAGCACGACTACGACGACGGGTTCACTCCTGACTGCACTTTGGGACAATATGTTGAAGATCTTTGCTCCTCTGCAAGCGTAATATGCGAGGTCGACGGTTGCAACCGGAGAATGCTAGACCACTCTCGGCAGTATGTGCACGGCGAGGGGCAAATGAGCGTTATCGTGCAAAAGCACCCTCCAAAGCTCAAGGGTTTATACCAAACGATACTCATGTGGAGCTGCTGTCGAATCTGCGGCCAAGAAACCCAGACTTTTCCCATGTCTGAGTGGAGCTGGAAATACTCGTTTGCAAAATACCTTGAGCTCACCTTCTGGAGTACACGACTGCATCCTCGCGCAGACGTATGTCCTCATGACATTCACAAAGATCATGTCCGCTATTTCGGATACAACAATGTTGCTCTTCGTATTCAGTATGACCCCGTACCACTATACGAGGTTGCCGTGCCCAAGCCACACGTTACCTGGAAGGTTGATAGTGACTTGAAGCTTAAAAATGAGCAGTATCTAAACATTGAAGAAAGACTGGACTGCTTCATGAACTCTGTTTTGGAAAGAATTCAATACATTCATCCTGACAGCGTCATACCTGAAAAGGTAGAGCTGTGCCGGAAAGAAGTGGACCGACTGATCAAACGCGCCAACGAAGAGCATGCTTGGATGCGACATAAACTCCAGGACAAATACATGAACTCAAAGTACTATGAGATCATACCCATGAATCGAGCTATACGGGCGATTCAAGAGAAAGCTATTGCATGGGATGAGACTTTTGCAGATTTTGAGCAACAATTCTTTCCATCTGAGAAAGATATTCGGAGACTTGCTGCTCTCCAGCTAAGGAAGTTCTTTTTGGAGCGAGATGAGTCAACAAGCTCTTTGACGTCGGTCGAGGAAGGCGCAGAGCCAGGTATAGAGGAAGTGGGGACAAATGAGAAGGATGCGACCCTGGCTTTGTCGCCCATGCCGTCCAATATGTCACCAGAAAAGGCTCATGACATGCTCTCTTCTGTCGTACAGGAGCAGCATGCGAATAGTTGTGACGCAACAGATGAAGGTGTTGTTTCAGCCGAACCACATACACCTACTTCGTCTAGGGCAATGCCGGATTTGCCAATTCAAACTTCTCGTGAAGTTGTAGAACGTGACGATGTGCGTCATCTCGATCTTGCGCTCTCTTCGAATTTCCCAAACGCCACTCAGGCAGATGAACAGCTTCTCGAAACACCAACCTTGGCCGCTGACAATAGTCTGTTTGATCCGGGATCTTCAACCCCAACTAGCCTTCCAAAGGTCAATCCAATCGAAAAGCCCCTAGCAGATGCGATTGAAAATATGCCTAGCGCTCCATATCCGCCTGCAGCTCCCAATCTAATGTTGGAAAGCAAAATTCCGCGCCCAAAAGACAATAATCGACGCGAAGCAACCTCGAGACCTACAACCTTAGCTCGAACACAGTCACAGCCGGGCGGTATTCCAAAGCATACTCCGTCCGCAATCGGGTCATTAATCCCAACTAGTAGTTTCCAGATATCCAAGTCTACCATGAGTGACTCGGCAAAAGCTCTCGAACGCATGACCGAGCGCTTGGGCTTGTCTTCGTCCAAGCAGTCCAAGTCAAGCTCCAGAATACCACGGTCTATTCCATACAAGAAGAGCAAGGTATCAAAGCTCGCTGAGCACTTTGAGCAGCTATCGCGGGAGTTCCAGAAGGAACGTATGCGGGAGCGCAGAGAAGGCCGAAGCAGACAAATGCGTGCTTACCCTCTTGCATCATCCAAGCCTATAGTCGAAGTGTACAGGGATGTTCACGAAGCTGTTCAGGAGCACAACGTCTCAGACGAGGATCTGCTGTCTACGTCTCCTCCACGAGCAAGTACGGATAATAGCACACTCGATGACAGTACATTCATGAGCACAACTGGTGTGACCCCAGACTCCTATTCGCCGGTTGAAGATTCTCATTCTCAGGGTATGGAACCCGATCATACTGAACATGAAGAGTTACTTGAAACGCCAGGTCATCCTGCATCGGTTTCTGATGTTGACCATGACGCAAGTGACGCAGAGGTCGTACCAGAAGACCTACCCCTCCCAGACAGCGTTGCCAGCTCACAACTGATGAATATGAGCGACTCTCAACTTGAAAGCTCTCTCGAGCTCCCGCGACATGAGAAGACGACTTTGTTGAAGATGCTCACCAATTTCTGGTCCGAACGATCTGCTAGCGGATGGACACCACTAGACTATCCCTTCGCGCCTATAGAGCACGTTTGGGAAGATTCTGATATCATTGTTCGCGAAGACGAGCCAAGTTCCATCATCGCTCTTGCACTTTCGAGCCCCGATTATCTTGTGAAACTGCAAAGCTTTCGCGACGACCCACAAGGATCGAGCAAAGACTTCGAAGACTTGGAGAGCCTGGACGACTCGATTGAAAGGAACTTGCTGCACGAGAAAAATACCAACATCCGCTACTCCTTCACTAACCGCGGGGTCAAAGCTCAATGCAAGATTTTCTTTGCGCAGTCTTTTGATGCCCTTCGTCGAAAATGTGGCGTCGCAGACCGCTTTGTCGAGTCTCTCTCCCGATGCTCAAAGTGGGAATCGAAAGGCGGCAAATCAAAATCAATTTTTCTCAAAACACTCGACGAACGCTTCGTTCTCAAATCACTGTCGCCTATCGAAGTTCAGGCCTTCTTTCGCTTTGCGCCCAATTACTTTGCTTTTACGCATCAGAATCTTTTCAAGTCACTTCCAAGCGTTATCGCCAAGATGTTTGGTCTTTTCCAAGTTCAAATCAAGAGTCCTGCAGGACGTGACTTTGACTGGTTTATGCTTGTCATGGAGAATCTTTTTTATGATCGCGAGCCCAACCGTCGATACGACCTCAAGGGCAGTATGCGCAATCGAAAAATCCAATCGACAGGTGAGCGCGACGAAGTTCTTCTTGATGAAAATCTCGTCGATATCATTTACTCGGAAACTCCAATATTCGTGCGGGAACATACGAAGAAGGTTCTCAAAGCATCTGTATGGAACGATACACTATTTTTGTCCCAAAACAACGTTATGGATTACTCCCTTATGGCCGGGTTTGATGATACGAATCGCGAAATTATTGTCGGCATCATTGATTGTATCCGCACATATACCTGGGACAAGAAACTCGAATCCTGGATCAAAGATCGAGGCAAGAACAAACCGACAATTACAAGCCCCAAGGACTACCGCATGCGTTTTAGAGTTGCCATGGAAAAATATATCCTACAGGCTCCGAACTGTTGGCATCAGTTCTCTGGACGAATTGGTGGCCCGGGCGTAGAGAGGAGGAGGCTGGTGATGGAGGGTGCCGGAGCCGATGGTGCGCGAGATGGAAGGCTAAAGCATAGAAGAAATATTAGCGGCAGTAGCATTGGCCGAGGGCGTGTTTTGAAAAAGGGCGAAAAGGACGTCACTGAAGCTGAAGGAGAAGAAGGGGTAGTCAAACCATTGTAAACAAGGAACATGTTACTATTGCTAGAATGAACAAGTATAGCGCCAGAATTATATGGAGCCGTGGCCCCTCGGTTAGGAAAAAAAAATTAGTGAAATAGGGACGAAAACGACAAACTGCATAAAAACATCTAACTAGTTAGTTACTAAACATTTGGTCTTCACCTTGGACATTACAGGACCAAAAAACTCGCCTTACAAACATGAACAGTCTTCCTTTGTATTATCATTAATTAATTGTTTATCCAGATAACTAGTTATATAAAAAAAAAATAATCAGCACCTACAAGTGACACCGAATATAAAGCAAACCCCTACGCCAACCCTATGCAATCCCCCAACACCCCAAAAGGCAAGATCATGCATATAATACACACACAAACACACACACACACACACACACACACACACACACACACACACCAAGCCTACAAACATTCTTTTCCCCAACCCTCTCTCAACGAACCCAGAGGATTCTTTTTCTTTTTCTTTTTCTTCTTCTTTTTCTTCGCATTCTCAATCATAGTAGCCAGAATTCGGCGCCGAAGTCGACGTATTCGGATCTTTAATCTGGCCTCCGCCATTGATGACGAGAGGCGGTTTACTCGCATAACGCAGGGAGCGAGACGGCGACGACTTGGCCGAGTTTGCACAGAGACTGGATGATGAAGGAGAAGATGATGGTGATGCTGGAAAAGGGGGTATTTTGTTTAGCTTCAATATTGTGCTTTTGGGATTGGGTTGGCAACGTACTGGTTGACGATGTCGAGGGGCGACCCTTGTCCGCTTGGGTGTTGTAGGACTTGTGGGAAGTGGAGGTTGATGACATTTTTATTTTATTTTATTTTATTTTTATTTATTTTTTGGTAGTTTGGGAGGTGGGAGGGATTCTTGA
>SSBG01000007.1:156523-177144 GCA_028220655.1 Shiraia bambusicola | reverse complement strand
TTCTGACAGGTCAAATACGCGCTCAAAAGTACTCGAAAACGGTGGATCGGCATCGCGGCGGAGAGGGCAGAGGTATATGTACCTGTCGATCTGTTCGAAACGTTCCCGTCCCATGGTATCGCGGACGTTATGTTCTACACCAAACTCATAGTCAGTGCGCCAATAGTCTTCAACTCTGGACTCATAATGTAAGCCCATGTGGATTACTATGGAGAGGTAACCAAAAATATCATCCGGGTAGACAGGAGACCAAGATCGAGCTCCAAATGATTGCGGATTGCCACGATCCTGGCAGGCGTTGGCATTGGTGTACTCACAAATTTGTTTGATGATGTCATCAGTCCAGAACATTCGAAACAACTCAATCGGGCTAGCGCAATTGGTGTGAGGTGGTAGGCGAGGTGTGCCGCGATCAATATCGTTATCCACTGGCAGTGGAGTCCATGGAGGAGGTGGAGCCTCTGGTGGCATTGGAGGCTTCGGAGCGCGAGTTCGGCCGCGCCGGGGCGCTTCTTCCCCGATCGGGACTAGATCGTCGTCGGCGCGTCCATACAGGTGGCCTGCCTGGCGAGGCATATGGATCCATGTGAGTATAGGCGTTGGAGTTGCGCGTTTTGGTGTTTTTGGATAGTATCGAGTAGGTGATCGATACTCACTTGTAGCTCGAGGGCTTGGCACGTTAAGCGAGCATGTGACACACTAGCGCGTCATGTGACGTCTCAAATAGGATAAGTTTCTAGCCAAGCCGCCGACTGGCAGCCGCCCGCAGAAGAAGGGATAGCAACCTGCTGTTGCCATGGGTATCTCTTGAATTTCGTTTCTACAGCGCAGGTGAGGCAGCGACTCCAGACAAGCCCGACAATGCCTCAATCCCAATACTTGAGCACACCGTTGAGATCACCCGTGATGACCTTGGATGTTTCCCGAGGATGCCATTGCACGGCCAGAACCGGCGCATCACTCGCCTGAATCTTGTGCCACATCTTGCATGTTTTCCAGTCCCAAAAGCACACGTAACCACCACTGTCACCCGAACTGACAAACTGCCCGTCGGGACTAATTGCCACGTCTGGTGCATAGCCGGCCACATTGTGGCCCTGGTAGCTCTTTTTGCGATTCTGGCGGAACCGATCTGTGGAGGAATACACCGTGATTTGGTTGTCAGACGACTGGAAAGCAACGTATTTGCCTGATGGATGGGACGAGGAGCGGACCATGGAGAACATGTAAGGCTCTGCGATGAATTTGATAGGTACAGGAATGCCGTATTCCCATGCGCGGAGCGATTTGTCATCAGACGTGGTAATGAAGCGTCGATTCTGGGGAGAGTCAGCCTTGAACAGATAGTGGGATTTGTGGCAGTGCATACTTCGTCGCAAAAGGTAATGGTATTGACCGGCCCAAGGTGGTGGTCGTATTCCTGCACCATCTCGCCGCTTCTAGTGTCGTACTGCAAAATCTTCTTGTCGCTCATGCCTGCTAGAAATTCGTGCGGGGAGCTTGGGTTGATGCGCACGACATGTGGTGTCTTCCCAGTAGTAAACTTGTTGAGACACTTGCCAGTCTCGGTGTCCCAGAGTTTCATGTAGCGGTCGTAGCTCGCCGATATAAACTGTGCGCCGCTTGGGTTGAAGTCGATGTCATTGACCGACTTGTTGTGGCCCGAGTATGTCCGTAGCAGTTCACGCTGGTGGTATACATCCCAGATCGCTATCTTTGAGTCCGCCGATGCAGAAAGGAGGAGATGGCCGCTATCGGGTAGGAATCGTACTTGAGTGATCGATTTGGTATGGTACTTGTAGGTATGGATGAGCTTCTTCGGTATGTAATTTTTGGGTTCGTAGTCGCCAGCCAGTTTGATGTCGAGATCTATAGAGCATTAGATGGTGTGCAGCTATTCCCCGCAGCTTTCTCAACATACCATTAGGCACATGCATATATGTCCGGCCTTGATAATCGTATTGTTGGCTTCCCACGAACGAACTCGTCTCCCCCTCTGCTTCAGTATCGTGATAGTCTGTGCCGGCAAGTTTCTTTGGAGCTGGTTGTGGATTCTCCTCAATCTCATCTTCTTCGTAGATTATCTCCACTTCTTCATCGTTGCCAAATTCATCATCTGAAGCTGCGTCTGGACGCTCTTGTTCGTATCTAGCCCAAGGACCTTTGTAAGCTCCAGTGCCAGTCACGACACTTGCGTCTCCTTTGCCCTCGCGCTTCCTCTTTTTGGCGTTGCCGCCTTCAATAGCTCGGTGCCCCTGTCGAAAGCTGTGGTCGCTAATATACGTTTCCGCGGCGTATCCAGTAGGGACTCGGCCAGCCATGCTGTGTGGCTGTGCAAACTACCCTACGACCAGAAACCAAAAAGCCTGATACTAGAATATTGTGGATGAAAAGTACAAGGCCGGCTTGGGAGGTATCCCAGTGCGTGCTGTACAGGACTTTGTACTTCTCACTTCTTTGCCAAGGCCCAAGCCTAGTTTGCTGACAAAGCATGCCAAGGCCAAGATCAAATGGGAGACTTGGCTTCGCGTGAAATTGTTGATTTACAAGGCTAACAACGCTATCATACTCTACTCCAAAACCACATTCGCAATCATCCGACGTTGAGGCAGGGCTTTGTCCTCACGCAACACTGACCTCCCAATTTCCGACCATGATCCTCACCGCGAATAGATTCCCTCATGCATACTTCAACAACAGTCATCTGAACAGCCGAGGTTCGGTATAGCTGAGCCTTGGGTCGGTTATTTCTCCTCCTGTGTCTCAACCATGTCTCTCATCATGACTAGGATGCAACAGAACGCCACAGCGCCGAAACCATACTTCTAGTGAGACTCGTCGCGAATGAGAGCGACGATCATGCTGTAGAGATAGAAGAAGAACATAAGCAGGTGGAAACCTAGCTTGATAAATGACTCCTGTAGGTTTGTTAGTAATAATTGCTATGCAAGTCGGGGGAGTTGGATGCGAAGATTGCGAGTAGAGTCACCATCAAAGGTAGTACTGTTCCAGTTGTGCACAGGCCATGTCTGTCGTTTGGACATGTCTTACCTTTTTGTGTACATTGAGTTTCCTGAAGATCTCGGTTGCATCGAGGAGATGCTGGTTCTCGAATATCCTGCAGTGATTAGCATGCGGTGCAGTGCAATGCGGCCAGTACCGTGCAGTCGAGTCTGTGCGTACTTCTTGCCATTCCAGGCTAGCAAAGGCAGGTTCAAAATCAGGGCAACCCAGTATCCATTGATGAGGAAGAGGAAGGTCAGGAAAGCGTGGACAGCGGCTTCGGGGACGATGTAGGTGTTGAGGCGGTTGCAGAGATCAATGGGGTTGATGTAGTCGCTGGCGCAAGATTAGCATGTGCTGATGAACGAGTCGAATGCCAGCTTCGCAGTCAAAGTTTGCATTAGACTGGTATGCAGCGGCTGGTAGCAGCAGCAGCAGCAGCAGCAGCAGCAGCAGTAGCAGCAGCAGCGTTGCACTCACCATTCCAGATCGCTGTACATGATGGTGAAGAAGACCTGGAGAAACAAATTGACGGCGTTTATCAGCACCGCCAACAGGTACAACCACGCTTCGCCAGTCATTGTGGGGGAGTGTGAGGACTGCTACGGGTAAAACGTCGCACGGTAGATTGGGCGTGAAGACGATTCGAATGAGACTGGCAGCACAGCCTTGGAGGCGCTTCGGGGACAAGTGAATGCGACGAGTGTTGTTGGGACTCGGATGCGGTCGTGTGTGTTTGCAGGGTGGGTTGGGGGGGGAAAGTGGTTGCTGGCAGACGACCGAGTCGGACTGACTAGACGCGGCAAAGCTAATAGCTTGTGGGCGGCGGCGGGGCAAGCAAGCAGCAGGTCAGAGATGATGCCTATGACGTAGCGCGGAAGAGGACAGGACAGCAAGGCAGGTCTATAGAAATGGTCGACAGG
The DNA here is from genome assembly GCA_028220655.1 of Shiraia bambusicola. Classification (NCBI taxonomy): domain Eukaryota; kingdom Fungi; phylum Ascomycota; class Dothideomycetes; order Pleosporales; family Shiraiaceae; genus Shiraia; species Shiraia bambusicola. Next base: position 173,218 of record SSBG01000007.1, on the reverse strand, counting down.
CTGCGAAGAGGGAATAGCTAATCAGCGATCAAATGAGCAGGTCAAGGCAGACAGACAAATCTTCGGCATGAGTGCCGCATGACCTTCAACGCCGGCCGACACGATGCTTGCTCTGCCCTAATTGAGGCTCTCTACCGAGCCTCGCTTCGCTACTGTGCTGGGTGCATAGGTAGCTATGTAATATCATAAACTTCAATATCCTTCACGGTATAGTTATCTGAAATATGCTCAGCTCTCTACTCTGCTGTACTCTGCCGTGCTCTGCCGTGCTCTGCCCCGCACGGCTTTGCCTGTATTCCACCACTAGCAATGCACATCTGTGTACAGTCCTGTCGTATAATAGCCTTGAGCATCTTCTCATCAACCATAAAAGGTATAAAGTATCAAATACCGAATCCATCCCATTTTCTTCACGCAGCCGTGGGAGTTGCCTCTGCGCCTGGTGCTGGCATGGGCACTGGACCCCCTGGCGAGTCGGGTAGCCTTGCAGTTAGAATCTCTACTCCATCCTCTGTTACTAGCAGCGTATGTTCTGTATTCAGTCAGTAGGTGCATCGGAGAGAACTCTGAGCCTTTGCCACAACTCACCAAACTGGGCCGTCAAAGAACCATCCTGAGTGACACTCGTCCAGTCGTCCGGCCACGTCTTGTCCCTGTGCGTACCAATACTGATCATGGGCTCAATAGTAAAACACATGCCCGGTTTAGCTTGTCCGATTGCCTTGTTCTTCGCGTAATGGGGAACGTTGGGTGCGCAATGGAACAGTTGATTGATGCCATGCCCGCAATATGTCCTGATCACGCTGCAATTTCGGCTCTTTGCGTGCTTCTCAATAATGTTGCCATATTCACGAAACAAGGTCCCAGGCTTGACCATCTCAATAGCCTTGTCCAAACATTCTCTCGACGTCTCCGTGACGCGCACGGCATCGGGATTTGCAAGTGCCTTGTTGCCAATATAATATGTCTCGTTCAAATCGCCATGAAAGCCGTTGTGGTAAAGCGTCACGTCGATGTTGAGGATATCGCCATCTTGTAGAACCCGCTGGTCTGGAATGCCGTGGCAGATGACCTCGTTGACTGAAGTGCATACAGATTTGGGGAAATGGCAGTAGTTGAGGGGCGAAGGATATGACTATGTTCTGTCAGTCCACCACACAGTCGCCTACAGTCAACATGGCACTCACGTCGCGATCCATACAAGCCTTGTGGACAATGTCATCGATGGAGTCGGTAGTGACGCCAGGCTTTGCGGCTCGGGCTGCAATATCCAACACCTCACGGGCTAGGCGACAAACCTTGCGCATGCCCTCCTGCTCTTCCTTGCTGAGCACCGCAATCCTGTTTCTATTGACAAACACGTGCTCTGAGTGCGGTATGCCATCCTTGGAATAGTCGGGCAGCTTTATGCTCTTTGGTACCTCTCGACGCGGCGAAAGTGGGTAGACGGGTCTCAGCGCCCCAGTGTATGAGAATGTAGGGAAAGGGTTGTAGTGGCCGGTGGCTGGATCCGGGTGAGAAACTACTTTAGGCGTAAAAATGGTTTGGAGAATATTACTCTGTGACTTGTGCTCCCTCTTATGCTCACTCTACTGGTGGATTAGACTTTTTTGCCGGCTGCTCTTGACGTTTCTTACTATGTACCCAGTTTCGCTTGAAGCAGTCTTGGGAGCAGAAGAAGCTCTCTTTGCCGAGTTTCTGGCAGTTTGGGCATTGGAGCGCGCTTGCTCCATTCTCGCAGTCTTTGCCTGAGCATCCGCGCTGCGTGTCTGTGGCCATGACGATGTGCGTGTGTGCGCGAAATCTTAGTTGGTGGGATGGATAGGTTATTCTGTAATGAACACTGGCGAAAAATTATGTCCAAAAGAATCACCTCCCGACAAGTCACTCTTTCTCTACTCTCAAAGTGGCTAAATACCCAGTAGCCAACACCTCAATAAATACTCCGGACTCCGTACGAAGAAAACTGTGGTCAATGTCTTGCGTTGCTCACAATGCCGCAGGTTCAGGTCGGAATAGGTGTTGGGCTGAGCCAGACTCATCAAACGCTGATTACTCGCTGACCTGCTTATTAAGCCGTTTTTTTTTTCGGATGGTAAAGTTAATGTGGCTAGTATTCTGGCGTTCGGTGGCTGTGCATGCCAAGACGCGCTACCTGGCGCTACCTGGCGCTACTTGGCGTATGTCTCATCACCACAGTAGTTTTCATCTGGGCACAGGATTTCTACGTTGGGACTCCGAAATTCTGAACTCTAATAGTTATTAATAGTGGAGCTCCGAAAATTGTCATCTGCTTACGAGAGGCACGCACCTTCCGTTCGCACCCGTCATACATTATCTACCAGTTATTTTTTGCCTGTCTTTTTTTTTCTACATTTTTTTTTCTTTGCAATCCTTTGGTCCGTCCTAACTACTACGTCTTTTTTAATTTAGGTCCGCCTTCGAATTTCTTCATCAAACATCATGCCACAAAAGGTTGTAATAATTGGCGCTGGCCCTGTAGGGTCTCTCGCTGCACTTTACGCTGCAGCCCGGGGCCACCAAGTCGAGATTTATGAATTAAGATCTGGTATGTAGTTATATCAGTGGGTTTCTGGCCAGGAACAACTAGAGGCTAAACCACTGCAGATCTACGGGACCCCGACTTCACCTCGAATCTATTTCAGTCAATCAATCTAGCGCTGTCAGAACGTGGCATTAACTCACTTCGTAAGGCTGGGGTGCCTTCTCTGGCAGATGCCGTGCTAGCAGAAACATTTCCAATGCATGGCCGTATGATTCATGTTAGAAAGCAAGGGGAGTATGTGCGGCAAGCACAGCCATATGATGCCAGAGGCAGAGTAAGTATATTTTTTCTTTCATTGGTCATATCCATTCTGATATCAATAGAGCTTGCTAGCTATGGATCGCACAGTGCTCAACAAGACCCTCCTCAACCATCTTGCGTCCATGTCAAATGTCAAAATAATCTTCAATCGCAAACTTCTCAGCGCAGACTTCCGAAAAAAACTTGCTTGGTTTGAGAACCGCACAAAAGACGACCCCGCTAAGAGCGATGATATCGAAGTCAGATTTGATCTTCTCATCGGCGCCGACGGTGCTCACTCGGCTGTGCGATACCATCTCATGAAGTTTGTACCCATGACATATCAACAGGTGTATATTGACAAGCTATGGTGCCAATTCCGTGTACCATCTAGTCCTGACGGCGACTTTCGACTGCCTCCAAACTACCTTCACATTTGGCCCCAGGACGAGGCAATGTTCATTGCGCTTCCGAATTTGGATAAGACTTTCACTTGCACTCTGTTTTTGACACGGTCTGGATTTGAGCAATTAGACCGGTCAGGCAGAATTGTGGATTTCTTTCAAGAAAGGTTTCCGGGAGTAATTCCTCACCTCATTACCGAGGATGAGCTGCGCGATCAGTATTTCGTAAATGATCACCTCCCGCTCATCTCGATTAAATGTTCGCCACATCACTACGGCTCGGCCGGCGTCATTGTTGGAGACGCCGCGCATGCTATGGTTCCATTTTATGGCCAAGGTATGAACGCTGGACTAGAGGATGTTCGCGTATTATTCGAATTCCTTGATTTGTATCCCAACGACCAATTGAAAGCACTCGAAGAGTATTCGAAACAGCGCGTTCCTGACGCTCAAACAATCAACGATCTTGCATACGGCAACTATCAAGAAATGGCATCAGACGTGAAGAAGCCGCTATATCTTCTGCGCAAGTGGATCGAGGAGACATTATACATTTACGTTCCAAGGGCTGGTTGGGCCACTCAGTATTCGCGAGTGACCTTTAGCAACATGAGATATTCCGAAGTTCAAGCCGCGACACAAAGACAGGCAAGCTTTCTTAATGGCGCTGTTGGTATCACTCTGGTTACAATTATTGGGCATACGCTATGGTTCTTCAAGTCCAGAACCAAACAGCGAGTAGAAAAAGGCATCATGAGATCCATCTGCTGGTTTGCACAACGAGCACAAAAGATGCTGCAAGGCTGAAGGAGTCCTTTGAGAAGCCCATCTTCTCAAAAAAAAAAGAAATTTTTTTTTTGCATGGCCCTGCTTTCAAGGTTCTGGTCGTGTTGTCGAAGTACAGTTCAGGAATTAAAATGGCCTCCAATCGTGATGAAATGAGAATTTGCAGGGACTGAACAAACTCTACTGCGATTTTGGCCCGTCGGGCCCGCCACACAGCGGTGTAAATAAAGCCATGGCCGCAAATCAGGCGGGGGAAAGCTCTAATGCAAATAAATGCAGCACGATGCTGGGCGGTGGCTCTTTGTGGCCACCAATCGTAAAAGTGAGGATCCCAGCATATGCTTCGTGAATAGGAGTACAACATCTTGTTGAAGAGAGGGGGAAAGCAGCATTGATATTAATAGTGGGGGGAACTTGATGATATAAACTTAATTTCTACGAATGAAAATTATGTTCATCTTTACATTGGCCAATAAAGTCGTCAGTAATTAACATATAACACTACATAGATGCACTAGTTAACTAGTTATACTTTATTCAATTGATTAGTCGGCCAAATTCGTTAGATATTGCAGCGTCTTACCTATCGTTACCCCTATTAGCATTTCTATAAATTAAATAGTTATACAACTAACTATAAATTCTACAAGACTTATAAATAGCTAGATATAACTATCAACATTGAACAATTAGTTGGTGAACATGTGAAGAAATATAACTATGTACAACTTCTACCTATTAATTTCCTAACAAATAGTCGCTTAGACTGTCCTATGCTTACTTAGTCTATTCCGGCCCTAGTAAGACATTTAATCGTTATAACAGTTGGTCTAACTAAACACAATAAATTATTAATCTAGATTCTGCAGCCGCACGCACCCATGCCAAACTTAATCGCGAACACGTCTATATAATAAACTTTTCTCTTAATTATCGGGGTCAGGTATTCATTTTAGTTGCCGTGGAGGCTGGGATCTTGCATGGATATGGGACTATAAAAGCTAGGTTTCTAACAATGGGGCTAGGTATTAGTTATGCGATACTATCTTGAACCACAGACAGAGGGAGGAATGGTAAAGAGAGAGAGAGAGAGAGAGAGAGAGAGAGAGAGATTGATTCTCTGCTTTGAATGTGATGAACTATCTAATCATCTACAAAAAGTCTGAAATGTTTAATGTCTTAATTTATATACCTCGATTGCTTCAAAATGCTCTCTATTAGAGCCAGGCTTTGTTTCTTCAAATAGGTACTCCGTACATTGCACAACGCTCTTATCGAGCCGAGTTTTGGAACCTTGTAATCTAATCTTTCTCAAAATCTTGCTTATCGTCGCCTCATTGATATTATCCATCTTGCTTCACCAAGCCATCTTGGCAAGCAGACCGTTGGGCCATCTGCGCACGCAGTATTTCCTCGCTTCATCAAGCATCAGAAGACCAAGACCAAAGGCCGCTGGTAGAAACCAGTGTTCAACTGGGACTTCGCGGGTGCCAATGGTGCGCTGCAGAGATGGGATGTAACAAAAGATGAAAACGACGACAATGGCGAAGATCATACTGGGAAAGAGAAGCCAATTCTATAGTTTTTGATTATTATTATTAGCGTGTGTTGAACAACTGGGAACACTAATTTACTCACTTGAGTGGCCTTGTTGAAGATTGGGGGTTGCTGAAAGATACTCAAGCGTCGAGTGCGAGTGGCAAGAAGATTGAACAGTTGCCTTGCATCAATGTGTTAGTAAGGTGTTGACGTCTCAATTCAGTCAGAAAGACTTACATGACGACCAAATTGACAAAGTAAATACTCGATGCCGTGTTGGCCACCTCGTTGACATAGGCAGGATCGTAATTGGGGCCGTAATTGCCGAATTTCAACCACATCGCTGTGAACGGAACACCTTGCCTCTGCATATACCAAAAGGCCATGGTGAAGGACAAGAAGCATTCAAGAAGACCAACAAAGAAGTAGGCGTGGAAGATTAAGCGCGTGTTCACCAAGCGATCCTTTTTCGGATTACGCGGTGGCCGGAGCATGACGTCCGCTTCCGGTTTCTCGTATGCCAGAGTGATGGCGGCGGCGCAGTCTGTCAAACAACAAATGATGATCATGAGAAAGGACGACAGGATCTGAGGGATACCGAAGGCGACATTGGTGACGACAGGCCATAGCTCCGAGAAGCTTCCTGCAGGCAAGAGATAGACAATCTAGACATTTTCATTAGCAACGCTCCTGAAAGGTAATTCTGTTTGGATAAACGTACCGTCTTCTTCAGGTTGTCGTACACGAGACGGCCATATTGAACAGCTTCAACAATCGCAGCGAATGAGTCGAGGAGTACCATGTCGGCAGCTTCGATAGCAATGTCTGATCCGCTACCCATTGCGATACCAATATCAGCAGCTTTGAGCGAAGGCGCATCATTGACGCCGTCACCAGTCATACCCACAATGTTCTCTCGAGCCTGGAATTCTCGAACTATACGAAGCTTTTGCTCAGGCGTGGTACGAGCAAACACGATTTCTTGATACTGGCATAGCTGATCCCATTGATTCTCATTCAGCGTAATCAGCTCGGGCCCGCTCAGCACAATAGCTTGCTTGGTCTGCCCAGTCTTTGACTCTCGATCCAGAGCGCCTATATCATCAACCATCATACTGTTCGAGATAATGCCACATTCTTCGGCAATGGCCTGAGCCGTTAGCTTAAAGTCACCAGTGACCATGAAGATGCGAATAGAAGCGCCTCGCAGAATGCGGACCACTTCTGGAATCTCATCTCGAGGTGGGTCAACAATGCCAACAAGACCGACAAAAGTCAGGCCTTGACGAGCGGCAACGAGGACCTCCTTTTCGGGATTTGTGGAGAAGGGTACAATGGTGGGTTTACGGGCAAGAAGGATGACCCGCTTGCCTTGGCTTGACCACGAGTCTTTGATCTGTTCGATGCGGAGGCGCTGAGCTTCTGTCAGAACGACGACTTCATTATTGTCGCTCAAGAGCGTCTCGCAGCGTGGTAGAAGGATGTCGGGTGCACCCTTGATCATGAGGACACTAAGTCAAGTCAGTAAGAATGCAAGCACGATTCGAAGCTTTGGACCTACGTATTATTGCTCGTCGCAGGTTCACTGATTGGTGTCATGAGACGAACCATGAACTTGTTCTTACTGTTGAACGCAATTTCAAACACCTTTTTCCAGTCTCGGCGGAGTTCGGCTACGGAGCCCAAGCTCTCAGATAGACGGAGAACAGCTCGATCAGTAGCATCTCCATTGATTGTGCGTTCCGAGACGGGCAGGTGCATGGTAGCCGCGTCAAATTCGCCAGAGTTGCAGAGGCCACCAAGAGTGCGGAGTTGGTCCATGACATCTTCGCGCTTCTTTGATAGAGCAGTAACATTGTTTTCCGAACGAAGTATAGCCATCATGTCACGGGCTGCCTCTGGAGTGTACTCCTCGCCTGCAGCAAAAATGTCGGTCACCACCATGTTGTTCTTTGTCAATGTGCCTGTTTTATCTGAGCAGATGACTGAAACTGCTCCAAGTGTCTCAACCGTTTTCAAAGACTTGCACAGAATCTTGTTTTGCCTCATCATATTGGCAACAATAGTCAGAGACGTAGTCAGAGCAATGGGCAGGCCTTCAGGTATGAACGCCACTGCAGCGGAGACACAGCTGACGATCAAAAGAGGGACACTGATCCAATCCGGATGGTCTTTTCTAAGCCACGCTGCCCTGCATATTATTAGCATAATTTGTAATGATTTGAGTACAGGACCATACCAAAGGATGATGATGAGGATGATGACGCAAGTGATGAAGAAAGAGATGATCAAGATGAAGCGCAAAATCTCCTTCTGAAGAGGTGTCATGCCAGTTTTAGGATCAGACGTGAGTTTTGCGATGCGACCAAAAACAGTGCCGTCTCCGGTTGCAACACACACCCCCAAGCAGCTACCTGAGATGCAGTGAGTGCCCTGAAGACCAATGTTGTTTGTCTCGAGATAGTTTTCTTCGGTTGAATTGACGGTCGCAGCTACTGGTTCGGACTCGCCTTTTGATGCGTCAGTCTTGGTTACGGCAGGATATACGCTTGAAATGGAAAATCTTACCAGTGAGGATGGCACGATCAAACATGGCATCGCTAGACACCTCTACGAAGCGGACATCGGCTGGCATCTTATTACCTTGTTTGATGACAATAATATCTCCGGGTACCAGATCAAGTGCTGAAATGCCAACATGTGAGCCATTACGCACTACAATGCACTGGTCTGGTAACATGCTGCCAATAGACGACATGACTCGGCTTGAGGACCAATCTTGCCATGCATTAAAAGCAGCCTGGATAAGCCACACTGCGATCAGGACGCATGCCAGTGCCAGGTTGGCAGTTGCAGGGGGTTGGCCAAGCGGTTTCCATGCAATGAAGACCAGAATTCCGGCAGTGAGGAGGATTGAACCAAAGCCACCAAAAATGTAACCGGCAATCTTGCTGACAAGTCCGGAAGGTGGCGGTGTCATCTTGTTTCTCCCATATTCCGCTACACGACGCTTGATCTGATCTTCAGAGAGACCCTGATCAACATCAACTGAAAGACGGCGAAGAAGCTCTTGCACTTCTATAGTGTGCCATTCTAGGCCGGCAAGATCTATAACATGGCCATCAGTCATGTTGTTCAGAAAGTGGCCTACTTGTAAGCAGAGGGCCTAAACATACCAACAGCGGATTTTTCCTTTGCTTTCTTGGTTTGATGCTGTTTACTCTGCTGGCCCTCGTCGATGTCTATTGAGAGGGTACGGTATGTGATTGGAAGAGCAGTCTCTGGCTGTACAGTCCTTGTACCACCAGTGCTGTGGATGGACAAACTGCCGACACTGGACTGTCGTGACAGACGGCGATGGTGACGCGCACCAAAGCCTATATGATCTCCAGCTTCTTCGTCATTACGCTGGTCTCCAAAGTGAACGCGCTGAACAGCAGGCTGTTTCTCTTCTGAGTCCATGTAAAGGACAGAGGGCTGTTTTTCTCTCTCCACAAAAAAAAAGACGCCCTTGAGGGAGAAGAAGACGAAAGAGTCAAAAAAATTGGGAGAGGAAAAAAAGCCTCAGGAAACAAGTGACCAGAGGTCGACAAGGACAACCAATATAAGAAGCAAAAATGTATAAGGTTAAGAAGTCAAGAACAAAGAGTTTATAACATGGGGCCAACAGAGCGGTAACTAAGCAATGAGGGCACTGGTAACTAGTCAGCCTCAAGCGCTGAACGAGTTCGCTCCAACACGGCCATGGCGACCCGCCCTTCATGTCAAACACGTGCTCATACCTGTTCATCTTTGTATCTCAAAAGACAAGTTTCATCTACATACGTAACGGCATCAGAGCTTGGCGTGGGAGCAGTAGACATCCACGGCCATGGTCATGGTAACACAAAGAATCGGTCCGAGGCTAGTTAACTAAGCCAAGGTTTGGCGATTCGACATTAAAAATCGCTCACAGAGTTGGAGACGGGATTCACTGGAATCAGGCAAACGGCGGCGTGAAAATCAGCACCGCGAAAGGAATTTTGCCGTGTGGGCTATCCTGGCTCTTGTTCGTGTAGCGCGCTGCAATTTCCTTACTGCACCGTAGTTAGTTGATGCTGTAACCTGTTGCTGGCTAGCGAGCGCGATTTTCAAGCAACAGCACTGCCACCACAACGCCCAGAGACGGCAGCTACTATGTATCTTGTGATGGCTGATATCCTCTTTTTCTACTAGCATTCGTACACATACCGCTGTACCACTATGCAGCATCTTTCGCCCCCATGTGGGGATTCTGCGAGTACGTACACACACGGCCAACCTCATTCGTTTCCGTCCTCGGGGGCCGACGGGCAACGGAAGAGATGGCTCAGATGGGATTCATGCTTGAACTTTACGGGTTTCTAGAAGCGTTGTGGTGTCGATTATTGCTCAAAGCTGTTCAAGTCTGTCGAGCTGAAATCCATGGATGCATCATCCCACGTATGCTGTTGGCGTGCCCTTTGCCATACAATCTGACACGTGGTACACGAGAGTCTAGAGAATGAGATGTTTGGGTCCCGTTGAGAGAACAGCAGGTAGGTGTTCTAGTCAAAGCATGAAAGCATGCGCGACATTTGCTTGCTCTAACTAAGCAACATAACTAGTCAATGCTAACCTTGGAAGCGACCGTAATGTGGAGCTCATCCAGAACTTTAGAAGCTTGTGCTAACGTCGTTGCATGCATTGGATAGGTAACCTAGTCATATTAGTATTATTATACTCCGTATTCTGTTTGGCTTCTCTTGGCTCTAGTTATACGAGACCGGCTTCTGTAAGTCGCACCGTTAATATCATTTCGAATCCAACTTGACTTGTCGTGCACGTGACGTCGCCATCGTCCGAAGCGAAGCGGCAGCGCCTAGTCACACCTCAATACCGAGGCCTTTGATTTCAGCCGTATAAGGTCGTCCCATGCAAGCTTGATTTCCTTGACATTCATTCATGATTTAACGTAGCTTACATTCCGTCGTGGTAAATCTTTTTTGATTCCCGATCCCGACTTGTTCCCAATTCCTCAATGACCTTGTAATATCACCAGTCACATTACCAAATTTCTTGCCTGGCCTGGGCATGGCTGCGCCAGAGATCCAGCCCAGCTCAAACGTCAATCGCGTCGACCGTAACGCCCTTGATCCAAGTATACTGCATGATACGAGCGACTTCGAGAGCCGTGTCGTGAGATGCTAACGAACCTACCAAATACAGAGCAGCGTCTAGTCCAGCAGTAACACCGCCCGTGGTAATGACACGTATTCCACCCAGTGGCAACTGAGCACGACGAGCGATCGACTCGCGGCGGCGAGAGTCGCGTAGCGCGTTGCTGCCCTTGCGAGCAATTGACTTGCGGCGAGCATGCTGCGTGTTGAGACCTTCGTCCTCAACGTCACGGCGGCTCTTCTTGATGATGTAACTGCTCGCGGTTAAGGAGAAAAACCTCCCTAGCTATTGAGGCGACTTACGGGTTCTCGTCGGGATTCTCGCCCAGATCAAAACGAGCATTGTTCACAACATAACGCTCCTCCATCACGTCGGTGCGCATAGACATGTCGCGTCGGGCGGCATCTTGACAGATGGTCTCGAGACGGACATAGTAGTCAGGGTGCGTTGTAGCGGCAAGTCCCTCTAGCATGCCTTGCTGGGCAAGGAGGAGACTGCCAATGTCAATGGCCAGGATGGTGCGTTCCTTTTCGGGGTTCTTCTCTTGAGACTCGACGTACTTGGTTAGTAGGTTGAGGGGCTCAGTCTTGTTCTTGAGAACATCAAAGACACCCTCGCCGCCAGGGACAATGATGACATCAAAGTCGTCCAGCTCGGCGTTGGCATCTTCGTAGTCCAGATCAGCCTTGATGGTGAGGCCCTGGACAGACGTCATAGCCCCACTGGTGCCCGCAAACTGGCACTCGAAAGCATTGCTGGCTGCAAGGAATGTCAACAAGGGCCAATGGACATGGACGTGCATCAAAAAGTGCAATTGATGGCCTCAAAAGACTTACATTTGTTCTTGAAGTCGTGGAGCGAGCGACTCAAGACCTCAAGAGGGCCGGCCACGTCGAGCGTGTTGTAGCCAGGGAAGAGAGTGAATAGCACCTTGACCTTGTCGACGGGGCCGTCAGTGCTGTCGGCAACTGCACTCATCTTGAATGACTATGGGATGGAACGTGACTATGAATTGGAGGAATTGGATGAAGAATGATTGAGACTGCCAGCTCGACGGCCGTGTTGGAGAGAGTTGGAGGAAGAGAAGAAGAAGAAGAAGAAGAAGCAAAGGGGTCGACGGTATGTAGTATCAGCTGAGGGGCAGGTCTTACGACCTCGTGCCATCCGCGTCACGCACTGTCAAGCTCCTTCCCCAGATTCTTATTGAGGATACCCCGCACGGCGGACGGGCCACTCAGAGGCCATAGCTCCGTCTCTCAACTCGGTGAATCCCGTGACCTGACCCCTGGACTAGCTCTCGTTTGGGTTTAGCCCACTGCAGTGTATACTTACATAATACTGCAAGGTAATTAATTATTAATTATTACCCTGACACCTGATGAGAGGAAAACAAAAAAGCTTACTGTACCGAGTACTCGCTATTGCTGGCATAGTCCTCCACAATTGGTCGTCTCAAGTGTGTCCAGACTCTAGAGTCTATCTAGAATTTCAAAATTTAATTTTGAGGTAGCACATAGTTAGTACAGATGTACCTGTGTGTGCGCACAGACCGGGACTCGAACTAGCGTCGCCGTCTTCCAAAAGTGACAGGTCAACCACTTCAACTCCAAGATGGCTTCGTCCCACAGCCCAACCGCTTCAACAGCGCCCAAACCAGAGCCAAACCCCTCCCCAAACAAGGTCCCTCCCCCCGAACCCCTCGAAAGTATCTGGTTGCGTCGGCTTGCCATTGCCTCGTTTTGGGCCGTGGTGCTGTGTCTAGGCCTTCCCATATGGCTCAAGACAACCGCCATCTACAGGGCAGAACTGCCGCTACAGCACATGTCAGAGTGGGCTGAGGGCAGCGTCTGCACTCCCACATTTCCCCTGCGTGTTGCTGTCCAAGCACAATCCTCTCCATCCGACATGATCGATACCCTCCTACGACTCACCCAGCACACCCTCGACGAGCTCAATCAATTCCCAGCACACCAGCTTCACCTCCTACCCGCCACTCCGCCGACCCAAGGAAACGCCTCACAGCAGATTGTTAGCGATGGAGCAGGCATCGCAAGTGACGATGAACATGTTGCCCTTGCCGTTCGGTTGATTGCAGTCGAAACGGGTGAAACACCTCGATCACACCTGCAGCCGTACTCGTCCACCATGGACGTGTATTACTCAGCAAATCAGTTGCCCGCGCAGTCGTCTACCAGCTCGCCCCTAGCCGCCTATCTCGCTCAGGAGCTCCATAATCTATTCGCCCAGGAACAAGCCCAGCTGTCCTATCTCCTGTCTACCTTCCCACGCATTGACACTACCAAGCTGAAGCCCATCTCCCATGAGACATATGCAGACCTCCAGCGTCAATCTACGAGAGCCCTCAAGTATGCGCCGACCTACCATCTGACTTTCTCCCTTTTCACTCCTACCTACTCTCCCGCCGCATGGGACATTGAAACGGCTCTTCGCACATACCTTGCCCCAATGCTCAAATCATTCTCTACAATCAGCAATTTCACCGTCGATAGCCAGGTCCAGCTCTATGCAACCTTCTCGCCCTCAATCCGTCGTCCCGAATACGATGAACAAGTCAAGGCCTGGATATTGCGCAAAGAGGATCTCAGTGGTTTCATCAATGCAGCCGAGTGGCCCCTTAGCCCAAGCATTGGTGAAGGGCCTACCGTGAACTTTGTTCTATACGTCCCAGACCAGAGCCAGTCTCCTCTTATTGTCAAGGAGAATTCTGGCAACAGCTGGCTGATTCCACAGTGGGGAGGTGTGCATATTTTGAATCTACCCCATGATGCAGACACACGGACAACTTTGACTGCAGATGCGCTTGCACCTGCTATGCAAAGCTTCTCAGACCAACTCACTTCCCTGTTGGGCCTGCCGGAGACTCCGGCCTCCCTACCGCTTCGCATTGCTACTCTTGAGCGTGTGCGGGCTGCATCGCTCATATCATCGACTTCCTCCACATTGGGCGCGCTTGCTCAAGTCTATCAAAAACTCCCTTCCATTCCCGTTCCGGACAATGTCGCCCAATCGGTCCATCTTAGCATTACCCAATTACAACAAGCGTGTAGCCACATGCATCAAGGGCAATTCCAGCGCGCCCTGGACCATGCGCGTGTTGCCCAAGTAGAAGCTGAAAGAGCCTTCTTTGAACGATCCATGGTGGGCCAGGTCTACTTTCCCGATGAGCACAAGGTGGCCGTTTATCTCCCATTGCTGGGTCCTGTTGCTGTGCCCATGATCATGGCAGGCTTGAAGGAGTTGCAGTCAGCACGAAAGCACAGCTGAAGGTGATAGCATCAAATGGTCTAGACAGTGATGTCTACTCGACATGGCCGCTTTATTGCCCACAACACAGCTCTATGGGAGCTGTTGTCAACATTTGTGAAGGCGTTCATCAGCCAATAAGTCCACCTCTTTATATATACCCAAGATCGTGAGGGTTGAAGGCGCCACGACCAGAGGCACACATGCCATGCACACTAGGTAGTGGTGTGACTGACCCACAGCTCCGCCTGCGGGGTAGGTTGCCTATCGTCATCATCATCTCAGCAGCACGGCTACGTCAAACGCAGAACAGCATAATTATATCTCGTTCGAGAAAAAAGAACCATCGTATTGTTTAGAAGCGAGAGAAAAAATATCAAAACCGACGAGTGTGGTACTCGCCTTGTAATTTGATTGCTCGCATTCTTGTGTCTTGCAATATACTCGAGCCAAGTTATCAGGTCTGTCCTCAGCCGAGATGCAGCACGCTAAAGCAGTAAGAATTCAGGGCGCCTAATTGACAAGTGTTCAACACAGCGTTGTATGCCTATTTAAATGCTTCTCCATGTGCCACTTCAGATAAAAGAATCCTCCACTTCATCTGAACTTTCATTGCCCACCCTTAGAAAACCTGAAATCCATAGTCTACTTGGGTCATTATTTTTGACAATGCCTCTTTCCACGCAAGGTGTGCAGGAGGTGAAAAATGTACTAGACAAGACAGTCCAGGATGGATTTCCAGGCCTTGTTTTTTCCGCCGTTGACAAATCAGGCAATGTACTTGTCCAGCACGCAACCGGTACGCTTGGTATAGACAACAAAACCGCAATGAGCTCTGACGATACCGTCTTTTGGATGGCCTCATGCACCAAATTGGTCACTGCAGTTGCCGTGCTCCAGCTCGTAGAACATGGCAAGGTCCCGCTCGATGACACGGATTTTGTAAAGAAGATTTTGCCTGAGATCAAGGATAAGAAAGTTTACGCTGATGGGGTTCACGGCGTGGACCAGGAGAAGGATGTTACGGTCAGGATGCTTCTGTCGCATACTGCAGGTTTTGGGTATTCCTTCATCGATCCCCGTTTGAAGACTGATCACGGTGGAACCGAAGGCCAATTCGGCGACAAGAAAGATATTCTGAATAGCCGACTGCTCAATCAGCCTGGCAGCATGTGGGAGTACGGAGTAAGCTATTAATAAACAACAGCCATCTCTCGCCAGACGTGGATGCTGACAGTTATCTATTATCTAGGTAAATCTCGACTGGGCAGGCATCGTCGTGGAACGTCTAACCGGTCAAACTCTTGGGGAATACTTTGCTGAGCATATCTTGTCGCCATTGGGCATTACATCAGAAGGCGTAACCATGTTTCCAGAGCAACAAGCCAGGCTGGCGGAAATGCACCAGCGCGATCCTGACGGCAAACTCAAGACTCGAGAGCACTTGTTTGCAGCACAACTCAAGCAGACGACCAAGGAGCAGCAGGATGGCTATTTGCAATCTGGTGGTGCAGGGCTTTTCTCGAAACCCAAGGAGTACGTCAAGATTCTGGGTGCGATTCTAAATGATGGCGTGGATCCAAGGGAGGGTGGAAAGCGGATATTGAAGAAGGAGAGTGTGGATCTTTTATGGGAGAATCAAATTCCTGATCAGTAAGTCTCTTTTAACTTTTTCTTATATAAACTATCCTTTTGAAGAATGGCCTTCTGACACTTTCTACAGGCCTGATTTTGCACGAGCAGGCCTTGCTCCAGCAGATCCAACTCTCATCAGCCAATCTCCAGAAATGTATCCTCAGCCAGGTAAGCCGCCACAAGGTTGGAGCTTCGGTGGCTTCTTGACGATTGCACCTGGCCCATCAGGCCGAGGAGCAAACACCATGTGGTGGATGGGGCTGGCCAACTGTTTCTGGTGGATTGATCGGGAAAAGGGTGTAGCTGGCATTTTTGGAGCACAGGTAAAATTCCCAAGTGCTGAAATCAATGCTAAATCATGCTAATTTGAAAACAAGGTACTGCCGAATGGCGACCCACAGGTTATGCCCGCCTGGTTTGCGAGTGAAAAGGCCATTTACGATAACCTACAATAGAGTTGTAAATATCTGTATAAAACTAGTAACTAGTTAAACCACACAACCCCAATCTCAACATTTAAAAAAAACAACCCTCTCATCAATCATCACGCTCTCCCACTCCCCCCAAACCCTCCCCCAAAGCCCTCACAACACCTTCAACATCCCCCATACCATGCCCACCCCGCCTCCCCACAACACCCGCCAACACCTCATAGACCCCCGCAATCTCCCCAAAAACCCTCGCCTGCCCATCCCAGCCCCCCTCAACCCTAAACGCCTCTCCAACCTCCCTCATCTCCTCCACCCACCTATACGCCTTGCCCGTACACCCCACGACGCCCTCCCTCGCCCGCTCCCCCGCCGCAGCATTAAACTCTGCCAAATACTCGTGCAGCGGGGCATACACGCCCAGCGCCGCCGCCGTGCCAAAAGACTGCAAAGCAAGCGCTGTAAAGCCTTTGGTCAATGCTGCAAAGCAGCACTTTAGCCCTGACGCACTGCCAATCTCGTCGCTTAGATGCTTTGTGTTCAGCACTTGGGCTAATTGGCTTCCGCCTCGCGGTGCTTGGTGGAGAGGGTAGGGGCCAGATAGCGGGATGCCGGGCTTGGACCATGTGGCGGGGGAGGAGGAGGAGGAGGGGGG
>SSBG01000007.1:123093-142512 GCA_028220655.1 Shiraia bambusicola | reverse complement strand
TTCCACATGTCGCAGTGTCCAAACAAAAAACCCTCCACCTGCCATGAATCATGATAGCATTATAAATGCCAGTTATTTAGTTATAGATACCCAATCTTTTTTTTCTGCAAAAGAGGCACGAAGAAAATAACCACCTTTACCCATTATGTACTTGATGACAGGAGGAGTGAAATTCAATCAAATCTCATCAGTTACATTTCTCTGCTAATACGTGGTGGGGTGGGTATATATATGATCTCTTTTGCTATGCCCTCGCCTCATCGACCTCGTCATCATCATCATCATCATCATCATCATCATCATCATCATGAACAAGAAGAAAAGGTCCATTCCCAGCTACCATTTGGCTATCCAAGCCATGTGCGGACTGACGCTGCTGCTCTATACTAGGATGACCAATAATAATAATAACAACCCATCAATCCATCAGGGGTCTCTTTTCATGGAGAGGATGGTTGGCCTCTAGACTGGGGGAAAGGAAGAAAGGATTCAGAAATATATAAAAAAGTTTAAAAAAAAAGTAACAAAGAAACTACAGGGAAAATACCACGTTTCTAATGATGCGCAGTATGGGGTATATAGACGAATAGAAAAACATAATAGTATGCAGTTAAAACAAGGAAGAAGAAGAAAAGAAATAAGAGAAAGCCATGTGTCGCGTATATGATGCATGCAGTATGATGATGCCTGTAAAGGCAGTTGGGGATTTCGAAATAACGCCCCGCTATGCGATAATGGGTACGATAAAGAAAAAAAAAGGTCGTTGTTGGATTAAAAAGTACGTTCCGTGATAGAATTGGCCATGGGACGTCTGCAGGTTAATGCCAATTGTAGTTAAAGATCACTTGAGCGAATCAGATTGTGGCCTGTACGAAAGGCGCAAGCGAGCTCGTATCGGGTATGGGCGGCAGGTTGTCCAGAGTATATGTTGGAAATTTCTCGTGCTCGAGGGGTCCATTGACAGTCGTGTCGTGCTGTTGCTCCCAATCGCGACGCCATATTTCAAACTTGAGGTCCCACCGCTGCAGTAATCGTTTCCTTCGCTCAGTGATGACAGCGTCCAGCTTATCCACTGCTTTCTGAAAGTCCAGTTCCTCGCTGAGCTTCTTTCTCTCATAATCTTCATCCATCAATTGCAACTCTTGTGTCTGTTTAAGCAACCTCTGTTTCATCTCTCGCTCCTGCCGTGCTCTCAGAACATTGATGGCATTTTCGTGCTTGCGTGGCAGATTTTGCCGTAGCAGACGTTGACGGTCCAACTTCTTGAAGTCATCTTCCGTGACAACATGTGAATGATCGGGACGGGCTTGTCTGCTGCCGAGACAGTATGCATCCATGTGCTTCAGCGCTGTGGAGACATTTAGCGTCTCCTGATCATGAGCTTCGCGCATATCGTGCTCGGCAATAATTTGCGTCTCCTCTAGCTGTTCCAGGTCCTGTGCATGCTGTTAAATGGTGAGCAAATTTGTTCTTGATACAAAATAACAAGCTCAGTACTGACCTGTGCAATTTTTTCCTCTTTACTGACAGTATGCCGTGACGCCAGTCGAGCCAACGAGACTTGATGAAATGTTGTCAGTGCTTTCCGCTGGTTTGCCTCGAAGATGATGACGCGCTCGAACTGATCCCTCTCTTGCAGTCGGAAGCTCTTGAAGGCTTCCTGCGCTAAAGCCGAATTGATTTCGGTTGCTTCATGTCTACGTCTTGAAGCAGTCGATACTTTTACAGACGAAGCAGGTGGGATTGGATTACCAATCTCTTCTGTCGAAATACCCTTCTCGCAATAGCCAGAGTCACGCGAAGAGTTTGCATCAAATAGCTGGGGGACCGTGTGGGTCACCAAATCAACTTCTTCCTTTGCTAGAACCTCTTCAAGCACCTCTCGTGGTAGAGGGATTTCGCAACAGGTGGGCACAGCTTTGCCACCTTTGTCCAAAGCTTCTTGGATATGTATGCGTATGGCATAGGGAGACAGTGAGTGGCCGCACTCTAGCTTTGGACCTTGACCTTTGCCGTAATGAGTCAGATGAGAGGGAGAATTGCAAGAGCTGTAGGGGGCATAAGCGTAGTGTTTCTCTGTCTGGAAGCTGTTCACCTACATCGTTTCTTTCCTGAACATGCTAAACAGACCCGACGCCCGCTTCTTACGCGAGGGCGGCGACGACAGTGAGGACGAGTTTGACCGGACAGAGGCAGCAATGGACACAGTCGACGAGGGTCTCGGCTTACGGCTAGGGGCAGGAGCCTCCATGGCTTGGGGGCTGCTGTCGACAGGCGGTGGGACTCGGACAAAGTTCATAGGGAGTCTATGGGCTGCTGGACGTTCCGAGCCAATATAGACATTGTCTCGAGAAGTACGCGAGGGTGCAGACGCAATGCTAGTAGAATGAGTCTCCTGGGAATGGATAGACATTGAGCTTCTATGGTCACTGTCGTCCAGGGTGACGGTGGAAAGAGCTCTGGAAATGTTGGGCAGTGGGAGATATCGATAGGGATCCTGGATGCCACTCTCGCGAGCTGACAGGGCCAACTCGGCGTCGAGGTCCTCCTCATTCAGACTGACGGGCAGCTTCAGGGCCTCGGACAGATAGACGGCGTCGTCAAAAATGGTCGCAGTGCTGAGGATGCCATGAGGGTCGTCGCTGCGAAGGGTGGACATTGCGCCGGGGCGCACATGCAGCCTGTGGTGGTAGTGATGTCAGGAAGATGGGTCCAACAGCATGCGATGGTGTGCAGCGAGCAAGAGTAACAAGTTTAGTGGTGGTGAAGAAGAAACGAGCCAGCACGAGGTGTACGAGGTGGTTGCAGGTCGCAGAAGTTCAACGAAGCCAGAGTCGCGGTGAGTAAGTAGGCAGGTAGGTAGAGGAGGACTCAGAGGACTCAGAGGACTCAGAGGAGGAGCAAAGGTGGTCGATATGGTTTAGCTAAATGAACTAATTAGGGTCAAGTGAGAGAGAGGTTGGTTGGGTTGGGTTGGTGGACAGAATACAATACATAACAGCAGCGCTAGTACGGAGTATAGCATCTGCTGATGATTTGCTCCTGCCAGGTGGGGGAAGTGACAGTGGGGGAAGTTGGGCAAGGGCGACCTACATACATAACGAATGGGGTTAGCCTGGCCAAGCACTCTCTTCCTGCTGCCCTGCATCCTTCACCACTGACCACCGACCACGGTCCACTGACGGTGACTGACCACCAGACCTGACTGGCCCACTCCACAAGAGAGACGCAATATCGACATACCCAGATTATACCAAGATTATACCATGGCATATACCATATGACCACATGTATGGAGCAGCAAAAAGTCATGTTTACACTCTACAGTGTATTCACCGGATCCTTTTCACCCTTGCAGCCTGTCCTGTATTGACTACCACCTACAAGTACACTCCGTACATAATACATCCATACCTAGCCTGCAGCCGAGCCCACCGTGACAACAACACCCTGCCTGCAGCCGCATCCAAAGTCACGCTAAACTTGACATGCCATCACTCTTATTATAAATATATTAGCGATCGAGTTGCGGTCATCTGGCCCGCTGTCAGCTACCGTGGTTGGGCGGAGCTGTGTCCTGCAAATCCTTGCTCTCTCTGGACAAGAAGACATGTTTTCCGCTGCCAGCCTGCCACAGTGGCACAGTGCACACCGCTCCACTACCTAGCCGACTTGACCATGATTTATAATAGTCTCAAGTGTTGACTCTGGAAGGCCCTTTTCCTTTTGGCGTGGGTCACTAATTAACAATTAGGTAGCCATCATTGTGCGTGGTTAATCATGTCCAGCTGCCAGCATACCTACCTACCTACCTACCTACCTATCACTCACTATCTTTCCAATAATACGTAAATAAACATATAAACTCAGACCGTATTACATGGCAGTCAGGTGCCTTACCTACCTAGTACTCTGTACTTGATCTCGCGCGCCTAACTAACTCCAACTAATATTGCCTGGCACCTGTTGGGTATGACACCGGTCCAACACTTCAAACCCAATCCAGCAGCCGCCGGCTCTCCCGCGTCGATCTCTTCACGAACAGACCTCCTGTTCATCACATTTTCTTTTTTTTTTTGGTAATTTGCTCCGTAAGTATTTCCCTTTTTGGGTCCTGCCGACCGAATTCTCGGTCAACCCAGGCCAATTCCTTGCCATCATGTGCCACACTCATACCTCATCAAACTTTCGTCACACTAGTCCCAAACCAATCTAACCATACGGTTAATTAATACCAATCCAGTGACCAGTCTTCTCTCTCCTTCTCCTTTCTTTTGCCAATATCCGCAAGCTTTTGTTAGTCCATGGTTCCAATTACATATCATCTACCCGCCTAGGTAGGCTCCTAGTCTGTGCACTGCTAATACCATGTATGTACTCCGTATTCGTAGCACCAAGGGTCCAAGACCAACTCACTCATGTTGTACAAGTGCGAGGACAGGCATAATAATTGCCCCTTGTTTTGGCACCAATGTCAAAGCGCGAATAAGCTGAATTACAAATTATTCTTGTTCTAGCTATCCGTACATACTCCGTACATACCTACAGACTGACATCTCGTGCTGTAATACTAATAATACCATCTATTCGACGCTAGCAGTGTATGGATAATGGGGGTCTGCATGATGTACATATGTAGGTACCCTACGGAGGTGCTTACCAGTTCAAATGACTTCTGGCCTGTGCGCTCGTATTCGGCCCAGTTTCGGTGCCATCAAACTTGATCCTTACAGTACAACTCATTCTGCATATACACTATATTTGTATGGGTTTTATATAGTCTCAGTGAAATGAAAAACCTGTGTACGCTTGTGTGATGTTTGATCAACTATATCTATCACTTTTTTCAGATTGAAGCATTTCAACATGGTGAACGCTCATGATATTTCACTGAGGGCTCATGTAGTAGGCCTACGCTTACATGGAGCCTCTGTGAAGGAGGTTGAGAGGGTTACTGGTATTAATCAACGCCAGCAATTAAGGTGGCTCAAACGGGCGGAGGAGCGTGGCTATGTGAAGGATACTCCTCTTGCTGACGAGTATCTTGCTGACGAGCCACCCAAACGACAGAAGCTTAAGAGGACTGCTTCTTTTGATCAATTGGTGGCAGAGAAGGTGCGTCGGGATCGATACGGGCGTGAAAAGAGTACTATGGAGATTGCAGCTGAGTTTAAAGCAGAGGGCAGAGATGTAGGTCACATGACTGTTTGGAGATCATTGAAGAGTCAGGGCTTTGTCAACGTTAAACCTACGAAAAAACCTGGCCTCACGCCAAAGATGAGGACTGAGAGGCTCAAATTTGCTCAACGATATGAGCATTGGACTCTTGAGGATTGGAAAAACGTTATATGGAGTGACGAAACCTCAATCGTTTTAGGCCAGCGACGAGGCAGTCTTCGTATTTGGCGGCAACCACATGAGAAATCCGTCAAAAGTTGTATCAGAAACAGGTGGAAGGGATTCAGCCAGTTCATGTTCTGGGGCTGCTTCTCATATGATGCTAAAGGACCCTGTTACATATACCCAAAAGAAACAAAAAAAATGAGAGACGCTGCTGTCAAAAAGGTGGAGAAACTTAATCAGTTCTATGAGGCTCAAAAAAGAGAGGAGTGGGAGCTTACTACTGGCATGAGGAGGGTAGCGTTGAGAACCAAGCCTGGCAGAAAGCCTCAGTGGAAATGGGATAAGGCCCATGGGAGACTCGAACGCGAGAGCAAAAGTAATGGAGGGATTGATTGGTTTCGCTATCAAACAGAGGTCCTTGAGCCCCTTATGATACCCTTCGCAAAGCAGTGTATGATACAACGCCCTCTCACAATTGTACAAGAGGATAAAGCTCCTGCCCATTCACATTGGATACAGAACCATCTGTATGAGAAGGAGCAGGTCCCACGGATTGTTTGGAACGGCAATTCACCGGACCTCAACATGATTGAGCCTGCATGGCCATGGCTCAAAAGAAAAACTACTGAAAAGGGAGCCCCTGAGAACGCTGCAGAAATGGAGCAACGATGGCGTGAGGCCTGGGATAACCTGGAGCAAACAAGGATCCAATTATGGATCCAACGTATCGTACGCCATATTCACATGGTTATCCTCCTGGAGGGCGGCAACGAGTATACAGAAGGGCGTTTTGATAAGCCTGGTCACCATACTCATGAGATGATCAACCCACCCAACCCCTCTAACCTACCTGATCCAGAGGGACACACAATTGATCTTGCAGATCTGCCACGTGATCTACTCCCTTCACTGTACTCTGACTCCTCAGCCTCATCTGACGCAGGTGATTGGACCTTCAACCGGCCAGTTTTTGGTGATTTTAGAGATGACATGACATGGAGTGAGTTGGAAGATTTTGAAGCTGAGAACAGTGGCATAGATGATGATGAGGGCACAGATGCTGATGCTGAAGGAGATACAGATGATTGTATAGATTACTAGCTTTAATTTGACCTCCCAAATGTTCACATAGGAGCTGTTTTGGTGGAGTTATGATATCTAATTCACCCTACTCAATATCCGAGCACAGGCCATCTGCCACACTCGGCACGAATACGAGCGCACAGGCCAGAAGTCATTTGAACTGGTAAGCACCTCCGTACATACATACATATGCAGCCAAGATACAAGACGCAAGCAAAGCCGTGCTTAAATTCATGTGCGACGCCACAATCTTTCTTTCACACTTCGAGTCTTGTAACTCTCGACTCTCGGTTTTGACAAGGAATAGAATGGACATGTATTAAATCAACCAAATGGCGCTTCCAGACCATTACATGTACACTTTCTTCTAAAATCATGTCACAAGAAAGGGAAAGAAAAAAGGGGAAAAAGGGGCAATAGGTAATACAGGTTGAAGGTGAAACAAAAAAAAACCCCAAAAAAAAGAAACAGCAACAACATACGAGGGTACAAATATCATATGCTGCTAACCCACACACCAAACCGGTGGTTCTGGGTTGTCATACCGTATCTTCCCAAACGCCGAGGTAATGCACATGCCTTCATGCTTGTCCACTCGTAGCATGTCTATTATCCAGAGATGAGGACCCAAAGAAGGAAAACTGGCAGCTGTTAGTTATTGCAATTCAAAAAAAAAGAAAAAAAATAGACCATGGTGTACTGACATATCATCAAGACACCAAACATCTTTGCGACGAGCCACCTATTGCCCTGGACGCGACTCCAGTACTTCATGAGCTCGCGCTGAGCGCCTTCAACATTGTCCACCACATCCTCGGTATTTGCATCTATGCGTTGAATTTGCTCGCCTTGCTCAGAAACCATTTGCGCCAATTGACTGAAGATACCACCCAACTCTTGAATGGTGGATTCTATAGACTCGATTGCCCGTCCCCGCTCTTGAATATATGTATTCTGCGGCTGAGCCTCTTCCATGAGCAGCATTTGCGCGTCTGATTGTGCTCCACCGCGTGTCAGTGCTGATGACCCAGAGGGCTCCAGAGACAATAGATCTTGCTGAACAGCGCCCGCGTTTTTGTTCATACCTCCAGGCGACCTGCCACGTTGTGGCGTCTGGTACAATGGAGAATCAGTCCTGCTGGGGTCGAGACTGCTGTGCGATTGGGACGCTGCAGTCGACAAGAACTGTTCTGTCCTTGAGCGTGATGCTTGCATGTTCTTTGTGCGAACCTCGAGCACGTCTTTAAAGTTTGTTCCAACATTCTGCAGCTTGTCCTTCAGCAGCAGTACTACGTTGCTATTGTGCTCGCCCTCCTGGTCGGCGCCTGGTTTGGTCTTGGGATGCAGCTTGGAATTCATCGCCTGCAAACTCTGCACCTGCCCAGACAACGCCGTCATGTCTTGCTTGATGACAAATGTGAGCTCGTCGAATTCTACGGGTCGGTCGTCGAACAGTGTCTTGCGCTTAGCCAATTGTGACAGGCGTTCCAACTTCTGCATGGTGCTTGCTACGCCGCGAGCGACGTCTGCGGCATTGCGTGCAAAGTCTGAGCGCTGTCGTTGGGTTGAGCCATTTGCCTGTGCCTTCTCCCGGGCGGTCAGCAGCGACTGGCGTTGGGCACCCGTCTTGGACTGTGCCTGTCGTCGCTGGGCCTGGGCGAGGATGGAACGAAACTCATCTGTCCGGTCTTGTATGGAAACGGCCATGGTGTATTGATGCGGGTGGTGACAGTGAAAAGACACTGCAGATAGGGGAAGTGAGGCGCTGCTGCTCCCAAGAAACTAATAGCGCAAACAAATGCGCTGTAGATGGGGGAACAGCCGAGCCGATGGCACACTGCAAGAAGATGAAGTCGCTGACCTCGTTTCAGACGAATGCGTCTACAGAGGAAGGGGGGCGGTGGCGTGCAATGAGCAACTCAGATCGGGCTGACGACGTTGCGCAAGGGGCTGCAGCTGCGGCTGCGGCTGCGGGTTTTACTCGAACAGGCTGCTGACAATGGCGGCCGTGATGGCTGGGCGGAAATCAGGGAGAGGGTGTGCAGGCGAATGGATGTGTAGGCGAGACGGGTTATGGAAAGTGAAGTCATGGAGATGAACGCTTTAGGGAACGTGGACGTGGTAAGACCCTAATACCAAAACGGCCCCCACCAGCCACAACCAACGCCACACACAGCGCCACAACGCCACATCAATGGGCTGCAGACTTGGCTAGACATGACCAGGAGGTTGGATGAGGCGCCTGGTGATTTGCTGTCGAACAAACTGTTGCATTGCTGCCCGTTGATTGATTAATTACTTGTGCTTGTTCCCCTGTATTTGTTTGTGGTATTCCTGCTCTCTCTCTCTCCTCTCCTCCATCGGCCATCACTTAAGTTGCTGGTGTTGCTGACGTATGACGCCGCCAATCCTGCACATCTGAGCTCCCCCCCCCTCTGTCGTAGCCATCCGCTCACTTCTAAGTATACCTGCCCAGTCTTGATCAGAGTCGCAGCGGTAAACTCGACCCATTACGTGACTGTGAATAGACACTACAGTATTACATGCGCCGCAGCGTATAGCCAGCGTTGGCGGTCCAGTCCTGGAGAAGCCGCGACCTAGCCGCCGTGCATTCACTTTCTGCAACGGGTAGGGATAGCGAGACGGCAGACATCACCACCATGTCTGGGCCATATCGCTTCAATGGAGAGTCGGCCAAATCACCACTGTACGCCATGCAACCCTGCGCCTGGCCTGTAAGCAAGTACTGACTACATGCAGCGACCGTTCCTCGTCCCCCTTCTCTGCCGGCCAGCCCGTGTCATTCAAGACGAATGTCAACCGCATGAAGACGAAGAAATGGGTGACTGCCAAGAAGAATGCCTACGATGGCGACGATTGGGGCGAGTACGACGAGTACGACGAATATGGTGTTGAGGAGTCGCCGCAAGCGGCCGCGCCTGCGCCTGTGACGCAGAGATACTACGCAAAAACACAGGATCGCAACTTCCCCGACTCATCACAGCAGCAAAGCAGAGGACGCAGCAACTCGTTTGAGGCGGGGGAAGAACATCGCACCTTCTCTGCTTCAGTGCTCCAGCAACAGCAGCAATACCAACCTCCACCATCACAGCAGCGACCAGGTGACGCCACACAAATCATGGACCACAGTCAGCATGGCCACCGTGACTTCAGCCCGTCTGCAGTACCTTCGCCACTCCAGACCCGTGTCTCAGCAATGCCAGCCGACCCTCATGCAGCCCCGCCCGCAGCCCAATTCCCTCCCCGCAAGAGCAGCATCAGCCAGGCAGACTTGCCCGCAGCAACTTCCCCTCGTTCGCCTGGGGCTTCCGCCGACAAGCCGCTGCCTTTCATTAGACCAGCAGACATCTACCGGCGTGTTGAAGAGGAACGTGTACGCGAGCGCGCTTCCAGCATGGACTCGGACGTCAACATTGCGACGCAAAAGGATCCAGCCAGCCACACGTCTGCCGTGCCACCTACCGGCGACCAGGGCTTCCGCTCAGTAGTAGACAAAGCATTTACTCGCACTGATGACCAGCGCTCAGTTCCACCAACGCCCATATCCAAAGACTCGGACACAGACATGTCAAGGAGCAACACAAACAGCACTTCTGGTATAAGCCCCATCATGAGCCGCGTGCCCAGCTCTGCCACATCTGCACTCAAGCGTAGTCAAGCTGGCGGTGACGGTAGTACACCCGTAATCGCGGAAGAACCCCATGAACCTGTTTCCCAGCCAACAACTTCTGCCGCACACGATGCCACACACCCGGCTGCATCCAAGCCAGGAGCTAATCACTCGCGCAACCTCTCCAATACTTCATTGCCTCGCAGCGGTCTCGCTACCCCGACTCATGGAGACAGTCCTGCCCGCTCACCTATCGTGTCACCACACAAGAAAGTTCCAGAACCCAAGACTGCAGAAATATCCGCAGGAAGTCCTGTTAAGGCCGACCCAATGGAAGGTGGGCTTAGCAGGCCGTCGTCTGCCTACGCTACACGAGAAGCTGATATCGCAAATGCTATAAAAGGCAATACTGGCAGCGCCGTGCCAGACTTGAGTGCTGCCGAGAGACATTCGCAAGAGGAATTTCTCGAGTCGCACAATGCGCAGTCTTCTATTGATGACGCCCTTCCACGCTCGCGTTCTGCATCACCCAGCAAAGGTCGTGTACAAGCTTTGGCTGGAAGGTTTGGCGAAGTGTCCTCTAGGCGAGGCTCGACACAATCAAACCTCTCGAGAAACAGCGTACAGTCGTGGGAAAGGAGCCATGACAACTCACGCGCACCTTCGCCGACCAAGGGCAGCCCTAGTAAACCTAGCAGTCCAGTGAAAGAGTTCCGTCCACATCTGCCTGGCCAGTGGGAATCATATGCCACTTCTGTAGAGACTCCAGGCGAACAGGGGACGACGATAGGATTTGACAGTGCTCGACATGCTCCAACACAAGATGAGACAGAGCTTACGCCCACAACAGCGCGGCGATCAGCTACTGCTGATGACTCCTCCGCAGCTCCAGAGGCAGCTTTGAAAGGCACAGGAGCTTCTATGGCTTCCAAGGAGCAAGAGAAAAGTACGCCGCTGCCTCATAGTGACACATATATGCCGCGGCCTTTACAATTGGATCGCACTGCAGCTTCTGTATCGAGCATACCGTCAACTCTACAAGTACCTGCAAAAGACGTAAGCATAATCGCACCCCTCCAAGTTCAAAACAAACGTCCTGATTTCTTGCCGCAGCTTAGCACCGCGCCATCAGCCGAAGACGAAGAGAGCGACCGCCTGCGCAAGGAGATTGTTGCAAGCTTGAGCCCAGGGAATAGTGGAGAGCCAGAGCAAAGGCATTTGTCGCTACAACCAGGTGGTGCAGAGGCAAATCGTGCGAGCTCCATTCTTCCCGCTGAATATGACAGCTATTGGGCGGGTGATGACGGTGCTGCCCCTCCGCCGTTACAGAACAAGCCACGTGATGCTTCGCCAGAGCCATCAGCTGTCATAGAACCCGCAACTCCACCATCCGCTAAGCCCCCAGCGGCTCACCTCCATCGTTTCAGCTGGGAAGCGAACACGCCGCATCTAATGACACCTGAGAGTGCAAATAAGAACACTCCTGTACCAGAACCTACAAAACAGCCTATTGAGGAAAAGATGCCATCCCCGGTTGTAGAACGTGCAGTGGATGAAGAGCGCCAACAATGGTCTGAGGGTTTGCCGGATACCTACTTTGGACCTGACCACACTACTGCAGTCACCAAGCCCGATAGTATCACCGAACCTAGTCAAACGGCTGTTTCTCCCGGCTCCACACTGAATCCTGAAATCCTTGCCAGCCCCACACGTGAAGAAACTAGATCGCCCGGTCTCCATGTCGTAAACTCTGCTGTCAATCCTGAGGCTGTTGATCTTCCTCCCCGTCTGGGTGCTGATCTTGCCTCCCCCGGCAGTAGCAGTCAGGATGTCGTGGAATCAACACAAGAGGAACCAGACAAGAATGTGACGAATCCAGCGGCTCCTGCTGTTGCATCTACCCCTGAGCAACTTCAGGCTACCCCGAGCCATGCGCCTACCGCTACGTCACCACCGACCGACAAGCCGCTTGGTGCACGCGAAATTGCAACCATAAACTCGACAGCAGAGCGAATCTCGACATATAGTAAGACACGTGATCACTGGGCTACACTAGATCATGGCCTTGTGGGCTGGTTAACGTCCGCATTGGAAGCAAAGCCAGAGCTTGCAACACAGACCGTCTTCGTGCAACGACCATCAACCGGCACAGTCCGGCACAAGCACACAGCATCCATGTCTTTGCTTGGAAAGCTTGGTGGCTCAAACACGCACTATGCTCCGACTTCTGAACAACACAATGCTGGTTCTGCCCAGACTCCAGTCAGTGGAGGCTCGCCCACTGCAGCAACACACTCTGGAACTGGGTTTGATCGGCGCGTTGCAAGTGCTCAGATGCAAATGAAGGGCAAAGACCTCTTACATACAGCTGGCGCGTTGAGTGGCAAGGGTCTGACTAGCGCCAAAGGCTTGTTTGCAAAGGGAAAGAGTCGCTTTGGCCGCGAGAAGGTAGATAAATCCTAATTTCCTTGAGTCTCTAACCAATCTATGAGGATGATACGAAGATGATGTCGTTTTTTTTTGATCTTGCACTATTAGCAGCGGACTACAGCCGTGGAGGGAACTGGACAGGCCTCGAATCTAGCGTTATGTTTTATTTGGGCGTTTTCAGCATTCTTGTCCCTTCCACTGCTTCAGCATTGTATCCTGGAGGGTAGTTCCATAACCATCTAAATGCAATTCCTCAGTTGTTCATTTCCACGTTGTCCACATGCTGATTGTGGTTCGTGATGTAGGGCCCTCACTCCTGGTCAGACTCGATAGCCTCATCGCACTCAGCGTCAGAGGAGCCTGAGCTCACCAACCCAGACAAACTTCTCCCACGCTCCTTCACCGACTTGGACAAAGACGACAAAAAACGCCGCCGCCGCTTCTCCATCACCTCATTCCAGCGCTCCAGTCGCTCCCGGTCTCGACCAAATAGCATCATCCTACCTAGTACCACCACCACAAGCACAAGCACATCCCTCTTCTCCACCTCTCCGCCAGCAAGAGGAACGCCACCACGCAAAGTCTCGCGCCTCCTTGCAGGAGATGACAATCGCCCGCATTCCTACCATGCGCCTGATTCTTGGACACAATGCACACCACCATCGCTGCACGAAACGCTTCCATCACGACAGGCACGGCTGGGGATTCTGCCGTCGCCAGCAAAAAGCGCATTTTGGGCAGAGTATGAAGTGGATCGAGATGCACCGCCCGTGCCAAAAATCCCAGAGAGTCTGATGCGGGCAAACGGGCAAGTTAGCAGTGAGGTTTTGCAGAGCGTTGTTCGGTATTCGACGCCAACAGGTGTCCCTCTTGGGGTGAATGGAGATGACGGGCGTGGTGGTTTCGGGGCATCACTCAAGCTACCGACTGGAAGCCATATGGCAGGCGATGTGAGCCCACTCTTGCCTCCAGTGGAAAATTTGCAAGGCCTGGAAGAGCATGACAGCGGTGAGATCAGCCAGATGTGGTTGCAGAATCAACTGGTCCTTGGGACCGGCAAAGAGACCAGTGTAGAGAAGTCTTCAAGCATGCATACCGGCCCACTCGATGAGGAAGAGTTCCAAAGGCGGCGGAAGTGGGAGACTGAGATGATTGGGGCTGGCGATGTGTCGCCCCTGTCGTCGCAAGCAGGGGAAGTCGACGAAGCCACGGTGAAGGTGGCCCAAGAAGGCGTCGTCGAGGCAAAAGACGCTCACGACGATATCACGGGCAAGAAGGTCGTGGTGGCACAGATCGCTCTGCAGCCCGGCCCGCATCGGATGGTTGGTAGCGCTGACGGGCGGAACATTGAACAAGCACCAAAACGCGTCTCTGCCGCGCCCCTTCAGGTCCTTCACGCCGTCGAAGAATACGCAGCATCCAATTCATCCTTTGCATCATGGGATTGCGACAGCAGCGTCGCTAGCTCAATTGCGGCTCTGAGTTCGGCCAAAGACATGCAGCATGAAAGTCATCTCGTCACCCCCGTTGCTCAAGGGCCAAGCCTTGCCCAGCACGGGCAGACTGACAAGGCTGAAGCATCCAACACCCACATGAGCACCACAGCCGCCAAATCCATGCCGCCAAATGGATGCTTTGCATCTCCTGCAACCGCAATGCATGTCCCACAGCAGCCTTTGGCTGATCTGCCAGTGCCCGGACGGTCCAAATCCATGCTTTCGGTAATCTCGTCTATGGTCTCTGAAGGCGGCACTCCCATCTCGCCCGCCACAAGCAATGCTGGAAGGTCGACGCCATCAACAATTCGTCGCATGCAGCATGAAGCGTCCATGAAGAATGCCCCAGGTCCAGCCCAGATACTAGAGGAGCCAGTCACGAACAATGCCGACCATGCAACAATCACCGCTGCCGCTCACAACGACCAAGACGACGACGACTTTGATCTCTATTCCAAGCCCGAGAAACCTGTGCCAGCTCCTGCGCCAAGCGTTCAGGAACCACAGGAAGATGAGCGGCCAAGGTATAGCTTTGAACGCCCCATGAGTTTCATTTCTGGACCCCCAGATCAAGATGGCGTTAAACAGGACCAAATAAACGCAAAACGAAATGTTGCACCTACTCAACCAGACATGCAACAGCGTCAAAGCCAAACCAGACAGCCCAATGCGGGCCTCGATGGCATGGTCTGTCCCGCAAATTCCACAAGTCACGTGCCTGGGCAATCTGGTCATGGGGAGGCTCAACAGCAACCACCATCCGGATTGCCAGCAATGCAAAGTTTTCCGCAGTCGTTCCATGGGATACCGCAAATTCCTCCACCTGGGACGGAGAGTAATGGCCGTCATGTGCCAACAATTGCCGCATTTTCTCAACAATCAGTGCCAAATTTAAACAAGTCCCGCGAACATCCAATAATTGGTCAGCAGCGTCCATTCGGTCAAATTTCAAATGCTGAGCCTCATGGGTCTCAGGTACGCCCATCAAATTCAGGCCAACCTACACCGCAAGGCCTTTTGTATCAAGGGCAGCTACTGGTGCCTGATGATGATTCTCGATTCCAAAGTCGGGCCAACGGGCCACAGCCAGGCCCAGGTACTAGACACCACGATGAATTCCTACAACAGACGACGCGGCCTCGGGCAGAATATCCAGCACCGAGGCTCCCTGACAAACAATCGACAAAACCATCTCTTTCGTCGGTTTTTAAAGGTTTTGGTGGCAAGCTGCAAGGCCCTTCTCAGCAGCAAATCTCGCAACCACGTAATATTGCGATCCGTCCACATGCACAAATTACACCGGTAGATCCCGATCGCAACGGTTCGTATCAGTCAGGCGTGAGTAGTCTCCATCGAGAGTATCCTGTGTCAAGGCAAGGAGAGCCGTCCGGTTTCCCCATGTCACCTCAGCGCCCCCCAAGCAATGGTGCGGAATCACACATTAGCCAGATCAGTTACGGTTCCTCGACGAGGATTCAGCCCACAGACTCTCGCCACGATTTATGGAAGCCTGTAGGCCCTTCACCACATCAGGGAATTACTCCTCCTTACCAGGCACACTCGATGGCGCCAGGACAGGACATGCACCAGCAACCATATACAATGACTGTACAAGGCGTTCCTGAGAATGGCAAGAAGAAACGATTCTCCACGTTGGCCACTTTGTTCAGTCGGGCGGGTGCAAAAGATGTTAAGAAAGCCCCGAAAGCTCAACGCCACTCCTCGGCCCCTCTCATGCAGACGCCTGCCGCACAGTGGCCGCAGTCTATGCCCGCACAGAATTTTCCTAACATTCCTCATCAAGCTCCACATGTTATCCCTCTGCATATGCAACAACAGCAACATCAACAGTTCCAACCTGCACAGCCGAATCAACATCAGTTCCCAAATATGGCTTCAGAAAATGCTTCAGCTTATTTGAGAACAAAGCAACTGGCCGAAGAACACCAGGCCCGAACAGGTTTCGTACAACCAAGTCCACAAAGCCCTCATGTTCCTTTTTCTAATTCGCCTGTATCTGGCATGACGATGTCTCATCAACCAAATGCAGCGGTTCATAGTTTACCTCCTGGCGGTTATTACAAACCTGACAAAAACTTGTCTTTGTCTGAGCACAGTGCCTATCAGAACTCACAGATGTCCCGAAAAATTGCGGAACAGCAATGGCGGCAGCCTGGACCTGGAATCAGTAGCTCCGGAACGCCTCAAAGTGGTCCACAAGAAGTGCTAGAGAGGCAGCAGTTTTCGCATGAGGATTCTCAAAGGGCTTCGCACGCTGAGCGACTACGCTTAGAACAACAGCAACAGTCTGGTCAAATGCAAGGAGGGTACACACAACAGCACTCGCTAGGCTTACAACAATTGAGAAACCCTGTGTTTGCGACACCTAATGCACGGACCATTGGACCACAACAGCAGCAGCAGCAGCAGCAGCAACAACAACAAACCAGTCAGACAGTGCCACATGCGGTGCTACAAACCGAGCGTCAGCCGGTCTCTCCCCTACAACACCACCCTCAAGCCCAAATCGGCACATATAGGCAGGCCGAGCTACTCCAAGCCCAGCACCAGCATATGCAACAACCTCCCAGTGGATTTCAGCAGTGGCCAAATTACCCAAATGTATCAGGACCAGCCCCTGCTCATCCTCAAACAGCTCAGACAATCTTATCACAACGTCATGTAAGCTCGCCCATGAATGAGCCCCAATATGAAACGCCTCAGATCCCGGCAGCATATAATCACGTATCTGGAGCATTTGTTTCTCCTCTTGATCGTCAACAACAACCTCTTTTCTCCCAGCCCCAAGAACAATCAACACAGGAGCGGGCCGTACAGTTTGACAGACAGTTTTCAGAGCCACGAATGCCAGTCATCTCACCCCAGGTCTCGGCGCAATCGCAAATGCCACCTAATGATCGGACTCATTCAAATGCCAGCACCGTTTCGGCAGTGTCTCCAATCTCTAATCCTTCTAATCCTTCGGATATACTCAACTCACCTCTGTCTTCTGCCCAGCCAACACAAAAACCAAAAATGAGCAGCATATCTGAGATACATCAAGGCTCAGTAGAACGTCCTTGGCATCTGAATTTTCCTGAAGGGGCAACAGAACAGGAAATCGTTCGCGCGCGGCAAAGACAATATATGGAGGAGCAGTTCACCGCTCAACAACAGCAGCATGCTGAAAGAGCAACAAAATCTCCATCTCCCCACATATCATCACGCAGTCAACCCCCGACACCCCACACAACGACTGGTCCCCAGACGCCCAGACAAGACGGCGGGTTCAGGGAACTGTTGCCTCGCAGCTCTCCACAGCCTTATCCACAATCTTCCACTCAGACGGGGCACCAGGGACTGGAGGGCAATCGTGCACAGCTCTCTCATAGTCAACAGCCAGCGCAACCTGTACCTATACACCCAAGCGAAGCAGTGCAGCCTGCGACATACCCTCTTCCCATGTCGCCCAACCCGACCAATGCTAACAGCCCAGTCTATCCTCTTGCAACTACAAGTGGGCCACCACTGCCACGCAACTTATCCCAGAGCCCAACGCATCCGAATGTCTCCAAGTCAAACACGCCTTCTCCCCTAGAGCAGTACCACATAGCCGGAGATAGAGGCCAATACGAGCCTTCACCGCCGCAAGAAGATTCCTACCCACCACCACCACTCCAGGATCCACAATATGAAGAACAGGTACCTGATGAACCGCCACCATCTTATGACGGCCCTGGCATACCCAATGACGGTGTGGATAAGGGTCGTTCCGAGCGTTTTCGGCCTCCGAATATCACAACGAATGCAGTTTCGCTGAACTCCGGCCATTCGCATGAGGGTCGACAACGCCAGTCCTCAATTGGCTTGATGCAGCACCCTCAACCAGCTTCGATGGCCGCATCGCCGCAACGATCGTTGGCTGACATGGGAGCCGAATCTCTCCGCAGGCAGCTCTTACAACAAGAGGAACATAAGCGGATGGAAAG
Organism: Shiraia bambusicola; assembly: GCA_028220655.1. Taxonomy (NCBI): domain Eukaryota; kingdom Fungi; phylum Ascomycota; class Dothideomycetes; order Pleosporales; family Shiraiaceae; genus Shiraia; species Shiraia bambusicola. The sequence goes on along the minus strand of SSBG01000007.1, from coordinate 124,540 downwards.
AATACAACGCGCCCGAATGCTGCAGGCTGAGTCTGAGCGCGAAAGAAAAGAACGTGAAGCTGCCCGTGCTAGAGCCAGAGAACTCGAGCGCAGTGTTTCGGGAGGAACTCGCGTGGGTAGCATACGAAGTGTCCCCGGCAGTCGTAATGGCGGGACACCTGGCTGGGAGCGGCGAGGCAGTACGTCTAGACCAATCTTTGAACTTCCTGCCGTTGAAGACGACGAGCCTGCTATGCGAGCTACTTCATACCCCGGTCAAGAGTGGGCGCCACCGGTTTGGACAGATGACTAGAGCAGTCTGTCTCACTACTTATCTGTAGGCGCGTGATGTAAGCTGCACAAAAATAACACATGTTCGTTTTGGTTAAGTATGTACATTGCCATTATACATATTGTTTCTTGATAACTACTTGTTTTAAGTTTCTCGGTTGTCAAAATTTTCGATTTAGGCATGCTTTTGAACACTGCGTTGAGTTGGATACCCCTAACATTTACTCCTACTTTAGTACTCTTGTAAGATGTAGCTTGGTGTTTTTATTCGAGTATACAAATCGGTGTATAGTATTAAATACACGAATTTCTGTTTACACTTTAGTCTTAATCTAAATATAATAAATCTGTAGTTATATTAAGTAGTAACTAGAGCGTAAATTATTATTGTATGGGTTTGGTGGGATTGTTGGCTCGTGGTGTTTGAGTGGAAGGGAGGAGTGTATGAATTGCATATGATGGGTATATTTCTGGAACTTGAGTTATTACACGAAACTATAGAATCCTTCTTCTCTAATACGATGTATTGGAATATAGTTAATGTATAGTTATCAAAACTCGAGAGATATATTGCTTTGTCAGACATAATCCTAGTGGGACGCCTATTGACAAACACAGACTAGTCAGTTCGCAGATGAGAAAGACATCAAATCTGCCCATCATCGTCGTAAGCTTCGATCCCCCAACCAGTTCACTCGCTGCACAACATCCCCAGGCCAAAAAAAAACATGGACTCATCTAACCAAGACCCCGGTTTCCCATATCATCACCATGCATACACAAACACAAACACCAGGCCCTCCATCCCCGCCCGCCAACGCCACGTCCATCTCTACATGCCCCTCATAACGGTACTCGCCATTCTCACAAACGGCCAAATAATTGCACAAATGATGAATTCTAGGGGAAATTCCCCACAGCTCACGTTTCTCTTCGTCGCTGCCTCTGCGATACCTACTTACCTTATTGGCTCGCTTTTCTACCCTGCCAACCGCCCGGATCCCACGCCCCAAGAAGCCCTTCGATTCACGCGCAAAAGCCCCTTTTATCGCGCCCTTGTGCTGTCGACGTATGGGCGGCTGTTTGGCACGCCGTTTAATCTTGTGTTCTTCATTGTTGACTTGTTGGCTAGCTATGTTGTTGGCGAAGCGATGGGTGAGCGGCCTGTAGGTACTAT
>SSBG01000007.1:91981-123083 GCA_028220655.1 Shiraia bambusicola | reverse complement strand
CCAGAGCCCAACGCATCCGAATGTCTCCAAGTCAAACACGCCTTCTCCCCTAGAGCAGTACCACATAGCCGGAGATAGAGGCCAATACGAGCCTTCACCGCCGCAAGAAGATTCCTACCCACCACCACCACTCCAGGATCCACAATATGAAGAACAGGTACCTGATGAACCGCCACCATCTTATGACGGCCCTGGCATACCCAATGACGGTGTGGATAAGGGTCGTTCCGAGCGTTTTCGGCCTCCGAATATCACAACGAATGCAGTTTCGCTGAACTCCGGCCATTCGCATGAGGGTCGACAACGCCAGTCCTCAATTGGCTTGATGCAGCACCCTCAACCAGCTTCGATGGCCGCATCGCCGCAACGATCGTTGGCTGACATGGGAGCCGAATCTCTCCGCAGGCAGCTCTTACAACAAGAGGAACATAAGCGGATGGAAAGAATACAACGCGCCCGAATGCTGCAGGCTGAGTCTGAGCGCGAAAGAAAAGAACGTGAAGCTGCCCGTGCTAGAGCCAGAGAACTCGAGCGCAGTGTTTCGGGAGGAACTCGCGTGGGTAGCATACGAAGTGTCCCCGGCAGTCGTAATGGCGGGACACCTGGCTGGGAGCGGCGAGGCAGTACGTCTAGACCAATCTTTGAACTTCCTGCCGTTGAAGACGACGAGCCTGCTATGCGAGCTACTTCATACCCCGGTCAAGAGTGGGCGCCACCGGTTTGGACAGATGACTAGAGCAGTCTGTCTCACTACTTATCTGTAGGCGCGTGATGTAAGCTGCACAAAAATAACACATGTTCGTTTTGGTTAAGTATGTACATTGCCATTATACATATTGTTTCTTGATAACTACTTGTTTTAAGTTTCTCGGTTGTCAAAATTTTCGATTTAGGCATGCTTTTGAACACTGCGTTGAGTTGGATACCCCTAACATTTACTCCTACTTTAGTACTCTTGTAAGATGTAGCTTGGTGTTTTTATTCGAGTATACAAATCGGTGTATAGTATTAAATACACGAATTTCTGTTTACACTTTAGTCTTAATCTAAATATAATAAATCTGTAGTTATATTAAGTAGTAACTAGAGCGTAAATTATTATTGTATGGGTTTGGTGGGATTGTTGGCTCGTGGTGTTTGAGTGGAAGGGAGGAGTGTATGAATTGCATATGATGGGTATATTTCTGGAACTTGAGTTATTACACGAAACTATAGAATCCTTCTTCTCTAATACGATGTATTGGAATATAGTTAATGTATAGTTATCAAAACTCGAGAGATATATTGCTTTGTCAGACATAATCCTAGTGGGACGCCTATTGACAAACACAGACTAGTCAGTTCGCAGATGAGAAAGACATCAAATCTGCCCATCATCGTCGTAAGCTTCGATCCCCCAACCAGTTCACTCGCTGCACAACATCCCCAGGCCAAAAAAAAACATGGACTCATCTAACCAAGACCCCGGTTTCCCATATCATCACCATGCATACACAAACACAAACACCAGGCCCTCCATCCCCGCCCGCCAACGCCACGTCCATCTCTACATGCCCCTCATAACGGTACTCGCCATTCTCACAAACGGCCAAATAATTGCACAAATGATGAATTCTAGGGGAAATTCCCCACAGCTCACGTTTCTCTTCGTCGCTGCCTCTGCGATACCTACTTACCTTATTGGCTCGCTTTTCTACCCTGCCAACCGCCCGGATCCCACGCCCCAAGAAGCCCTTCGATTCACGCGCAAAAGCCCCTTTTATCGCGCCCTTGTGCTGTCGACGTATGGGCGGCTGTTTGGCACGCCGTTTAATCTTGTGTTCTTCATTGTTGACTTGTTGGCTAGCTATGTTGTTGGCGAAGCGATGGGTGAGCGGCCTGTAGGTACTATGCAGCGCCGGTCGGAATTTTTTGTTGCGCTGTTGTGGCTTGGGGGAAGTCATTTGTTGTGGTCTGCGGTTCCGCCTTCTATGGAGACGTTGACGTTTTGGGTCATTGTTGCGGATCGGTCGGTGTGGCGGGCGGCGTATCTTGCGTTGGTGGACGATGTGGTTAGGGTGTTGAGTCGGCCTGATGTTGGGACTTTGAAGGGGAAGATTGTGCTTGTGGGTGTGCAGGCTTTTACGATTACAGGGCTTGTGACTGTTGCCTTGTCGTGGGTGAAGAGGTGGGGTGAAGCAGAGATGATATTTTAGGAGCGTGTCTGTATTGTACTTGTATTATTTTGCTCATGGTATTTTGAGCCTTTAGGGCTGAGGCGATGGTTGGATGCTTGCAGATTTTGTAGATTTATGTGATTTGAACAAGGACTGGTGACGCGGAATATATACACTGGGTAAAAACAACGGGCAAAGGAGAAGAGTACTTGATCTAGAGGAGAAACTTCGAGTTTGAATTGTACATGCTTTGACCCAAAACGTATTGCACTTGCAGTTCACTTTGGCTTCACATTACTGGTGAGAACAATCACATGTCAATGCCAGGCAAGGAGGCATAACAATCAGAGCTCCCTTTTCTGACATAATGTGTACACGCCATCGGCGACGATTTAGATCATAGATGTAAATTTCAGCTGCAAGCCCAACTTTCTCTGCAATTTCCATCTTTCAGAAAACCCACAGTTACAAGAAGTTTATTCAAAGCTGAAAAGACGACAATCAATCTTCGGAACCACAATGCCGCACACGTGGAGGAATTCAGGGCGCACACTCAAGACAGCCAATGCAGGTGTGTTATCTTTGGGTGGGCCCAGGAACGCCATCTGGCGTTTGAGTTTCATGGAATTCGAGTATGAGGCGCATAATGCGGGCTCGACTACGATGTTGTGGGAGTCAAGAGTCAAGAACAGTGTAGGTATGCAGCATGTGGAATGGATTTAGCGGATGCAGTTCTGTAGGTTCCCACTAGTTAACTAGATAGCAATGGGTCTAGATTTCATGCAGTATTTCAGCTTTCAACCGGTAATATCTGGATGTTTTGTGATGACTTCTCCTAGTTATACCTAGATATGTCCTTTTTTATTCTGAAAGAAACTCAGTTTAATGCCCAATGATGACTCCTAGGTGGTTGCCCACTGGGCTCGCATACCTAATCACGAGATATAACATATTTGTGTGTCGAGATTCGAGAATGACAACCCACGTCTTTTGCGTTCTCGCAGGTGAATCAAGACTCAAAGGTCCCCCGAATGTATGCATGTGTAGCGAGAAACCCCTGGATCACGCCAGAGACTCCAGATTAATCACTACACATGCAACCACAGTGGGTATTGCCAAGTAACTATTACCTAGCTAACCAACGACACCAATGCTGCGTGGCGTAGTTGACCAGTGTCGATTCAGTGGCAGATGTGAAGGTTTGTTGTGTCAAAAGTCCCTAGGTGCGTAGGTATCATTAATTACCCGAACCCGTCGACAAGTACATAGTAGGTAGGTATTAATGAATAACGTCGAGATGATGCGGCAAGAATTCTCCTGAATTGGTATGCCATCATAGGTAAGCGTGGTAGAGGAGCGCACGGGCCGGTTGTAGCCGTAACTAGTTAGTCTGGTAGTTCGAGCCGGGAACACACCAGTCACGAGTCACGGCTGATGGTCAGCTTAACACCAACAAGCCCCAGACCCATCGTTGCTTGCCATGGAGGCTTAACTTTTTGTATTATCATTTCATGGTTCCTGCAGCACAAGCGCCATTGTTTGTGTATCGCTGTTTCGGGCTGCCCGACTCTCAGGGACTTCCAAGGTTGATTGATGTTTGACAGTTGAACAACTAGTTATAGGGATTCACATTACTGACAGTTCTACAATGAGCTTATTCGCCATGACATGAAATAGTTGTAGTATATTGCTTTCTGCTTTTTGTATTTCCATCGTGTATAGCTACAAGAAATAGTTATGCCCCAGCCATCTAATATCGGGCAGTCTGCTAAAGTACATGGCAAAGCATATCTAGACTTGGACTCGAGACTCAGCTATACGCACAGCAGCCATCAATCGTACTCTCTGCATGGACATTAGTATGAGAAGCACAATCCGGTACCTAGGTACTCGTCAATAAACCGACCCGCTAAAGACTGCATCCGCATTCAGGGCGTTCTTGTGCCTGGACTTTTTCCTTTTTGAGAGCAGCCTTCGAGCACAAAGACAAAACTCCACCTTTCATAGTTCAATCCGATAACTCGGCAGCCCCGCAACGTCTAGGTACCATGGGCTCTCGAGTCTCGAGTCTAGATTCGTGATAACTCTAGCCGTGCGTTCGGTTATCTCGATTACATCGCCCCGTGCGTTAGTCCTCATCAGCACAAGCCTTTCACACTGTTCTCGTTCTGTCTGAGTAACAGTTCGAAGGCTTCGACATCTCGCTTGTTGATGCGATGAAAGGGCATCGGCTGCCTCATGCACCTTGGCAACAGTCGGAGCCTCCGCAGAAATGCAGGAGCTTGGCATAGGACTCTCACATTATGTGGCTGGCTAACAACCAGTATTGGCTTGTTGTCTAACATGCTCGTCCAAGGAGTTTCCAAGGAAAGCCATGCTAGTCTGGATGCTGCCTATAGGGAGTCTGCTATATAAGACTGACAAGTCTTTCCACTCACTACATCTCCACGCCAGACTTCACTCGTTCCCTACCAAGGTATCGTCTGCGAGGGCTCTTATTTGTCGAATCATCACTCGTTCTGGTTCGACACTCACACTCTTTCCTAATTGGTAAACTAATCTTTTGTTACTCGGCATGCGTTTTGCTCTCCTTTGGGCCCTCACGGCCGTGACGGCCGTCACTGCCTTACCAGCAGCAGCTGGTAAGGAGAAAGTCAGCATTGATGGTAGCTGTGGTCCTGATAATGGTGGAATGACCTGTACTGGCTCAGTCTTTGGAACCTGTTGTTCCGCGTAAGTCTTTTGAAAGCCTCTTGGACGAAAGAACGATACTAATAGTAGTGAATAGCTACGGATGGTGTGGCAACAGCCAAGACCATTGCGGTGCTGGATGTGACTCCAAATACGGCTCTGGCTGTTTGAAGTCGCTCACCAAGGTCTCTCCTGATGGAACCTGCGGTGGCAAGAAGGGATACACTTGTCAAGGCTCTGGAATGGGAGACTGTTGCTCCAAGAACGGATACTGGTAAGTCACTTCCAAAACTTGGACTGAAAACCTCTCTGTCTGGGATCTCCTTCATTCCGAGTGACCTTTTTTAAAATACGGAATCATGCCAACTGACAACTACCAGTGGTTCGAGTGCCGCTTATTGCGGTGCAGGATGCAAATCTGATTTCGGTAGCTGTGGTATCGCCCAGCCTGCGCCTCCTAGTTCGTCTCCTGCCCCTGCGAAGATTTCTCAGAATGGTCGTTGCGGTAGCACGGGCGGTGCAACTGGTGGATCGACCTGCTTGAACTCTGAATTTGGTGACTGCTGCTCTCAGTTCGTATTCCTCCTCCGCAAAGCCAACGGCGTGTAGTCACTAACCAAATGCTTCTGTAGGTATGGATTCTGTGGTAGCACTACTGCTTACTGTATGAATGGCTGCCAGGTAAGATGATCTATGCACTGGTGCTGATATGACATGGGCTAATTTTATGTTTCAACCATACAGGATGGCTTTGGACGTTGTGGACTTGGAGGTTCGTCATCTTCAGTGCAACCAACGTCGGCTGCACCTTCGTCATCGGTCGCGCGGTCGTCTTCAGTTGCTCAGTCGTCTTCAGTTGCTCAGTCGTCTTCAGTCGCTCAGTCGTCTTCAGTCGCTCAGTCTTCTTCAGTCGCTCAGTCTTCTTCGGCCGCTCAGTCGTCTTCAGTCGCTCAGTCATCTTCCATTGTGTCATCTGCAAGCTCATCGGTAGAGCCAACCATCACACCTGATAGGTTCTCTTCCGTCAGTGAGGCTTCAAGCACACCAGTCTTGTCTTCTATGATGCCATCCGTCACTCCTTCCGCCACAATTTCGTCTTCAGCCGAGATTCAGAGCTCCATGGCATCCTCGATCATCGAAGACTCCAGCTCGATTGCGCTGAGTGTCTCTGTCACAGTCTCTTCTACTGAGTCTTCTGCCACTCCTGTTATGAGCGAAGCCAGTTCCTCGGTTGAAGCTTCCGGCACTCCAGTCTTTGCAAGCTCTTCGTCCATCGAGATGTCAAGCTCATTGGTATCTGTGGAGGCTTCAAGCACCCCAGCCGTTGATGTATCGTCCTCTGTCGAGGCATCAAGCACTCCAGCCGTTGATGCATCGTCCTCTGTCGTCGCCTCGGCTACCTCTGCCGCATCCGTTGTCGAAGCTTCCAGCACTCCTGTCGTTTCATCTGTAGAAGCATCTAGTACTCCCGTTAGCTCGGTGGAGGTATCTGTTGAAGTCTCCAGCACCCCCGCCATCTCAGTCGACGCCTCATCGTCCGTCGAGGCTTCCAGCACTCCGGTCAGCTCAGTTGAAATTTCTTCGTCCGTCGAGGCTTCCAGTACTCCGGTTGTCTCAGCCGGGGTTTCCTCTTCCGTTGAGGCATCAAGCACTCCAGTCAGCTCTGTTGAGGTTTCGTCTGTTGAGGCTTCCAGCACGCCAATCAGCTCAGTTGAGGTTTCGTCTGTCGAAGCATCAAGCACGCCGGTCAGTTCAGTTGAGGTTTCGTCTGTCGAAGCATCAAACACTCCAGCCAGCTCTGTTGAGGTTTCGTCTGTTGAAGCGTCCAGCACTCCAGTGAGCTCAGTTGAGGTTTCGTCTGTTGAGGCTTCCAGCACTCCAGTCAGCTCTGTTGAGGTTTCTTCCGTCGAGGCGTCCAGCACTCCAGTGAGCTCAGTTGAGGTTTCGTCTGTCGAAGCATCAAGCACGCCGGTCAGTTCAGTTGAGGTTTCGTCTGTCGAAGCATCAAGCACTCCAGTCAGCTCTGTTGAGGTTTCTTCCGTCGAGGCGTCCAGCACTCCAGTTAGCTCTGTTGAGGTTTCTTCGTCTGAGGCTTCCAGCACGCCAATCAGCTCAGTTGACGTCTCGTCTGTCGAAGCATCAAGCACGCCGGTCAGTTCAGTCGAGGTTTCCTCGTCCATCGAAGCATCAAGCACCCCAGTCATCTCAGTGGACGCCTCATCATCTGTTGAGGCTTCCAGCACCCCGGTCAGCGCAGTTGAGGTTTCCTCGTCGGTTGAAGCTTCTAGTACCCCGATTATGTCATCTGACGTCTCTTCGTCTGTTGAAGCTTCCAGCACCCCAATTATCTCAGCTGACGTCTCTTCGTCCATTGATGCGTCTAGCACTCCTGCTGTAGATGCCTCCTCGTCCATTGTGGCTTCTAGCATGCCTGTATCCGAGATGTCCTCTTCCGTTGAGGCCTCCAGCACCCCAGTAGTTTCCGAAATGTCCTCATCTATTGAAGCTTCTAGCACCCCAGCCGTGTCAATGGATGCCTCCTCGTCGGTTGAAGCGTCTAGCACCCCGTCCGTCGAGGCTTCTAGCACCCCCGTTTCGGATATGTCTTCATCGATTGAAGCTTCCAGCACCCCAGCCGTGTCTATGGATGCCGCCTCGTCAGTTGAAGCGTCTAGCACTCCGTCTGTCTCCCTCGAAGCCTCATCATCTGTCGAGGCATCCAGCACGCCCGCCATGGATGTTTCTTCATCTATTGAAGCCTCTAGCACACCTGTCTCTGGCATGCTTTCCTCGATTGAGGCTTCTAGCACCCCAGTCATCTCGGCTGAGGTCTCCTCATCTGTTGAAGCCTCTAGCACATCTGTCTCTGATATGTTTTCATCTATTGAGGCCTCTAGCACCCCAGTCATCTCATCTGAGGCCTCTAGCACGCCTGTTTCTGAGATGTCTTCATCTATCGAAGCTTCCAGCACCCCAGTCGTCTCAGCTGACGTCTCCTCTGTTGAGGCCTCTAGCACGCCTGTCTCTGATATGTCTTCATCTGTTGAGGCTTCCAGCACCCCAGTCGTCTCAGCCGACATCTCATCCTCTGTTGAAGCCTCCAGCACCCCAGTATCAGAGGTGCCTTCATCTATCGAAGCATCGAGCACTCCTGTCTCTGAAGCGGCGTCATCTGTTGAGGCTTCTAGCACCCCAGTCATCTCAGCTGATATCTCTTCTGTCGAGGCCTCTAGCACCCCTGTTTCTGAGATGTCTTCATCCATTGAAGCTTCCAGCACCCCAGTCGTCTCAGCTGACATGTCTTCCGCTGAGGCTTCTAGCACGCCTATGCCTTCATCCATTGAAGCCTCCAGCGCGCCCTTCTCTGAGATGCCATCATCTGTTGAAGCTTCCAGCACGCCTGTAGTTTCTGATATGCCCTCATCTATCGCAGCATCGAGCACTCCCGCACCAGAGATGTCTTCTTCTGTTGAATCATCTAGCATGTCCGCATCGGATGTGCTTTCCTCTGTTGAATCCTCAAGCACGCTGGTAGTTTCAAGCATGGATGCTTCTTCTGTCGAGGCTTCTAGCACACCTGCGCCAGATGCTTCTTCGTCATTTGGAGCTTCCAGCACACCTGTCCTCGAGGCTTCTTCAGTTGAGGCTTCAAGCACTCCAGCAGCTTCAGTCTCCGATGCAGTCCCATCCGTCGCAGCTTCAAGCACGCCCGTCTTGGACGCAGTTTCGTCCGTGGTCGCTTCCAGCACGCCCATTGATGCTATTTCGTCCGTCGAGGCTTCAAGCACTCCTGCTTCTTCCTTAGCCGATGCCTCTTCGTCCATTGAAGCTTCTAGCACACCCATCTCGGATGTTATCTCTTCTGTTCAAGCTTCAAGCACCCCAGTCTCTTCGATCGCCGATGCATCCTCCATTGAGGCTTCCAGCACACCTCTTGCGTCCATTGATGCATCTTCATCGGTTGAGGCCTCCAGTACACCAGTCTCCATCGAAGCTTCGAGCACCCCAGCCCCTTCTGCTATTGATGCCACTTCGTCGGTTGAAGCCTCAAGTACTCCTGCAGTTTCTGACCTGTCCTCATCCATCGAAGCATCGAGTGTGTCTGTTTCATCTATCATGCCTTCATCTATTGAAGCCTCCAGCACTCCAGTGGTTTCCGAAATGTCTTCATCTATTGAAGCATCCAGCACACCTGTTTCATCTGACATGCTCTCATCTGTAGAAGCATCAAGCACGCCTGTAGTGTCTGACGTATCTGTATCTGCCTCGAGTACTTATGTTTCGTCTGACAGCCCCTCTTCCATTGAGGCATCAAGCACTCCCGTCGTCTCCGAAATGTCCTCATCTGTCGAAGCCTCAAGCACACCTGTGTCTTCTGCGGCGATCTCTGTTGAAGCATCAAGCACTCCATTCTCTTCTGTGGAAGCATCTTCTTCCGTTGCAGCTTCAAGCATGCCTGTTTCATCCGACGCTATCTCATCTATCGAGGCTTCAAGCACACCCTTGCCTAATGTCTCCTCCTCTGTTGAGCCATCAAGCACACCCGCGCCTTCCTCCGTGGAGCCCACACTCGCCTCGAGCACACCTGTCTCTTCATCAATGGAGGTTTCAAGCTCCATTGAGCCAGTCCAATCCTCATCGATCCAAGCTTCTAGCACCCCTGAGCCAGTCCAATCTTCCTCATCGATTCAGGCTTCCAGCTCCCCTGAGGTACCCCACGCGTCTTCTTCGGAAATTGCCTCTTCTTCTGCGGCTGCCTCCATCACACCAGACGCGGCCTCATCAGTGGCCGCCTCCAGCACCCCTGCTGCTGCATCTTCGTCTGTGATTGTTTCTACCGCCCCTGACGCTATTTCATCTGTCATTCCATCTAGCACACCTCTTGCTTCTAGCACGCCTCTCGCCTCTTCCACTGCGATCGCGTCCAGCACACCAGTTCAGTCCCCAACAACGTTCTCTACCATTGTGTTGCCAAGTAGCTCTTCACCTATCAGTTCGAGTGCTTCGCCCGAGCCTACCTGTTTCAATGCTCCATCTGAATATCTCACCAACCCAGGCTTCGACAAGGGTCCCAGGGGTCTCCCTGTCAATAATGAGATTGGTGGATGGACCGTAAGAGCCGATTCTGAATGGCAAACATCCGGTAGCGCTTCAAACACTGGCACAGGAACTGGTATCTGGTCGAGCGCCTCTAGGAGCCCTGGAGGTCTTGGATTCCGAGGTACTACCAACACCAACAACGCAGCAACGATCCTTCTCTCCCAGAACATTGGAAAAATACCAGTCGGCACTACACTCTCGGTCCTTGCTTCTGTCAAGTCTCTTCGGCAAAACACGATCAACTACAGGCTTTTCATCAACGGAGTGCAAGCTGGAACTGCTTTGAACTCGCCTGCGCCCCAAAACTGGTGGACTCTAGGTTCGTCATCGGTTAAGATTACCCGCAGGATGATGGCTCGCACATCTACCGTTACAATCACCCTTCAGGTAGACACGTCTGGTCAGCCCAAGGGCCAGAAGAACATCTTCTACGCTGACGACTTTGAAGTCCAGGCTGTCTCTGGCCCGCGCAACCTCGCCGTGTGCGAGAACAACAACGGGCTAAGATAGGCCCATGTATAAAGAGTCTCGATAACCTCAGGCATGGGAATTTCCTTGCGTCATTTTTTATATGTATTTCACGGAGGAGAATGCAGTTCTCACGGCCAGGTAGTAGATGGCACCGGTTGGGAGATAAATTGGCTTGGATACATGTTCGTAGGAGTAATTGATGATGGTCCCCATACAGTTATACAAAGACCCGTGTGATTGAATGATTGCCAACGTGGGAGCGTCTAGAAGAGCATGAATACTCGCTTTTCAAGTTGACTTCCGTTTCATCACAAAACAAGTACTAATAGCTGCGAGCGGCGATTACCATGAACGCTAAAGAAGATTACCAGTCGTCATTGGTCCTAGCGTGGCGCACTAGGCTGTTTTCACACCGCTACCATCTACCTCCTTTACACCTCACCTGTTCTCTCCAGACGACCTTGAGCCCGCATTTGCCGACACTGCTTCCCGCTTGGTGTCTTCACGGTCCCATTGCTTGCATGTTTTGTTCACGTGCGTATTACCTCGCGGCTCTTTGTATCTAGTCTTTCCATCATGGGAAAGCTTGCATTCCCACCTGATGCAGAACTCACTGGTCCGGATCGATTGGTCTTGAGCATACTGCAAAAGCAATATGAATCACACGGCGTGCAATCCAAGCCCGTGTCTTCAAGCGGCGCGGAAGACTCAGATGACTCAGCAACAAAGCATTCTGAGTTTGTATCATCGTCTCCTGAAGGTAAATCGATTTTTGAAGAAACGCTAGTAGATGCACTTTGATTCAGGTCTTACTGAAGCATCTCTAGATTTACAAGACCAAGAGCTACAAGCAATAGCCCATTTAAAAAGCCTCAATGACCCAAAGTCAACAAACTTTGAACCCACAGTTTTCAGCGCAGTAGACCTACCAGATATCAAAAACCCCTTCTTCCGACAATGGTTCCTTGATCCCTATACCAAATGGGCCGCCAAAATCGTTCGAGTAGAAACAGACGTGGTAATGATTACCCATCTTTTACTCTACTCATGTACCCTCTTGCCATCCGCCATCTACATGTTCTACACGTTCCACTGGTGGCATGCCATTCTCCACGGAATCATGCAAGGCTGGTGTGCAGGCGCATACACACTCCTGCGACACCAACACATCCACATGCGCGGCGTCCTGCACAAGAAATACGCCCTTCTCGACGACGTTTTCCCCTACATTCTAGATCCCCTCATGGGCCACACGTGGAACTCGTACTACTTCCACCACGTCAAACACCACCACGTCGAAGGCAACGGACCAAACGACCTCTCCTCCACCGTGCGCTACCAACGCGACAACATTTGGCACTTTCTCCACTACGTTGGCAGATTTTATTTCCTCATCTGGTTCGATCTCCCACGCTACTTTCTGCGCACCAGAAAGCCCGCCCTCGCTTTCAAATCTGCAGCCTGTGAAATCGGCAGCTATGCTTTTCTCGCCGCCATGTTTGTAAATGTTAACCCCAGAGCTACGACTTTTGTCTTTCTCATCCCCCTGGCTGTCATGCGTCTTGCTCTCATGGCAGGCAATTGGGGCCAACACGCGCTCGTCGATGAAATCGAACCGGATTCAGACTTTCGCTCGAGTATCACGCTTATCGACGTGCCTGTACGTACCTGTTTCACTTCCCTTTCCTCCCTGCGTTCACGAGTAAGTGAGATAAAATGCAATGCTAACTTTTTTTTTTTCTTTTCCCCTTCCCTTTTGTGGGAGGGGCGGGAAAACAGAGTAATCGATATTGCTACAATGACGGCTATCACACGTCGCACCATCTTAATCCCCTGCGCCACTGGCGCGATCACCCTGGTGCTTTTCTTGCGCAAAAGAAACAGTATGCGGATGAGGGTGCGCTGGTTTTTTATAATATCGATTACATGTTTTTGACGATTAATCTCTTGTCCAAGAATTACAATCATTTGGCACGGTGCTTGGTGCCGTTGGGCGCGGCGCAAATGGCGCTCTCGCATGAGGAGCGCGTGGCTTTGTTGAAGAGAAAAACTAGGCGCTTTACCGAAGAGGATATTGCGCGGAAATGGGGCAAGGAGTATGCTAGGTTGAAGTAGAGTTCTCTCGTGGGTATATTACACAACATGTAGGTATGATTGGTATTAGTTATTGATGATAACAAGGTTGGAAAAAGGGCAGTTTGTTGCTTGTTCTTGTTCTTGTTCCTCTTGAATTACTACTTCTTTCTCCCACCAAGATACCCCACACACCCCTTTCTTTCCCTCCAGGTTCAAATTCCAACTTTGCTGATACGGCAAAGGGTTCGGTTGGTGAGATATCACAGTCGTTGCAACGAGTCTGTGATCTATTTTTTCTATAGAGCGCGACAGCTTGTTGATATACAAGACTAGGTGGATATACAAACTGGGTGGTGGACTTATGAGCAAGCGCGCACGTCCCCACATGTGATCCGTGCGCCGTCATGAGTCCCCCCCAAACAAACTTCTTTTATTCTAGCATTCCTTATCCAACGCCACTACTCGAATCACAGACCCTACTAGAGAGAAAGGAAGCAATAGAAAAATGCTATGCAATAATATTGCCGGTTATACCATTTCACCAAAAAGGGGGGGATGATGATGAAAAGTGCATGTAAAAGAGGTAGAAAGAAAAAAAGGACAAGGTAATCATGATTCGCAAAGCGATTCAAATTTAGATTATTCAGCCATAGCGTCAATTGGGTTCGTGTAGGTTTTGTATGTATGTATGCATGTTACAAAAAAAGACATGCATCGTGTTGTTCATGGTGATCGTTGGCAGGAATGCAAAGGCAGGTAGTGAAACTTGAGGATGGAAGAAAGAGTATGTGCTGTTGAAGGATCCCATTTCAAAAAAAAAGGAAAGAAAATGGGTCATGTAGACAATCAGTTTGTCACTGAAGCTCATGCTGAAAACAAAAAAAAATGCCGGGTGCAATTCCCCAACAGAGAGGTTAGGAGAGAGACTAGACTGCGAGCAAGTCGTCGTCTGCGCCATCCACGTTGCTGGGACCATCTTCAATTTCGTCCATGCCGTAGCCTGAATCACGCCATGAACGGGTTGCGACCTTCTTCTTGGGGCCCTTTTTGCCGACCTTCATCTTCTCAGTCGTTTTGACAACCTTGCTAGTTTGCACGCCGTTGAATTGAGGTTTGACCTGAACGCGCTCAACCTTCATGTCCTGCACAGCTTTCAAGGTGTCTGCGAGGCGCTTCCTGTGAGCTTCCGTGAGCGTCTCGTTCTCTTCGACTAGACGACGATGGACGACGTTGAGTGCGTCAATGGTCTCGCGAGTATCTTGCTCTTGAGCAGCAAACTTGGCCTTGAGAGACTCGACCGAAGCTTCCAGTATGGTAATGGTCTCCATGCGCGCGTTGCTCTCGAGGCGAAGCCCTTCAATCTCGGCTGTGCGTTCGGTGACGAGCTCTTCGTGTTCCGTTGATCGCTGCTCAGCTGTAGCCTGGAGGTGCTTGATTGTAGCTTCATGAGTGGCAATGACAGTCTTGAGGGCGTCGACCTCCGTTCCATGTGCAGTCATCATGTTGAGAAGCTCATTCGCTTCGTTCTCCACGCGCTCAGATAGAGACGCTATCTCTTTGCGGCTGCGATCATTCTCGCCGCGTTCGTCGGCAAGGTCGCCCTTTAGTACCTCGATCTCGTCCTTGAGCTGGGTAGTGTCGTCTTCGTAACGGGCATTCTGTGCAGCAATCTCCTCAGTGAGACGCTTAATCTCACTTTGCTGTCGCTGCACTTGATTGTTGAGGTCGGTAATGTTTGCCTGCAAAGATGTAATGGTTGATTTACTAGACGTCTCCAAAGCGGCATACTTGGCTTTCAGATCGGCAAGCTGCTGGTTCAAAGCTGCAGCTTGGCGCTCACGATCTTGTTCCAATTGCTGACGAGCGTCGGACATGATGGAATAATCAACCTGAGCAGTAGTGAGCTCAGCCTGAAGAGTCTCTATGTCCTTGCTTAATTTGGCAATCGTCTTCTCAGCAGTCTCGCGACGGCTGCCTTCGGCGTCCAGTTGGTCGTGGATCTCATCCTCACGCTCCTGTGATTCCTCCTGTAATTGTGCAATGGCCGCATCCTTGTCTTGCTGAAGTTGGAACAGCTTGGACCGAAGCTCGTTGGCTTGAATACCAGCATTGTGAAGCTGTTGGTTCGCCTCCTCGAGCTTCTCATTGGCTTCGTCAAGAGCAATTTCAGTCTGCTCACGTTGGGCGCGCTCGGCTGCAAGACTCTCGTGGGCTTCCTGGAGCTCGGTCTTTAGTTCGGCAATAGTCTCATTGAGATTTTCAATGGTGTTGGCGTATTCGTATGCAAGCTCAGCCTGATCGTCACGCTGGCGTTCAGTGGTCTGCTGAAGTGCGATTTGCTCGGCTAGGCGCTCTCGTAGCTCAGTCAAAGTTTCCGTAATGGCAGTCACTTCAGACTCCATGCGCTCAATGCGTTCTTCCAGGTCGTCGATGATCTCGCCCTTTTGCTGAGCATCGCCCTCAGCTGCTTGTCTAGCTTCTTGCTCAGCAGCAAGCTCATTGTTCAGATCCTGCACTTGCTCGGCATGTTCCGTTTCCATACGCTCAATCATCTCATAGTGCTCAGTCTCGAATGCAGTAGCGGTGCTGATAGTAGTGTCCAGTTCCTTTCGGAAGGTCTCAAGAGCTTCGCGTAGACGAGCCAAGGCAGCATCCTTGTCCTCAATGTCGCCCTCGAGTCCGCAGATCTGAGAATCATTTTCTTTAAGTTTAAGCTCCTGGCCGTCGGTCAGGTCGGTCAGCGTGGTCACTTGTTCCTCCAAGTCCATGATGGTGCGCTGCTTTTCCTCATTGGCCTTGTCGAGGTTGTGTCCCTTCTCCTCGAGCTCTTGGGCGCGCTCTTCGGATTCGCCGAGAAGATCCAAGACACCCTCATATTGCCGACGAAGCAGGACCTCAGTCTTTTGAGAAGTGCTGAGGAGGGTGAGCTTCTCGCGTAGCTCGAAGAAAAGACCGCTAAACAGCTCTGGAATCTTGCGAAGCAATTGTTGGTTGGTGAGGCTGGCTGTGGTGTTGGGGAAGAATTTGTCGACTTCTGCACGGAGAGTGTCGAAGCCATGCCGCAGCTCGACGATGATGTCGTTGCTCGAGTGTCCTGGCTCGACAAAGTGAAGATTCTGGAGCTCAAGTGCCAGGACGCGAAGGGCACCTTGTGCATCTGCAAGGATGCGGATATAGTGTTGCAACTCCCGCTCGTAACGCTCAATAGCTTGGTCTTGAATCGTGTCAGACACGGGTTTTTCATCTTGCTCGACCAAGGTGTCATGGGTGAGCTGCGAAAGTTGTGTCAAAGACTCGAACGTCATCTGGCTGGACAATTCTTGTACGCGCGCCGCGTACTTTCCATCTGGGATATGGGTATAACTGATATCGCGCTTGACATGAAGTTCGTCCGGGTTGACTAGGAGCATGTCCTCATCGTCATCTTCTGACACGTCTGCAGCAACGTCCAAAGCATTCATATCATGATCGCTGCCATTGTACAGTGACGAAGCACGAAGCTTGTCAATCTCGTGGCGTGCCTGCTCCAGCTCGAGCTCCAATTCTTCAGCGTGGTCGTCGGTGATGTCAATCTCGCCGAGTCGTCGGGCCTCTAGACTGTACTCCAAATCCCTAATCTTCTCATCTTGGGCACGAAGCTGGTCGCGCAGCTCGAGGAGCATCTTCTTGTCCTTCTTTTGGTGGTCTTCAAAGGCATTGACCTCTTGGCTGAGATGGCTTCGGCGAAGACGGCGACGAGTGCGGCTGTCGAGCACGGCAGTGAGCGGGGCATACTGGAACTGGGTGCCGTCCGTCTCTTCATCGATGCGCTCAATATGCAGCTGGGCAGGCATTGACATACGGGTACGGCGGGTAACTGCAAGGTCTCGACGAGCAGCGCCAATGCGGTTGAGATGCGGGGTCAAGCCAGGCTGGGGCTGTGTTGAAGACGGGAACAAATCGTGGCCCTCACCGTCACGGCCATCGTCTTGGGCAGCGACTGGAGGCTCTGAATGGCGGCGGCTGGGACGGTGGGTGGTAGTAGAGCTAGAGGCTTGTGTCTCGACGTGAATGGTGTCGCCCCGCTGGGAGCGCGAGAAGGACTGCTTGATCTCTTGGGCGATTTGGTCCTCGTCTTCGTGCTCGTCGTCTTCATCGATGGCTGGCGCGTGCTTGGGCCGCTTGGTGTGCGACAGCTCAGCGGTGGGAGAAACACTTCGCTTGCCTAATGAGGCGCTGGGTTCCTGGGAAGCTCTCTGGCTTTTGGATGGGCGGCCACGCTTACGTCGAGGTGCATCGCCAGGGCCCTCATGATGGTGCTCAGAAGGCAGGCCACTGAGGCGAGCCATGGCAGTCTTGGTCGCTATCGAGTCTTGGTTGCTGTTGTCCGTATATGTTAATGTCTGGAGACAGCAGAGGATGGGTGTCTCTTGTGGTGCAAACTGCAGGCTGCGTACCTAGAATAAAAACAACAAAAAAGGAAGAAGAAGAAAAAAACAGCAGTGGAGCCAAAAAGCTAGAGGCGTCAAGTGCCCTGTGGTCTACCCAAACTCGTGTGGTACGTTGTAACTAGTTACGGAGTATGTATTAGGTAGTTGATTGTCGAGTTGTGCAGGTTCCAGAGGCGAAGGTCAAGGGGCAAGAGTCAAGAGAATAATTAAGATGATTCGAGATTGTTTGTGAATTGGGGAGGCTGGGCGCGGTGTGTCGAGGTTTATGCTACGTCAGTGTGTGGTGGGTGAATAGAGTCCAATCGTCGGTGCCTGGCAAATTTCCTATCCCTGTACTTGCATGACGTTTAACTACGCTTGGACGCGACAAGCTCTCTTTTTACGCGTCCCGTCAACTTGAACAAAGTCCCAGAGATTAGAAGAATCACAATAAAGTAAAAGAAAAAAAAAAGAAAAAAACCTGTTCGTCGTGTGTCGAATTATTCGTTGCGCAGTTCTGCATCATCTGGGCGCCTAGTAACTAGCTTATGTAATCAACTAGTCACGTGATTGGAGCTTGGGCCACATGATACAAGACACTTTCACACCCGTGACCCAAGACAACAAGGAAATCTCTCTTTTAATTGCTTTCACGTCCAAACTTCAAACTAGCTACTACTCTCATTTCTTCAGCAAGAAATCGCTTTGCACTACCAGACCTTTGGTGGCACTGGCGACCCCATACAGCCCCCCAAATGGCCATGTACCCCAGAACTGATCATACGCCCATTCACTCCAACTCTGTGTCTTCCCCTGCCTCTTCCCATCCAAAACTCCTTGCAGCTCTACCTTGACCTTGTCGTAGATGCTCGGGAGACTCTCAGCATGGTACTTGCGCCGCAGCCCGCGATACGTCTTCTCGTCATAGATGTCCCAAAACTCTTTCTCTGTATAGTATGCATGCGCGTATAGACACTTCATCCCTCTCAACTCCAGGACCTTGGCTTCAAAATCTCGATTCAGCTTGATGAAGGCAGGTGGGTCTGCAGGCCCCATGTCCCAGATACCAACATCGAGCAGCATCCCATCCTTGATAGTATTGCCCTGGGAGAAACTACGCTCGCCCTGGGGAGCAGACTTTACGGGACATAGCCACAGCGGCCAGATACCTGTCCGCTCATCTGTCCACTTGATGAATTCCTCAGCTGCCTCGTAGGGTACAGCATAGTCTTGGATAATGGTTCGGGAAGCAATGCCCGACCTGTGCAACGCGTGCACCATCGTTCGAGAGTACATGAAAGGATCTAGCAGGTACCGGGTGAGCCGGTTGAATGGTGTTACAAAGTACTTGAACGCTCGCAGACCGCTCCAGAAAACCCCTCGATCATATCGAAATAGATATGTCTTTACTGGGATCGACTCTCGGTAGCCTTCTTTTTCAGTCGATTTGTTCCTCAATACATCTTCTGCGTGCATGTAAAACCATGGGTCAGCTGGCCTATCGAATCGTTGTATTCGTCCAGGAATGCTCGTGTCTTTCAGGCGCCCAATCATGATTACGCCGCTCGTCATGGAGAATAAGATTCCGTCCATATAATCGACGTCTAGTTGATTTTCGTAATGGCGTAGTTGTTGCACAGACTCCTGCACACTGCGGACTGGGATGTACTCCAACTCGACGTACGTCTTTGCATCGATAAGCTCCATCTCTAGCAACGTAATGACCCCAAGACTTCCACAACTACCCGCTGCAGTGAAGAACAGCTCTCGATGACTTTTAGCTGACGCCCACAAAGTCTCGCCGTTACCAAGAATGATTTCAATGCCCTTGATACTGCGGTCAAAAAGTCCATACTTGTATGAACTACTTTCTCCACTCGTACCCGCAAATCTATCTCTGTCTTAGCAATCATTTCATTATTCACATACACGAGAAATATCCCGCTCGGGCTCTTTCCTGGATACCACTTACCCACCGCCAACAGTGATATTGGGCAATTCCATCACAACCTTGGGTAACAGCCCTTGCGCCAGCGTGGCATCCACAAGCTGATCCATCGGAACATTCGGCTCGACCAGTACCGTCTTTTTGGCCTCGTCAAACTGCAGCACATGGTTTAGTGAGCTAACATCTACAATCCTATCGCGCTGACGCGAGGATTGTCGAGTTGACAGCGTGGACCCATGGTAGATCCGAAATGGTATGTTGGAAGCATTGAAACGCGCGACTTGGGATGCTAACGTAGCTACTGTGGCTTTATGTTCTTCCATGGCCGTGTTGAGAGCCGGGGGAGTGAAGGAGTACATGCCCAGGTGATACTGGAACGTTGTTGACAATGTGTGGCCTACGTAGGGCTGACATTTTTGAACTAGTTAGGTAACCCTCGAACCGTTCTTGCCACTTTCAAAATACCCCATCTTACAGCATCATTTGCCATTGAACTGCTGAAGAGAACCAAACATTGGCTTTGATTCATCATATTGCTTCTTTAAAAAAAAACAATTAATATGCTGTGTAGCATCTCGAAACATTGTTCGTAACGGATGATCTCGGCTGCCCTTAACTAGTTATGTAACTACTCGGATGCCCGGAACAGGGAAAACCGGCTATATAAGAATGCTGACGTAGGCTGACCTGATTGCCAGCCACAGCAGAGTCATCACTTGTCAATTGATAGATGGATAGAGGAAGAGCTTGACAAAATACACAAATCGTGCTAGCAGGAGTCGAACAACAAGTCTTGGGACTTTCCCTGTAGCTTAGTTATTCTGTCGACGCAGGTACGAAGCGCTAACTAATTTAATTAACCACCAGCCACTCAACAACAAACCCAGCCTGATAAATAACTACGCAATCCCAATCATTACATCAGCCATCTGCAGGTAGTAAGGCTGGCATAATGGATACTCACAGAGCCGCGGTCGAAAAAGTGCGTTCGCGTATTCAGCAATTTTACCAATCCAAAACACCATTCCGCGTCTATCACGGTAGCACCAACAGCACCCGACATGCAAACTTTGACCGCGATGCTATCCTTGACGTTAGCCCCCTCAACCACGTGTTGAAGTTTGATCGCGAGAAAAGAAGTGTTCTGGTCGAACCAAATGTGCCCATGGATGCGCTGGTTGACGAGACTATAAAGTCTGACCTCTTGCCACCAGTCGTCATGGAGTTCCCTGGCATCACAGTAGGAGGAGGATTTGTAGGCACTGCGGGAGAAAGCAGCAGTTTTAAACACGGCTTTTTTGACCGCACCGTACTGAGCGCAGAAGTCATACTCGCCGATGGTACACTGGTAACTGCATCTGCCACTGAAAACTCTGAACTTTTCGAAGGCCTGCGGGGAAGTTTCGGAACATTGGGTGTGCTCACCTTATTGGAAATTCAACTGATCCCCTTGGAGCATACAGTAGAAGTCACCTACCACCCCATCAGATCCATAGAAGAAGCAACCAACATCATGCAACTCCAAACCACCAACCCCAATTACGACTACATTGATGGCGTCCTCTTCTCCCCAACCTCTGGCGTCATAGTAACAGGCCGTCTTATCAACACCTACGCCTCCCCCATCCTACCCGTCCGCCGCTTCTCCCGCCCCTGGAACGAATGGTTCTACATCCACGCGCAATCCCTCTGCCAAAACTCTGTTCCTACCACCGAACTCGTCCCCGTCGAAGACTACCTCTTCCGCTACGACCGCGGCGCCTTCTGGATGGGCAAATACGCCTACCAACAATTCCTCATACCCTTCATCCGCCTTACCCGCTTCTTGCTAGACTACTTTATGCACACGCGCATCATGTACCACGCACTCCACGCCTCGGGATATACCGACAGATACATCATCCAGGACATGGCATTCCCCGCGCCCCACGCCACAACATTCATCGAATACATCGACAGCACATTCGGCATTTATCCCCTGTGGCTATGTCCCTTGCGTAGCGACGGGAGGAGTTCAATGGGCCATGCGAAACCACACTACCTTGACAACGACACGACGCCGTATGATGGCCTCTACATCAATGTAGGCGTGTGGGGCCCCTATCCCTCCTCTGAACACGAATACGTGCGTGCAAATCGCGAGATTGAAGCGAAGATGCGGGAACTGGGTGGATTAAAGTGGCTGTATTCGCGTGTGTTTTATACAGAGGATGAGTGGTGGGATGTTTATGATAAGAGTAGTTACGAGCAACTGCGAGAAAAGTTTAGAGCGAGTAGTTTGCCGTCGATTTGGGATAAGGTTAGGGATCGTGGGAGGAGGGAGGAGTTGGGGTGGGGGTGGAAGGGTGTGGTGAAGAGGGTGGTGCGGAGGAGTGGGTTTTTGAGTGGGTTGTATGGGATTTGGAAGGCGGTTGGTGGAGGGGATTATTTGTTGGGGAAGCAGAAGACGAGGTCAAGAGGGTGAATGTATGGAGCTGTAGGAGGAGATATCTACTATTAATACCGTGACTAGTTTCAGAGAAGCAGTGCAGCTTGTCTAGTATACCGCGGCCAATGAACCGTGTAGAACTTGGCCAGGCCAACAATGCAGCTATTATTAGCTTCAATTAATATGTATTATCTGGAACTTCGAGAAGCCAACTTGAACAGTTCTCGCTCATGGATGGCAACATGGCGGGTAGATCTCATGTATCATGACGTCATGTATAAGGTCAACATACAGCCCCGAAACAGGTAGTTACTTAATAAGCTATTAACTATCTCAAATACCTTCACATTACTCCGTCCTCCACGCCACACCCGCAATCATCGCCAACCTACCGGGCAAATACCATCATTGACAAGAGGTGGTTGTATCTCTAATTCTGCTGGGAGATTTCTGAGTTTCTTTGTCCACATGTCCATTTGATATGCAGTGTCGAGTCGCATCGCAGCGCGACGTCGTTGCTGGCTCCAATCACGTACCAAGCATGTATCCACGCTGCAGCATAACGTGCCATTGAGGTGCCGTGCCATCATGACTCTAGCCTCTTGTTTCCACAGTGCCACGCTATTGTACGATAACACGATCTGCAAGGGATAGATAGACTGTCTTCCAATGGGCACTGTTGTCCTTTTCGATGCAGCTTCGCTTCTATCCATGACATCCAAGTGCCGGACCGGACATGTTAAGTTCCGAGTTCTTGACCCCTATTTAACTTGTGTAGCTTGGACACTAATTATTACTCATAGTCCGGCTGGGATTAGAGAACACTAGTTTACAAGGTACACATTGATCGATCTCACCATGACAACATCATTTCAAAGCCTGAATTCGAGATCGGTTTCGCAAGCGCGGAGAAACTTGAATAGATAGGATTCAAGCCCAACCTCCGAATGGTTTGATTCGCCTATTTTCCAACCCGGCATGGCCAAAAGGAGTTTATGCTTTGGCGGTGCGCAGACGGAGTGCAAGACATGTTCAATGGTTACACAACGTCAGCATGAGCGCTTTACAAAACAAGCGGGACGGGCGGTCTAGGTATGTATACTGAGCCGCAAAAAGCCCCAGGAATACGATTTCAAATTCGAGCTGATGTGACATTGCAGCTAATAAAATCGTAGTCTATTTTCTGCCAAATATGTTCCAAGGTGTTCTTGATGGAGATGTTCTTGCCTGGGATTTGACTCCATTCACCATTAGCCCTTTGTCTTTGTTTTTCCGCTATTATAGATTGGCCAGTGCACGGAAGCTAGCATTGTTGATGTATTTCGTCACCCCTGCACTATTCTATCATCAGCTCAGCAGTATAAGAAGCGAAGATATCTCATATCTCTAATCGTCATCACGTCTAACTTAGGTTGTACCTGCATCACAGCACCATGGCCCCAACAGCGGTTTTCTCTCTTTTACTAGCTGGCGTAGCAACCGCAAGGCAATGCTCCAACTTCCTCATTCCAGTCGACATCGCCTCCCGGCAAGGCCAATTTAAGCAAATCCCGGCTGAGAGCAACCTTGATGTCGGCGCGTTCGCTCTGCGCTTCACCGAGTATGGCAAGAACTATTCTGCCACTGTATTGGAAGGATATCAAACTTGGAAACGCAACGTTCACATCTCTGCACAGTACTGCCGCCCAGACAGTGGGAGCCAGGGAAAAATCCAGCTACTCACTCATGGCATAGGTTTTGATAAGACGTGAGTTTTGGTGACTTGAAGCTGCTGCTCCTATAACTGATGCGAATTTCAGTTACTGGGACTTGGACTACAACAACTACAACTACAGCTATGTCAACACAGCACTGGCCGCTGGATATAGCACACTCGCGATTGATCGCCTTGGCATTGGTAACAGCACTCATGGCGACCCAATCAACGAGATCCAGGCCCAAGCTGAGGTTGAGGCATTGCATGCGGTAACTCTGAGGCTTCGCAAGGGTGAAATCTCCGAAGTTGGCCGAGCCTACAACAAAGTCGTTCACGTCGGACACTCCTTCGGAAGCGTCCAATCATTCTGGCTCTCTGCGCTCTATCCCAACAGCACAGATGGCGTCATCTTGACAGGATACTCTACAGCCAGCCAATTCCTACCTTACATCGTGGCTGGCTGGAACCTGCACAACGCCCGTCTCAACCAACCTCTACGCTTTGGAAACGCATCCAACCAAATGGTGCAAAAGCTCGCCCAGCAATACGACGTAAACAACGACCTCGTCCCAGCCGTCAAACAAGTCCTAAGCAGCGGTGGCGTCAACCTCACCTCCACCGAAATCTCCGACATTCTCTCAACCACTGAAATCCTAGACCTCATCACCGGCTACAACAAGACAGTCGTCCAATACGACTACCCATCCGGCTACACAGTCTCCTCAGACCTCACCTCCCTCCAATACGCCTTCCTCTACCCCGGGAACTACGACATCGGCCTCGCCCTCACAGGCGAACAAACCAAGCAGCCCGTCACATACGGCGAGCTCTTGACCATCGGCGCCGCCCCCATGATGAGCCCTTTTACAGGCCCCGTTCTCGTCTTTACAGGCGAACGCGATGTTCCCTTTTGTGGCGGAAACTGCTTCGCACAATTAACTGGAAGTACTGCACCGACTATTCCTGCAGGCGTTATGAAGGCTTACCCAGCTGCCAAGTCGTTTGAGGCGTATATACAGCCTGCTACTGGACATGGTCTTAATTTCCATTACAATGCGACGGCTGGTTATCAGGTTATTCAGCAGTGGCTAGGGAGGAATGGCTTGTGAGTTTTGCATGAGGTTGTGTGTGTGTTTTCTTTTATTTTTTTCTTTGTTTTTTATTTTTTGAAAATTGATTGCACTATCGATCATGTAGAATTTAATTAATAAAAGTAATCATGTCTATATCAAAGAGATATTTCCTAGTAGTGAATAAGTTTTGGAGTAACTTAAATATGTGGGATTTTTCTTGGATTCTACTCTCCCCAGCATACTCAAGCTTTTACTTGATAAATTTTCGACTCAGCTGAATTAGTACTAAAATCTTTACAGTAATCTTACTCCCTTGATATAGACAACTCTCTCTTAATACTATCCCCCTAATCATCATATCCTACCTCTCTCCTACCACACAGTTTTACAAACACGACACCCCTGATGCCTAGCCGACTCAGGAACCCCTAAAAACACAGCGAGCCAGATTTTCCTGCACCCAGGGACTTTTGAAAAACACAGGAATCTCGAAATCCTTGCTTGCGCATTCGTGCGTCCGTGCCTTGTTGTCGTGGCTTGTGAGGCGCGGGAGGCTGTCTTTGGACAAAGGGTCTGGGAGGTTTGCGAGAGGTTGGAATTCGTATTTGGGAGGATTTGGGTTTTTGGTAGGGAGTTTTGGGGGATGGATATTTTTGTTGTGTTGGGTTTGGGGTTGATGATGGGAATGGATAATGTAGGGAGTGGGATGTTTGGATTCCTGTGAGGGAGTGAAGGGGTGGGATGTCAATGTGGTGGTTCTTGTTGTAGTGGCAATTCCTTGATAGTAGGATAATGGGAGTTTGGAAGTCTGGATTGGAAGTCACGATGATTCAGAGGATATAGCGTCATGTAAGAAAATGTTCATGCTGTGCGTGGTCTGGCACAGTGACTTGACTATGCTACGTACGTACCACGTCCATCCACGATTCTTCGTGACGAAAACGCACTTCAAGAACCAGAATTCAATGAGTAGAATATCATGTCACGACTCGCAGGTCACCTACCGTCCTATATATAAAGAGAGAAAGACCGATCCGTCAAGGCTTCCCAACGAAATCACAAGTACCTACTCAACTCCAACCAAAATGCCCAACCGAATTTCACGATATCATATTTCGAATTTTCTCTCTCGTCAAACGATTCCACTCTCCATTTCCGACCTTCCTGACGACGACCCTGAAGACCACATTTGCCCAATCTGCAACCTCTCCTACTCCGACCCGCCAGCTGACTATGTGCACCCGGACTTCCCTCCCGATACCCCAGAGTATGCAGTGCAAGTCCATTATCCTGGCTTTTGCGAGCACATCTTTGGCCGCAGGTGCATTGAGCGGCATATCAGCGGTGGTAATCCCTGGAGTTATTCGTGCCCAACTTGTAGGAATGAGTGGTTCCCAAATCCAAATAGATCGCGAGCCGAGATTTTGCAAAGTCTAGAGAGGGTGTTGGACGCACTTGCGTCACTCAATTTTAGCGATGAACACATCAGAACTGAGTTGGACAGTGTGACCAGGGTGTTGAGCAGCATCATGGATAATCTGAGAACCCGCAATAGGTGGATATAGCATCTTGGTCCGTGGTAGATTGGAATTGTAGTAAATTCAAAACTTGCACTTATTCTGAATACGTTGCGCTTGTGTGATGAATTTAAATCTAGCATTTGATTAATTAATTAATTACTCCGTACATGCGTGCGAGGTCGTAGGGGAGTCTGCGATGCACGTTACTCTTTTTGGAATCGCTCGTAAACGCAACCAATCAGCACATTGTGAGCTTCACCCTTTGCACCACGAACGTTGTCAGCACAAACTCACTCTCCACCACAAGACTAGGGATGCCATTGACACCCAATCCCTTTTGCAACGACACAGAATCCCTTTACAGAACATCTGAATCACTCACTGCGGTCCAAACGTCAATCTAGTGACGTGTTTTTTTCTCGTCACGAAAATTCTGCGACGACGTCATCCAGTCAACTGCCCACGTATAAGCCTGTGGCTCTGACAGTGCTTTTGACATGGCATGGATGACTTTCAGGCTGCAACAGAGCGGTTTCTAACCTGGTTCAAATCCGTCGGCGGAGAGTTTCGAGATGATTTACTTGAGATTAAAGATCTGAGGGCGCGTGATGCTGGGCGAGGCATTAGTAAGACAAAGAGAGAGAAGAACAAAAGTTACTAGACAGCGTTTAACTTTTGTATAGTCGCCATCAAGGATATACCACAAGATACCACGCTCTTTACAATACCCAGAGATGCCATTATAAATATACAAACGTCTGAGCTCGTCAACAAGTTGCCAAATGTCTTCGATGGCCCCAGCGATGACGATGAGGATGAAGACTCTGGACCTTTGGACTCATGGGGTTCCCTTATCCTAGTCATGTTGTATGAGTATCTGCAAGGCGAAAAGTCTCGTTGGAAGCCATATTTCGATGTCCTACCGCATGCTTTTGACACGCCTATATTCTGGACTGACGCGGAGCTCGACGAGCTAAAAGGCACTTGCTTGACGCCAGAAAAGATTGGGAAAGAAGAAAGCAATGAGATGCTTCGTTCTCGCATTTCGCCGGCTGTTCTTCAAAACCCTGATGTTTTCTATCCTGATGGCGCTGCTCGGCTGGAAGAGAATGAGTTGCTGCGACTTGCGCATCGGATGGGTAGCACGATTATGGCTTATGCTTTTGATCTCGATAATGAGAACGAGGAGTCGGACGATGGAGAGGAAGGCTGGGTTGAAGATCGGGAAGGAAAGACATTACTTGGCATGGTGCCGATGGCAGATATGCTCAATGCCAATGCTGACTTTAACGTATGTTCTATGTATAGTGAGCTAGATTACTCTGTATCTGACTCTATACTAGGCCCACGTCAATCATGGCGAATCCCTAGAGGTAAATGCATTACGCGCAAATCTTCCTGCTGGTTCAGAGGTTCTGAACTACTACGGACCATTACCGTCTTCAGAGCTGCTGAGAAGATATGGATACGTGACTCCAGAGCACCGCCGGTACGATGTAGTTGAGCTGCCCTGGGATTTTATCCAAGTGGCTCTGGCAAAAGAGCTTGCCCTCAGCCAAGATATCCTCAATGAGATTGTAAGTCGATGGAAATTTATCACAGAGACAATCAATTCCCTAATCTACAATAGCAAGAAAAACTCGATCCAGACGAGTTTGAAGAGTACTTTATCTTGGAGCGCGATTCAGGCGCACCAGATAGTCAAGGACGCCTCGCATATGACGCCAAGATGAGTGAGATGCCTGCCGAACTTGAAGAGCAGTTGGAAGCCTTTTTGAAATTAGTCAAAAATTCTAGACCGGAAAGCTTCTCTGATAAGAGGAAGAGAGAGGAGATTATCAGTACTTCAATTGCAAAAGCGTTGACGGCGAAATTCTCTACGTATTCCACTTTGATATCTGAGGACGAGGCCTTGCTGCAAGGTAACGATATATCGAAAAGGCATAGAATGGCTGTCGAGGTAAGGTTGGGAGAGAAGATGTTACTGAATGAGGCTATTCGGCTTCTGCAAGAGAGTGCGATTACTAGTGGCGGGATGAGCGGTGAGCCACCTGCCAAAAAGACTAAATCCAAAGCATGAGGGATTACGAAATGAAACCATGTCTAAGATATCAAGCTTTGCAAAAATCGACCTTTGTCTTGACAAGCCCTGTTCATCATGTTCAAAGTCTTCACTTGGTAGACTGTTCTGGACTTTCTTCCGTGCCACCATCTCCTCCACCATAAAGTGACGCTAGCCTTCGTTCCAAGTCCTCAGCAGAGCCATGAACCCAGCCACTCCCCGCCTCGACCCCCAAAGCCTCAAGCAGTCGTTCTGCAAGGCACCGGTTGCTCGTGACCGCTGTCCCTTCCTGGTTTTCTGGATTCTCTGCTGGCATTTTTGGATCTTGTCTGTGTGCTGTTTAGTACAGGAATGGGAGTTGAGTCTGGGTAGTCACACATGTTTTCGTATAGCAGTGGAGATGGAATTTTGCTGCGTGAGTTTGGAGGTGCGTCAAACTGCAGTGAGGTCGAGGGTGACTGAGGTAAAGCCTGCAGGCTAGCAGGATCCTAGCGAAAGCACGCGACGGGGATTTGGATTCAAGAGTATATGGGGCGATGCTATGTAGCAAGATTCGAGCAGTGAGTGATGTGGATAAGAGAATACAAACAATTTGCAAGGGTAGTTATTGGCTATTCATAACAGTCTTTGGCTTCAAACATTCATAAGCACGTGTTGTATATATGTACGAGCTGGTTGTATATCTGGAGGGAACTAAGTTTAGCGTTATAAGGCGTTGCTATGGTTCGTGGCGGAAAGCTCAACGATCTAGAGCCACTGGCTATACTATGTATGTTGTAAATATGGAGTTATATATAGAGAACCATTCAAGAATGCAGCGAGGGTAAATGCTAGAAACTCAGATCCCATGGAAGCTCCTGGATATGATGCTCCAATGGCCTTGGGAAGTCATGTTGATTTGGTGTTTGATTTGTTTGCATGGCAAGTTACGGAGTAGTTACCTAGGTAACTTGCTACCTAACCAGGTCACCGACCAGGTCGTACAGTTGAGGCTTTGGGCAAGAGGCCGTAATTGAGCTTTTCTCGACGAACCATGGATTTTGTGTTGTCTTTGCGTTGGATCGGCCACAGGCAACCAGTGGTGCAGAGGATAAAGTCAACCGTGGAAGCGTGGCGCACGTTCACTGGGGTGGCTCAACTGCAGCATCGAGGTTAGCGCGGCTTGGCACGCTGGCTTCTACAAAGTACTAAAGCTTCACAGTCAGCTGCCTGCAACCTCTTTGAATACACAACCGACACACTAATCTACAATAGCCTAGCCCGCATACGCCTGGTGGACTGCGTACATATTTTTGGACGGCTGTGTCCAACGCTCGTCACAGTCCGAGCTACTCCATCCGCCCGAGGCCGACTGTTACAGGTGCCGACTGTTACAGGTAGCAATCAAGATGAGCGAGCCAGCGCTGGAACCAAACCCCTCACCTCCGACGGGCGACTCCAAGACTTCTTCGCCTATGCAGGAGCCCATTCTTCAAACCCAGGCAGAAGTACAGACTGATTTCAAGCCAAAGCGATACAAGCCACCGCAACCGGACTCTGACACGTTCTCGACCCGACAGGAATTCTTGGACAGCCTCAAGCCCCTGGATATCCATCATGTTGATAACGACAGGCGTAGGTGCCCCATATGCTGGAAGCCAATAGGCGAAGAAGCCGACCCAGGATTCGACAACTCGGAATTGCCAGTTAAGCTTCGATGTAGCCATGTCTTCGGTCACAAATGCCTCGCTAGGACTTACGCTCCCCCAAGTACTACTAAGTTTCGCCTACAGCCTCTTTCGTTCGCGCCTGGTAAGAAAGGCCTTCTTCTAGGCTACAACTTGGACACATTCACGCGCCGGCACGGGATGAGCCCCATTGAGGTGCATAGCTCGAGCCCCATGGAAGTAGTTGAGACTTTTCAACTTATGGTTAATGAAGCATGCCAACCCCTCAAGGGCTTAGAACTCTTTGGAAAACACTGGTGGTCCATCTTTCGTGAAGTTCTACAATGCGGTCGCAATTTCAGGTTTGTCGTCTTGATGGAGAATGCAACCATTTTCGAATTGGATCCACATTCACCCCGCGAGCACTCAGCACTGGTGCAAAGCTCAATACACCATGGAAGCCTGAGCCTAACCAGCGTTGACTTGGATAAGGCCTTGGTGCAAGCAACAGATTCACAATTTGCATCTCTAGTAGAGGATCAGATTGCCATCCCTCCAGCAGAAGTCGCACCCAAGCCGATGACTATAAGCCCCGGTCCGACCATGATTCATGTTTCCACACCGCCATTCGAGATATTTGCACAAGACACTCAGCCCACAGTGGGGATCAATGAGTACGCCAGCTCCTCCACTTGGGAAGACGTACCTGCGGCGCCTACAAATCTAGACAAGCTCACCGCGCTGCAAGCGAACAAATCTAAGATGGGCAAGGAGAGTGATGCCACTGGACCAGAAAATATGACAATGGCTGGAGGATCTAAGACGTCAGCAGCAGTCTTTGAGGCTAACGCTGAAAAATTGCGCCGGATGCATGGTATGTGCAACACTTGTTTGAATAGCGGAAAGCTAATATGAAGTAGAAGCCGATATGAAGCGGCGACAAGAAACAAGGATGATGCTAGCTTATGTCCTAGCAGATGCCTGGACGAAGTACAAGAATGCCACCGCGTCTCAACCGCAGGAACTTACTACAGAGGACACTTGCTCGAGACCTGTCCGGGTATCGGTGACTTTCCACGAAGAGGATATGATGAAGACGAGTTACCAGATTCCAGGACCTCCATGTTTTCCTATAGACGGCCAGGAAAGCGACTCTGGGGGTGATGAGAACGATCTTCAAAAGTACTCACTTATCGTCATATCCTCTTTCTGCAGCTTATGCTGGAAGGCTAATAGCGAGATGAATCTACCACGGCTCAAAGAGCTGACTTGGAAGGACGAGAGGAAGACTCCAGACAGCTGTCCACTCTGCCAAAAAATTCTCTTCCGGACTAGGCCTACCCGCTTACAGGGACCGTAGTATGGATGGCGGTAGAACTCGGTAGAAATGGTTACATGGTGGCTTTTTTCCCACAGAAAATGATTACACTATGATCAAGGATATTGATCTGCTCTTTTCACTAATATATGAACCGACTTTCCTTTTACTTAGTGTAGATTCGGTAGCAATTCCAAGACAGCGATAATAAGTTCTCATAGACCATGTTCTGCGCCTATAAATTTCTATTGTGATGTTTTGAATAATACATGGCTGTTAAATGCTAGGCCTGAAAATCCACAAAGCCATCCCTCTGCCAACGATTGATGCTAGGCCTGATAGTGCATACTCGGATTTACCTTTACTTCTCGAGCACGTACGGTTCTACGTCCGACTTTACTTCTCGATTCACGTCGACTTTGGCGCGCGTTTCGCGTCCCAGTAAACAACTCCCTCCCATACAAAACCGCCAGTTCTGCTCACCACCCCCACCACTTCACCACTCACT
>SSBG01000007.1:64419-86545 GCA_028220655.1 Shiraia bambusicola | reverse complement strand
AGTTGTTGCTTGTGCGAGGATGGAGTGGGGGGTTTTTTTTTCTTTTGCGGGATTGTTTTGGCCTAATGGCATGATACCCGATGGAGGAGTCGTTCGATTTGGTGAGAGGGAGGGTAGTTTATTGGCCAACAAATAAAAGTACTTGCTTGTTGAACCTCTTTGCGCTTTTGTACGTTATGCTCACGTCCCTTGTATTGTTTTGCTTTGCTCCTATCGTCACTTTTTGACATAATATGTCTACGCCCTCGAGCCAAGTGTGTCCTGGACTGTTTGATGCCTGCCTTTCCAGCTCTTTTCCGCTCCGATATGGCCCTTTAGTTGGTCCATCTTCTCTTCCAGTTCTCTGAGCTTTTCATACTGGCGGGTAGCATGTCCAACCATGAAATAGTTTGTAGTAATATGAAGAACGAGCATGAGTACCGCAAGGCCATTGGAATTAATCATCAATGAACACATGACTTGGGTCCTGTTTTGCCGTCGACGAACAAGATTTATAAGTTCTGCAAATGCGGTTGTGATGATGATATTCTCAAAGAGTAGAGTTGCTGAACAGAGTTGGAATACAAGAGAATGTGATGCCATGCTCCATGAATATATACTTGCCCTCATATCCTACACAATCACGCACAACGGAAAACACAAACCTACCCGCCAATTCGACATGCACACACGTGCCGCAAAGCACAAAAAGCTAGGTCCCCGGGCCCGAGTATTAATTGAATCGATATCGGGATCACTTGGCACAGCTTCAATGGATCAGAGATTGCTTATACCGCACAGATTTTTGTCGACACTGGAACAAGCAATTGCCAATTGTGCAGTTACGATGCCGTAAGATCACATGTTGGGACAGGTGGGTAATTCGCGCACAAGGGGAAAATGCCTCACAAGAACGTGGTTTGTTGGGTGCAAGTAGGTACCTATAGGCGGTAGCCCAGGTGATATGCACAGAGTTGAGTTAATGGATTGAGGGATTGATAATTACGTAGGATGGGAGTAAGCTCATGTTGGTGTTGTCGTGGGGACTGGTGTGTTGGCAAATGAAGACCGAGGGATCGGAGGCACTCATCTCCTCCGACGGAATAGCGCGGGAGGTGTTTTGACTCTTGTTTCAATAGGTTTGCTGCGGTGGAATGGGGGATGGGATGACTGAACTGGGTCGTATTTTGATTGCTAATAATGATTTTCGTTTCGCATGGTGCTGTGCCTCAATTGCCATGTTGTTGGCATGTTGATCACGCTGGGACCGTCTAGTATACATGTTCCAGGTAATTGCCATTGAAAGGGCAAAGCTGGAATTGTTTGCTTAGATCACAGGGTGAAGTAACTATCAAGAATTCAAGCTGAGTGATGACAAGAGCAGACAAGCAATGGCGATGCGCGCTAGTAACTAACTGAATAGGGCTGAACCCAGACGTCATTAATAATAGTTAACTAACTACACAAAAATCATCGCCATCATAGTCGCATGCGCAAAACGGCCCCGCCTCAATGACTGACACCAAACCCACAATTCACTGCTTCTGCCATACTAATACTAATTGAGAACCAAAGTATTGACACAATGTCTGAGGTCAAGCGCCACGAGCAGTATATTGTGCACGTCACCGCCGGCGCGACCTACGACACGACCAAACACCAAGATGTGCTGGTCAACAGCGAGAAACCCTCAGAGATTTCCTCAGATCTGATTGATGCATCGATATGCATGCGGATCAAAGACTACCGTGGTATGTCTGCCAATCGACTGACCACCTTTCCAACGGGAACTAACGGCAAGATCTTCAGGTCTCCCAAAAGGCTCACCATCAACATCCCCATACTTCTCCACACCCCAACACCCATACGATCGCTACTCGATATCATTCTCCTTCACCCTCAAAGAAGACATCCCCGGCGACAAACTAGTCTTTGGCAATGACTTCGAGCACCCCATCCGCGACCGCCTTCCCCCCCTCTTCGACAAAGCATTCGGCATCGTAAAATGGTGGATAGACCCCGGTCTAGACGGCGACGTCTACGGCGACAAACCATACCTCTACGGCGCCCTCCTCAGCTCCATCAACGTCCTGCAAATAGGCCATAAAAAAGGCTCATCCGAAAAAGGTGCATCCGAAACCAGCGACTCCAATCCCACCCCCACCGAAAATAAAACCACCACCACCACCACCACCACCACCAACCCCATCATCTACGAAGAAGGTGCCTCCGGCAACGGCCAAACCATCAGAGAACACCACTCCCTCCCCCCTTCCAGCACCGCCCGCCAAAAACACTTTTTGTCTGAGCAAAATCGCAAATCCTTCACCTTTGAAGCAGGCAGAGCATACCACTGTGACTTTTTCAATCCTTATTTGGACTTTAATGAATTCTCCCTCAAAATCGGCTATGGCTTGCCTGCCATCAGTATTATTGGCCATTGGGACGGTCAACCGTTGCGGTACGTTGTTTTACTCGCCTTTTTCTAAATCCATTTTATTTCCACTCTTGTCCCTTTCCCCATCGTCTCGAAAAAGTAAACAATCAAGTATGAGAACAAGTTAAAAAAGAGTAAAAGGCAGGCTGACCATTTCACCCGCTTCTCTGGGCTAACTAGACCACATTCCCTCAGATATGTGCTCAAAAACAAGGAATCGGATACGGAGCTTTTTGTCGTGGTGATTTCTTTGCTGCCTGCTGAGGAGGAGGAGGAGGAGGAGGAGAATAAAGATGATGGGCCTGCGACTGCTGCGAATGATGACTTGGATTAAGTCTGGAGATGGTTCAAGGGATGATGGATGGCAAGGAAGATGATAAGAGAGAAGGTATATGAAAGGATATTTTGTCCAAAAAGTACATATAAAAGTCGCAATCATCATGGAAGAATAAGAATAAAAACACACACTACTCTTCACTTTTTGAGAAATTGCATTTTCCCACTGATTTTCCCCTTTATATCCTGCCTAGGTACCCAGTACTCATTTATATCCAAGTCCCCTCCCCCACATTTACAACCTCTTGCAAATATCCTCTGTAATCTCCTGCGTCGTCGCATTGCCACCCAAATCAGGCGAAAGAAGCAGTCCCTCCTCGAGATTAGCATCAACCGCCGCATTAATCGTGGCCGCTGCCCTTTCCTCGCCCTGGAATTCCAGCATCAGGGCGGCGGAGCGGATAGTCGCAATAGGGTTAGCAATGCCCTTTCCTTCAATGTCGGGGGCGGAGCCGTGGCAAGGTTCGCCAATGACGAATTTCTTGCCCACATTGGCCGAGGGGATGAGGCCTAGGGATCCAACGAGGGCAGCAGCGCCATCCGAGAGAATGTCGCCGTAGAGATTGGGAGCGACAATGACGTCGTAATCTTGCGGTTGGCGGAAGAGCTTGTACACCATTGAGTCGACGATTTGCTCTTCGACTTGTACGGTTTCGTATTGCGACTGGGCGAGGGCACGGCGTGCGGTTTCGCGGAAGAGACCGTCTGTTTGGCTGAGGACGTTGGATTTGTGGGTGATGGTGACGAGGCTGCGTCCGTGGATGGAGTGGACGCCTGCGTCACGGGCACGCTGGCGGCTGAGGGCGATGTCGCCAGCCATTTCGCTAATATTCCACGAGGCTTTTTCGGATATGCGCTTGACGGCTTCGGCAATCATGCTGCCGTCTTTGGCGGCGTAGGTCATTTCCTCCTTGACATAAAGGTCTTCGGTGTTTTCGCGTACAATGACCAGATCAACGAGGTTTCGGGCGATCCGTCTGCTCTTGACGGGGCGGACGTTGGCGTAGAGGTTCAGCTTCTTGCGGAGCGCGACAATGGGCGACGAATAGCCCTCGGTCTGGACGGTGGGTGACGATACTGCACCAAAGAGAGCGCCATCACAGTCAGACTTGATGGCCTGGACCGTCTCCTCTGGCAGAGCAACACCCTGCTTCTGGAAGGTTCCCCAGCCAGCTTCGAGGTGTGTGAATGTAAAGTTGAGGCCGAGTGACATGGGTAGAGCTTCGAGAACACGGCGTCCGGCGGGGATGACTTCACGGCCAATGCCGTCGCCAGGGATAAGGCCTATATGGCAGCATTAGTGAAGGAGTTTTATACAACCAATTGCTTGCATATAAGATGCCCAGTGCAATTCCATGGCATCTATACCTATTCTGAGCGTTCGTACAGCCATTGTGAAGCTATAGGCGGGGTTCACGAGAAACCTCCAAAGGGAAATTTTGGTGTTGTAGTAGTTAAATTTGGCCGAAAATCGGATGGTCAGAGCTTCGCTGGACCAACTAGGCTAGGCTCTTTCAGCTAATAATTACTTCGTATAACTAACTAACTAGTTAACTAACTAGGCATTTATTATTATCGCGTGGAAGATTATATTGGAATCCCCATGGGGTACTCGGCAGAAATCCCTCGGAGTCCGATGGGCCTGAGCATTATTAATTAAATGACTAATACACAAATAAAATTGGACATGGTTTTTTAGTTATAACAATGGCAGCCTCTTGGCGAAGCCCAAATCCCTATTCATAACCCTTCAAAGACTGTACCCAGGTAGGTAGGTACCCTAACTAGTCATCGCTGCAACGCCTCATCCATGCCATGTTACATGCGTTTCAAGCTATACCCGTGTAAAGTCGTCAATATTGACTCGCTCATAGAACGAAACATGCCCAAACGTTTCCCAGTACTGCGCTATCCGGTCATGAGAGATGAGTATCAGCTGTGAAGTTATGTAGTTGTCTGCATCCTGTTAGCTGCATATCTAATCCAGTATTCATGCTACTCACCGTCTCTGAAGCCTCTAGCTGCAATGTGGCCAACACTCTTTACCACTCTGGCACCCTGGAAAGGATCCTCATTCGCAATTCTGAGAAGACCATTGGGTCCAATATCCGGCGCAATGAAAGTGTACTCTCCACGCGGTATGTTTGGATCGCCAGTCAGCTTGACTGCTTCAATGCGTCCACGGTAGATGGCATTGTCTTCTTTGACAACATCCTCAGTGGGGCAAGCCGTCGAATTGGCCCCTGGGTAGGCTTCTTGCAAGGTTGCAACGCTGTCTTCCAGGTCATCTGCTGCTTCGAATTCAGCTTCATTGTCGGAAGTAATAGCATCGGTAGGTGCAGTACTCCATGATCCATCGCTGCTCACACTGCCTTCACGTTCTCGGGCTCTCATGGCCCACTCTGCCCGCTCAGGCAAAGCCTTGGGATGGTCTGGTTGCATAACAACGAGAAACTCGCAACCATGGCCAGCATAATCACCACACCATATTCCCTGCCATGGCTTTTGTGGCGTAGGCGTATAGCATTCTTGGGGCAGTGTAGCCCACGTAGAAATGTCTTCTCCAATACGCATGCTTATTCCATGGGGTCGAGACGAAAATTCCATCCACTTTCGAAGCCGGAATGAGGACTCGGACAGCTCCGACAAGATGGCTGGCATGTGTGCTGGCTGCCTGAATGCGGAGGGAGGTTGGTCATTGCGTGTGCGAGACAGGCTGGGCAATGTAAGTGGAGGCCACACTGGCGTCCCGGGTCCTGTGATCTCTAGAGGCCATGGCCTGGTGAGCATCAATCGGGAGTACAATCCAGAGGTCGATAGGGTCGTCTCTTCGTACACCTTCATGGGAACCTCTTTCTGCAGCCGATGTCCAACGCCATCGACTGCCCACGTGTAGGCATCTGCGTCGAGTCTGACGATGGGAGCATTCAAGTCTAGTTGTATCTTGGGACTAAAGGTATGAATGATGGCCTCTGGAGCATAGGCCCATGTCTGGAATGTTGGCTGCCGCCTCTCAGCCACCAGAGCATAGGCTTCGATGACATCCAAGCGATGATCGTATCTAGCAATGACAAGCTTTCCGGTATGGGCAATGTCGGAAAACCATAATTTCTTCCTGACAAGAAACCAGTAAGGGTGATGTCGCTTGAACAGCTGGCGCCACGACTGCCCAGTCGGCTTGGTAACACCACCATGGACTTGGGCTTGGACAAAGGGACGCCATAGTGTATCTTGCAGCGAATGCTGATGAAAGGCTCTGTTGACAAAGCCTGTGGATATGAGATCTGATAGTGGCAAGAAGGAGAGGATATGGTGGATGATCTCAGAGGGGAGGGCGAGGAATGGTGGTAGTTTCTCCGAATCCATGGGCAGCAGCTCTGTTCGGGCTTTGGAGGATTTATACACGAGGGATTTTTTTTTAATTTATTTTTTCTTTTCTCTTGGTTTAGTTGTCTAGAAGAGGAGGAAGCAAGAGGTTGACGTGGGGTGGGTGGCGACCTCGGGAGTATTGCTGCTAATTAGGGAAGCTGATATACTTGTTCGTATGTGTGCACACGTGGTAGTCACCGAGAGTCAATCAACCAGCGGTGTTGGTGTAATTGCGCTTGCTCGCTGGCATCCAGCCGCAGTCGGTCAATCATGTATTAGTTAAACTTGTGGGTGTTGCAGGTTCTGCCGGTAGTCGAAGCGCAGGGTTGTCGGATGCTGGACCAGGCGCTGGGATGGTGAATTTGGGCAGGTGGCACCTTCCCGCTTGGACTAGCGGCGTGTATTTTGACTTGGGCAAGCACTGGAAGAAATCCTGTTGGTGGTGATATGCGCCGTGTCCCGTATTCGACTATCTTGCAGTTCTGCTACTCCTACACAACCACCTGCTGCTTTGGGATCTTTGCTTGACGCCTGGAGAGCATCATTGTGTCATGCGATAGTTATCGGTTCATGTTGGTGGTGGTGGTGGTGGTGGGTCATCCGAGGCACTGTCAAGTTTACTACCTACAGGTATACCTACCTACCTACCTACCTACCTACCTACCTGCCTACCTGCCTACCTACCTACCTACCTCATCAACTTGCCAACTAGTTCAACATGAAGCACGCGATACAACACACACGAATACTTACTCGAGAGATGGGCATCCAGCCCAGATTCGATAAGATCCAATGGTAATAGTCAAAGTCCTGGCATGACGTTATCGGCACACACACACACACACACACACACACATGTCTAGCTATCAGCTACCGTCAAGCTGCCCGTAACTACAACAACCTCAGTCTTGAGGCAGACTACTAATTACTAGTTATCCCCGCGCTGCCGGCTTACATACCACAATCGTCCCAGTGGCTGCTGGCTGACGCGGCGACAAAGACCAGACCCATGCCCGATCCCTTAACTACGAGTCACCATGATACCTGATTCCCACCTCACGCACACATATCACTGCAGTAGCTGTTGGAAACAACAGCTTCCATACTCTGTTCTTCTTGGCGTCTCCACTGCGAATATTGCATAACAGTATACTAGAAATTTCTGGTCCGTGCACCTCCTAGGCTAACTAGATGACTTATCCACCAGGTAATGTAATACATGGTCTTGTTACAACCTCTTTCGTCTTTACGGACCACATTAAAAAAAAACATGCCAGATTAACCCCACGTCACACGCCATGTCCTTTTTTTCCATTTCCTCGACTTCAGCAACCTGTACCCTGTACATAAAAGAAAAACCTTTCTAACCGGCCACTTGACACCCACCATGCCCATCTAACAGTACTTCTTCCTGCTCCGCCTCTTCCGAGGAGCATCCAATGAAGTAGGGTGTCTCGCCGGCCGCCTAACACCCAAAGCCTTGTCGTCATCCCTCTTCCGCTGGAGCGCAGCCTCTCGTCTATTCGTCTTCTCACTCTGAGCCGCCTTTCTCTCCTCCATCTCCTCCTGCTTTCGCTCCTCCCTGATCGCTTCCCACTCTTGGAGCGCCGCAGCTTCCTCTGCTCTGGCCTTTTCCAACTCGTCCCGTAGGAAATCGCGGCGGCTTCGAGCTTTCTGTACTTGCTGCCAGCTCCTCCCCAAAGCCACTTCGTATTCGTGCTTGTGGCGTTGGCGCTCACGAAGCGCTACTTGCTCTGGTGTTTCGGCAGGCATATTTTGGACTGCTTGAGAAGAATTGCTGGGCTCGGGCCGGTAAGCAATTTCCGTAGGGCCGCTCTTCTTCTGTCGAGCCCGTCTGTATGTTGATTGCCCAGACATGTTTGAGCGAGGCGTATTGTGATTGTGGTTTTTATAGGGTGGTATTGTGTCTTGTTTGTGTTGTTCAAGTGTTTGGACTTTGGTTCTGTTGTATGTGTTGATGTCTTTAGACTTTGTTATGGTGAAACGGTCTAAAAGGTAAGTGACAACACAAGTGACTTCTGACAAAGTGCAGATACATGCTATTTAAAGACTTCCCTTCCAGTGCGTCTTTTAGGGTAGGTTTCTTCCATGGTTCAAATCCCCTTAGAGTCATACTCATCGATCGCCTTGAACCACAAAAGCCCTCACATTATCGGTAACTATCTCTCCCGAAAACCACTAAGAATCACCAAAAATAAATCTCCCGGGCGCTCTACCATGGTTTGCTGATGATTTGCAATTGGAGTTCTCCATTCGGTGTCTATTGTCTTGATTTGGTAAGGACTGTGCTTTGCCAACCAGCAGCCAGACATTTCTCAGGGTCCTATGCACATCTTGGTAGAACCAGCAACATCATAATTACACTTTAGATGGATGCGAAATAGAAGATCCTCTGCACTTCTTATGGTTATCTCGTGATCTGTAATGTACGCCATATCTCTCGTCCTCCATTCACACTTTTGTACCATCTCAGACCACCCCACCTACTCCTCCTCCATCAACCCAGCCAACAACGCATCCTCCAAGCTGAAATCTTCGTCATGTAGGCCACGCGATGTAACAGGCGTGCCAAGTCCAGTCACATCGCCAAAAGCGTTTAGACACTCCAGGTTTCCCACCTGAGCATCAAACTCTCCTTCACACAACGGCGTAGCTTCCTTTCCCAGGGGGAGAACAGCAGCCGCATCGCTGACGCCTTTGTCGACAGCCGTCACATGTGCTATCCGCCAGCTCTGCACGCACTCCCGATGAAGCAGTTTGCGCTCGCAAGCTGCATCTTGTAATTCCCTCGCAGCCAGCCCCGGAAGCACTTCAAGAAATCCCGCAGCAGATAACACAGACACGTCTCCATCACCAGCAGCCAAGGAGGAGAAACCAGACTGTACAGCAGCGTCAGTAGTAAAAGAAGCAACCAAGCCCCCAGAACCCGCCATCTTCCGCAACCCAGGCCAAGCCAGCGGTTCAAAGAACAAATGCTCCTCGCCCGTCGAAGCCGCAAGCGCAGCACTAAAGTACCCCTCCCAAGTCTTGTGTCGTGCGTCCAGATTCCCCCGCTGAATCTCGTGTTCTATGCGTGTGTAGTCGCGGAGTGCTTTTTGCTTGACGCGCGATGCTAGTGTTTTTATCGTGTATCCTGCAGAGCAGCATTTGTGGGCTTTTTTCTGGCAGGTTCCGGCAATGCAGTTTGCGTTGTCGTCGTGGAGGCAGCGGTAGGTGCCGGGCGTGGTTTCGTGGTAGTCTTGTAGGTGTCTGGAGGGCAGTTTTGGGCAGGGTGTTTTGTCCTTGGGGTATGGGCTGCCTTGTTGGCGGGGGACGGTTGGGCATGGCTTGGGGTCTGTTGGGGGGGCTGGACATGCAGGTTGTTGAGGGTTTGTCTTGTGCAGGTTCCATATTCCCATTATTTTCCATTCTTGGTCGGTTGGGAGGCGGGATTGGTGGCCTTTTAGGTAGTGGGTTAGAATTGTGTCGTGGTTTTGTAGGAATTCTTGGTGGTCGGATATGGCTTGGGCTTCTCTTTTGAGTTGTGCTTTGGTTTTTTGCTCGTTTATCTTGGGTGTAAAGTGGTGCTCTTTTTGAGCGGGATTCATGTTGGTTTTTATATTTGGGGTGCCATTCAGAGGGTGCTGGGCCTTGCTCATTGTGCTAGGAGTATGAGATGGAGGTGCGATAGCGGTAACCTGAGACCGAGACTGAGGATACTTTGCTACGGAGAAGGAGTCCTGCTCTGGGGATGAATTTTCTCGGTCTTGCTTCGAAGGGGTGGTGGCTGAGGAAATGTCAGTGTTTATGCACTATCAAGACTTTCGGGTCGGTCATGAGGAGATGCTACGACATGATCTTGATATCGTAACACACTTTAAGAACGCCCTGATTGAAGTGAAAAAAAAAGCATACCTGGTTGATAAATGGTGGGTGGAGCTTGCCTGTTCTGCGGTACATGCTCGGTGACGACTTCTACCTGGTGCTCTGGTTGAGATGTATGGCTATCGTCGCAAAGGCGCTTGCTGGAAATAAAGGGTTCGCCCTTGCGAGCGCGCTTTGCAGCGGTCATGTTCGATTGTTTTTGATACTGAGACATTGTGTTCAGTGTTTGGTTGATTCAGAGGCGTCGTATAATAAGTGTTGATATTGTAACGAAGGATCAAGTGCAACAGTAGGAAACACTGCTAAGATCTACTGAGGTTCAAGCGGTTGGGAAGTTCAAGTTGGAAGTGTGTGCAAAGAAGCTATAAGAATCTTGTAAAGTGAGTCTAAACTCTGGCCACAGAGGGTGTGTGGGCCGTTCCCTCGCGACGCGACGTCCAATCACGCCCCCGTCAAACGCTAATAGTATCATTGTGAACTAATATGAAATTTCGCGAGTAGCCGCTGCTCCTACTGAATGGTCTGTGTCTGTCGAATTGTGCTTACAATAAGAAGGTTCCGTTTGCAAGTCGCGATTTGACACTAGCCAGTCGCCCTCACGACGCGACAAAACGTAAACAATAGGCTCATTGTTGCTGGAAAGAGTCTATCGGACTGGTGAGCTCCGCATCTTGATTCTTGAAATGGGAAAGACATACCAAAGGCGA
Organism: Shiraia bambusicola; assembly: GCA_028220655.1. Lineage (NCBI taxonomy): Eukaryota > Fungi > Ascomycota > Dothideomycetes > Pleosporales > Shiraiaceae > Shiraia > Shiraia bambusicola. Next base: position 75,832 of record SSBG01000007.1, on the reverse strand, counting down.
CACTGTCTTAAGGACAGGTAATTAGTTGTCCGCTGGGTAGTACCGGTTTTGAGTTATGCGTAACAAGATTGCTCAATCCTGCTCTTTGTTAAATTCATGAGTGCACAATTACAGATGATCATAGTAACGACGATTGAGCAAGTAACTTGGCTGTTACACTGGCAAACTGCGTGACCGCCCACGCGAGCAAAGCGAAGACTCAAGGTTTCTATGTAGCTGGTATATTCTCATATATTGCGTCTCCTGTAATGATCTAAGATCACGTATTTGGTCTAATTATTACCATTGAAATTGCAATGACCTTGTAGACACAGTGACCAAATAGATACTATCTATGGGCGAGAGATCTTGTAGCAGGACTACTGCATGCAGAAACATACATTATGTACGTGGTTTTAGCACCAGCGACCATTGTATCTTTGAAGTGAGTGTGGGTTGATGTTGTGAGCTACAGTCACGTGATGAGCAGTGAACACTGTCCGCACATTTTGCCTGACATTATCATAGAACTGTCCTATTGTATTCGCACATAGTGAAGAAAAGTCTCTGAGAACTCTCAATAAGAACATGCTCCTCTCGTCTCTTCCAGGAACCAGCAAAGAAACAAATTCATCCTTTCCAACCACAATACCGCACTGAGATAATTCGCAGCAAAGATGTCAGCTTCCGACTTCCCGACCTTAAATACACCAGATATAGCAGAAGAGATTCTTATCGCTCTTCTTCGAAATTGCTACGATGGTAGGGTCAACTTTGAGCCGGCTCAGATTGTCACCTTTGCTTTAGAGGTTCAGGGGCACATTCAACGATTGATCAATGAGGCCGTACAGGACTTTGACGATGGCAGCGCAAACTGGGAACTTAGTGTCTTCAACCCTATCATAGCAGACTTTGAGATTGTCGACACACTTGGAATGTCTCACGAAGATGCGGAATATCTCCTGCTGTTGACGACTGTAGTCATTCTCGGCTATGAATTGTTGCTTCGACCAGAGACTTATCGAGACCAGTCTACTATCAACTTCCTCACTTACATATTTAGCCAATACCTTTCTGACGAGGACATTGCCCCGGAAGTCGTTCGATGTCTAAAGTCAGAGCAATTCCGCCTCCAGTGTAGTGGTGACGCAAACATCGCGGTTCTTCAGGCTATGCTAACATTGCAGAAGTTAGTGCCAGATTTTTCTACTGCAGCTCAGCAGCAAGCTATTTGTCCAGGTACGCTTCCTCAAGCAGTAGACCATGCTCATGGCATTGACGCCAACATCTTTCATATACCCTTCCAGCGGGGCGATTCACAACCCTCCATTGAAGATGCATCATCGGCTATCGTCCCAGTTCAAGTCCATATCGAAGTGTATCTAAAGGCCGGCCAGTCCTGGTCGTTTGACTTCGTCAACGCGGTGCGCTCTTACGGCACACAACTCATGATAACTTCATGGGTCGGTTCTGTCATGCTTGTCGAACCCGGCTGCACTGTTTCCAACGTCAACGGACTATTCAACACAATCACTGTAAAAACCATACGCGGCTTCCCAGACGTTTTCGCAGCCACCATAGTCCTGCCTGCAGGTTGTTCTCTTCAGGTCGTCAATCTCGAAGATGTTACATGTTTCACAGAGCCACAGCCACTAACTCGCATCGAGACTTCTCAAGCCACACTTATTATCAAATCTGGTGACTATGTGGTCAAGCGCCGTAACAACGGCCCTAGCGCGCTTATCGAGACTAGTAGGTGGTAGGATATCGTGATCAAGCTGCTGACCGGCCGGCATGATATTATCGGAGCTCGGTTTCAGGTATTCTCGTTATGAACTCACTCAAGGTAGGGGTAGTGCTAGTGTGAACTGATGATCAGGTGAGCAGATGAGAAATATAGTTTGGAACATGGTCAGGAAATGAGACAAAATAGATGTTGCAGGCAATTGTATTGAGAATTTTCCACCTTAGGAAAGTTTTGTTATATGCTGTAGATACAACCGAAAACGTACAACACCGTTGATAAGTTCTCTTCATGTGCAAGTTCTAGGCTAAATGTATCTTTAACGTCCTTGGTACACACTTTGAATCTTGCTTGTCAGCTCCTTATCTGACTTCCGATCATGTATCCATGCTTGGTTCCCGATTGAGGCGTCCTTAATCTGACTGTGTCGCTTAGTTATTTGCGGCGCAATGTAACTACTAGGTGACAACCCACACCAGAACACTTCACAACGCAATGCGCTCTTGGAAAATTCCATCTCCGTATCTTTTCAATTTCATGTTCATATATCCAAACAAAGAACTCCCTAAAATTCTAATTGTAAACACCTGCATTGCGCAAAAGTACCCATGGCTATATCAGCAGAAACAACGATGACCAACTCTCCAAAAAAAAGCAAAAATAAAAACGCCAAAGCGATGCCACTAATACAAAAGTAGTTCCTCCGAGACCTATTCGTGCCTATAATGAGGCTCCCCTTATTGCTGTGCGCATACCTAGCTTTCCAAGGTTGTGGGAAGTTCGGATCCCCACCGGATACCGATACCACGACGCACGCGGCGCGCTGCAAGGCTGACAATCACGGGTAAACTAATTTAAACTCTACCCCAGCCTAATGGTTTGTTACGGCCTTGGTTAGGACCCCAGTATTTACGATCGACCGTGAAGTCGCCTCTTTCGACACCCTCTTCGAACAATTTGCGAACTTTATTAACTCGGGCACCATCGCGAGGCCAGAGTCTAAATTTGAAAGGAATGGGTTTCGAAATAAGGAGAATGGAGTAATCGAGCGTGGGGTCGGCCGGTTTCTTGCTGGTATCACCCCATTCCAGGGGTTTGTAGTCTGGTTGAGCGAGCTCGTCCTTGTCGGAAGACGTAGTGCTGGGATAGCTGTACTGCGAGAGAAGATTATCTTCTGTGGTCGCGTGCTGGACTCCGACGCCAGTATTGAGCTCTTCGTTAGAGATGGTCGCTTTTTCATTCGAGTAAATCTTCAAGTCCTGATGTGCGTCTGTGGTCGCTATGTCTTCGGGCATTTTCGAGATGTTGAATAGCCAAGCAATGGACCCGATACCAATAAGCAGATCTTCGTCCGCGACTGTTTGTCCCTGACATGTTCTTCTACCGTATCCAAATTGTGTAGAATTAATGATTGTGGGAAATTGGGTGAGGGGCTCTCTGTATGTTGGGTATTCGGGCTCAACCCAACGGAGTGGGTTGAAAGTCTCGGGATCTGGGTATATTTCAGGATCACGAGAAATGGCCCTGGGAAGTTATTAACGGACCTGGTCGCAAAGTTACGCCACTCAACTTACCATTCAAGCGGATGCATAGTGCTTCCTTTGGGGATGTGGTAGCCATTATATTCATCATCCTGAATGAGGTAATGAGGGATGCCAGTTGGAACAGGAGGACGCCAGCGAATACACTCCCGAATGATGGCTCGTAGGAACGGCACGTTTGGCCGATCTTCTGCGACAGGAAGACGGTCGCCGCAGACGCGATCAAGCTCTTCCTGCAGCATAGGAAGATATTGGGGATAGTGGGCCATGGCCAAGCAAAAGGTCTGCATAGGCGCGGCAATTGTAAGAGCTCCGGCAATGCCATGCATGCCTACAGCATAAGCACCTTCGAGGTCTGACTTGAAACCCCATTTACTGTGCCCATCCAAGAATGTCTTCATCCAAGACGGCGCAGCCTTTTCTTCTTCGACTTCCTTCTTGACCTGTGCTTGCATCGTCTCAAACCAAGCTCTTTCAGTTCGAGCGCGTCTCCTCTCCCATGCTTTAGCGGGCGAAAGCCAATCCGGAAGTGCCATCAAGAATGGTAGCTTGTTGCCTAATGCGCCAGTTGGGGAGACAGATATCAATAGCTCACGCGCCCTTTGCTTCAACTCATCACTCGCTTCACTATGGCCCCATGCAAGCCGGCAGGTAACGCGCGAGATGAAGGATTCAAGAACGTGATTATATTTTTCTGGTTCATCCAGGAGCTCGACAAGCATACGTTTAGCTTCCAATTCCGGGTATCGATGGAACTGGGCTTTTTCCGTTTCACGCATGATGATGTTTGCGAATCGTCTTTGGCGAGTATGGCCATCTGTAAAGTGTAAGAAAAGATGACGTATGCTTGTAGTAGTCCAAGACTTGCCGTTTCTGCTGAGCAAAGGCAGATATTGGGCACTGGTGCGATTGTCGTCAATCAATGCAGGAATATGTGGGCGATCAGAGTATATAGCTGCTCTCTTGGACAGGAGATCCTTCGAAATTTGGTCCGAGGAAATCCAGACATGATTATGACCAGCTAGATTGACTTGATAGATCGGCCCATACTCTTTACCCCATTCTGCAAATTTGATGAAACCATTCTTCTCGGGGACATCGGGAACAGATCCAATGATCGGGTAGCCTAGTGAATGTCGTGTGAGTCCTCTCGGGTGTTGAAATCCAATGATGGGAATATATTTAGGAAGAAGGAGGGTACATACCCTTTGGGCCGGGAAGGCGCTTAAGACCTTCGGGAATTCTATGACGTTGAAATATATGCTTGTAAAGTGTATATGAGCCTAGTAGAATGACAGCTAATAGTAGAGTAGGAAGGGCCATGTTAGCAAAAAGAGAAATAATAAATCTTCACCGTGAAGTACAACAGCTAACAGAACATGGGACACTATTTCCAGCATTCTATCAGGTGTGGAGGAGCAGCATAGGATACATATAGACGCCACAAGCAATACTACAGATATACCGCACGGCCGACTGTACCCTATCCATCGGGCTCTGAGTAAATCAAGGAGCTGAGAGTGCCGACATACCGTGCCCGAAACACAGGGCCATGCGTGTCAGAGTTAGTCAAGTGGATACATCCTCAGACTAATGACAAGAGCAAGGCCGTCCTGCCCTTTGTCGTTTGTCCCATTGAGCTACTAGTTCGTGAAGCCTTGGTTGAATTCCGCTGGACGGAATTATGAAGCATGTTTCCAAAAGTGGGTCATTCTCAAGCCATGCATGTGCATACCGCGTGCAGTCTATCATATAGCCGCTATTCTGTATAAGTACCTAGAGAGCAGCTATCACCGTTCAAATGTTAATATCTTGCCTGTTATATTCCTAGGTAGGAAGCAATGCCGTGCGCATATCGCGCGGGCTCGGAGCCCAACAGCCGTGGCATTCAAATAGAAACATGGTTAGCAAAGTTGATGAGGAGGAATTGCCGAAAAAGGCTGCTCACTTTCACTCAACATCTATACTAGCCAATATGAATGGATATTGTCCAAGTCAGACCTTGTCTTAAGAAGATAGCAAGACGAAACGGTAGGTTCACCTTGCTTGCTTACATGTAGAGTCACTTTAGCTGACACAGTCACATGCGGAACGTGAGTATGCGATTTGAGATTACTGATACCTAGATGTCAAGAAAGGTGTCGTGCAGTTCCTTGTACGGCGTCTATTTTGAGCTTTTCAACAACCAATGAAGCTTGAGATTTCAAACTTAAGCGAGTGACATTACAGTAAGGAACTATAAATGCCAATAATTAGTAGACCAATATTTATTAGACACATCCTTGCCGCGCTGATCATTTCCGCATCCTTCTATCACTGCGGAGAGCCGACATAAATTCCGACTATGTTGCAAGCCGGCCTCGTGCATTCAAGCGTCAGCCCTTGCAACGCCATGTCTAGACCTGCGGACTTCAGTTGTTAAGCCCCTCCATCGAAAAGGATCCACGTTGGCAGCGCTTCATACGCTGGGAATACCAGTGGTTGCAAATTCATTGGTACTGGCTCTAATGCGGTCGCCGTGAGTATTACGAAAACAAATTAGTCCAGAATAGTAAAACGCACACACTTCAATCTCGAAATCTTAGCAATCTTTAAATCCCACAGCATCTAATGACCAGTAGTCGAAGATCTAGTGAACCTTGGAACACTTATTTTTGACTTCCAAAGTTTGCAGCTTGTGGATGCTCGAAACATTGAGACTTGAACGAGCCTACGAAAACCTCACAGGAAATACCTAGAAGGTCAATATAATCTCGAAACAATGTCTAACCAAACCGAGAGGTATATCCCCGATGTGGTGCGCTTGCAACATCTGACACGTGGTACACCTGCAGGGACTGAAACCACCTGGGCAGGCTGCATAGGTACCTAGGTATCGACAATTCTCTAACCATCAGAACCACACATACTCCGTACAAAACTCGCTTTTAAGAACTCTTCTTCAATTTTCTATGCAGAGGCTTGCTAGCAAGAGAATCAAGGAATACTACAAGATAACAAGACACTAGTCCAATCGCAATCTACCTACCTAGGTACCAAAAGTAAGAATAGAAAGACAAAACCAGCCACTCCACAACAACAACGCACAGCAGCATTCACAAGGTAAATTCCCGCCGAAAATCTCGCTATCCAAATCGCACGATGCTACATCGGAGCAATTACACATCGGAATAGGTAAGCCAAACCCTCGAAGCAAAAGATGAACAAAAACCAACATGTAGGTACATAAACAACACATATCCCTCCTTACCTAAGTTTGACCTGTCTCAAAGTCCCCCCACCCAAGCAAAACATCTCCCTTGCACAGAACCCTCCACGTACAAATCACCATCCTTTTGCCAACAACGCTTGTTCCTCCCAAAGTTCAAACTACCCCTATCCTTGAACACATGCATCAACCAGGTCCAAACCTTCATCTCCTAGTCTTTCAGCGTTACACTACATAAAAACTCCTGCGCACACCGGCCCAGATGTTTAGGCCGTCGTCGTGCAACGTGGGGGCTACAGTGCTCTGCTGGAGCAGGTCGGCTTGAGATCTAATAACCTAGGGTGTTGTATCGGCGGTTTCATATTTCGGAAAGACGTGGCGATAGGTGCCTGGAGGTTTGATGGGTTTCCAAGGATGTCAAGTCAGGGACTCCATGGCTTTGATGTATGTGCGTAGATCACATGGCCAATTAAAAGGTAGAAAGTTGGACTTCAGCAATTTCACCACGTGTTGGATATTGGTAACACTGCAATTCAATGCATTAAATATCCTACGCCTACTCCCATTCAAAATACAAAAATCCTTGCATACTTGCGATCCATATCTGCATAGAATTCCTTGAGCATGCGACTTCTAAGCTTATTCAGTCGCAGCGTAACGCCCTGTTCCTCACCTTCCAAATCTTCAACCTCTTGTTCGAGAGCCTGCGTGCCGCGGACTTTCCACATTAAGCCTGAGAGGCCGCCAGCTTTGGCGGCGTCTCGTTTGTCTCTTGCTTCGGCAGCGAGGTAGGTCATGATTTTGCCCCAAGTTTCGAGACCTACTTCTTCGCAGGTTTCACACTTCTTTCGAAGGGTGGTGTCGGTGCGGATGGGGTCGAGGGATTGTGCGAGTTTGGCGGTGAAGACGCCATCGCGGACCCAGGAGAGACCTTGTTCGCGCTGTGTTTGTGATGTCGCGGCGGTTGCAAAGAGGATCTCGCCAATGTATGTCCTAAGAGCAGCTTCTTCGCAACGGTCGGATTCCTTTCGAACGAGGGTTTCATCGCCTGTTGGAGGTACTGGGGGATATTCTGGCTCATTGAGAAGACTTAGGAGAGTGCCTACTAGACTGGAGTCTTTGGATGTTGATGAACTGTGATCAGTCTCAACCTTGTCGGCATTGAGGCGGGCACGAAGAAGTGAGATGAAGATTGGGAGGGCTGAGATGGCTTGGCCATGTCCTGCCAGGAACGTGGCGAGATTAGTGGCCGCATAGACAATGTTTGGTGTGATGAATTCTTTTGGTGCAGTGTCGGCAATGACGGCAGTGTCGCGATCAATAACTTTGGCAGGTTCTGCGGTGGGTAGCCCTGCAATGGCAATATCGAGTGCCCAACGATACATCTCTTCGGCCGAATCGGGCAACTTTTTGAAAGTGAGCCAGTCAGCATACCCCAGGGCTGCGCTGAGTCGCTGATACGTCGTGAAACCTTTTGATGTGATGACCTTGAGGTAGAATCCTTCAGGTGGCGCAGCGGGTGGCTCACGATGTTCCTCGTCAGGGACTTCTGGCATGCCTGGTAGTACTGATTTCGGCCTCTTGTTTGTAGGCGATGCCACAAACTCGGGGGCCCAGACATTCCTCCTGCGCTTGTCCGTCACCCATCCTTCTAGTCTCTCTGCGGCTAATGCCATGCCCATGAGCACTTCGAAGTATCCCTGCCGCCACTCGTCGCTCTTTGCAGAAATGTCAAATCCAGCTTTGCCCATGCCAGGTACGAGAATGCCCCCCTCTTCTTGCTCCACTACGCCTGCGCCATCCTTGTTAGGATCCTCTAGGCGATTCAGGGCATATTGCAGTTCCGAGTATACTCGTGCCCAATTAGGGAAACCCTCCTCTTCGTTGTGTTCCGGTACCTGCCACCATTTGCCTCTCCTGAACCTGAAGCGTGTGATTAAGCTCCATTCGTGGGGTGAGGGAAATGCTCGCTCTTGTTGCTCGCTTAATATGCCCAGACTCGCTATACTGAAGCAAGACGTAAGCAGGAATATGAGTAGCGAATATCGAACGCTGAGTTTGGCGGTTTCTTTGATGAACTTCTTCTGGTTTGCGCTTATGGAGAATAAACGGAGAAGCTGGCCATGCGAGAGATGCTGACCAGAGGGGTAGAGAAAGGGTAGTTGTGGCCGTGATGAACCTTGGTGGGCGACAAGGAATTGTCGCGGATGCCTATACGAAAACTGGCGGGGACATGGCCGGTCTACAGTACTTGGATTTGGCTTCAGTTTCCCTTGCGGAAGCCGTATTCGCTGGACCGGGAGCCGCATGGTCGCTTACATACTCTTGGAATTGTGGGCATTTGTGGTGGTGAGGAAGCTCGAAGTTCAATTTGCGCTAGTGAGTTAGTTAACTAGTTAGCTAACTAGTTACACCGCCTTCGGCAGTATTTTCGACAAAAGTTGGAAATATTGCGAGCCGCTCCCACACACTACACACATATTACGGTCACAATGTCGCTAACCAAAATAAGGGCCCTGAGGGCAGAGAAAAAGGCCGAGAAAAAGGAGATGAAGCGCAAGCGAGAGGAAGACGACGTTGGAAATGTCAAGAAGAAGAAGAAGTCGCCTGAACAAAAAAAGGCCGAGAGAGAGATGAAGAAGCTACAGAAGCAAGAGCGCAGGGAGAACAGAGAGAAGCGAAAAGCTGCCACCAAAGTTATCCATGCCGCTCCTACTGCTCAAGACACGGCCGCGCAAGAGAAAAAGTCGAAGAAATCCAAGAAAGATGCATCGATTGAGAATGCACCGGTAGAGGAGCAAAATGGCAACGAAAAGACCTCTGAAGATTTCATCGCCTTTGACAATGATGTCGCAATGCCTGATGCGACTGAGATTCCTGGAGGTGCTACCTCCAAGAAGGACAAGAAGGATAAGAAGGATAAGAAAGAAAAGGTTAGGAAAGAGAAAAAAGATAAGAAATCAAAAGACGCTGCCGAGCCAATAGAGGTGAATGTCGAAGCCAATGGCGAGGAAGCTTCTACGGAGGCAGTAGCACAGGATGATGCTACCGCCAGCGAGGAGGTCGAGTCCAAGGCTGCTAAGAAAGAGAAGAAGAAGGCAAAGAAGGATAAAAAGGCCAAGTCTAAAGACATTGAAGAGGAGCAACCTGCTCCTGAGACCAATGGCGAGGCTGTAGCAGAGGCTGGTGCTGAAGCCAATGGCGATGGTACTGATGAAGCTGGAAAGAAGGGTCGCTTCATTTGCTTTGTCGGTATGAATCAACGTTACTCGTATTCAAATTTTCTACTCATCACTTACGTCAGGTAACCTCCCATACTCTGCCACCAAAGAGTCCATTACCGAGCACTTTGCAAAGGTCCACCCCATCGACATCCGTCTCCGAACATACAAAGGAACAGAGAAGTTCATGGGAACGTGCTTCATTGAGTTTGACCGATTTGATCGCATGGAGACGTGCTTGAAGAAGTACCACCACTCTCTGTTCCCAGATGGCAAGTCAAAGGAAGGCCGCAAGATCAACGTTGAGCTGAGGTGAATACAACCCATCTTTCCTGTTTCCACTTATTCTAACAACGTTGCAGTGCTGGCGGTGGCGGAAATAGCGAGACCCGCAAATCACGTATCGTAGCCAAGAACGATAAGCTCCACGACGAACGCGCTCGCGACCGGGAAAAGCGCGCCGAGCTTGACATGAAGAAGAGGGACCGCCAAGAGAAGAAGCCTGGCAAGAAGGACGAGGGTGCAGAGGAAGCACCCGCTGAGGAAGCCCAGCCAAGCAATGATGGTATACATCCCGCTCGTCTTGCAATGATGTCGCAGCCCCAGCGTCCGAACCACAGGCAACGCTACTAGGTCCAGCGTTTCTCTTGGTTCATGGGTACCTTTTGGACTGCTATCTTTGCAAGATTCAAGAATTTCCCGCAATTTGTCGCCTAGTTGGAGTAATCTGCATCGACGTTTTAGTATCCATAGATGGCAATCACCTGCTGATATGATATCTGTAGAATTGGTAGTGACCACGTCAAATTCAGATTTCCCAAACTTCACATGAGTCGATTTATGTTTACCGAGCCCTGATAATATCCTAGGTACAAGTTGGTGTCTGTAGAGTGGCATGAGTGGATAGTCAGCTTCAGCCAATCGTTTTGCTCATAGGCGGGGCTTCGGTATCTTAGTCCAAGATCTAAGACATCAACTTCCAATTCATCAATTTCTAAACAATTCGTCAACCTTGTTACTTTGCGGTATTGTAAAACTTACACAGGCATGTTAGCTTATATCGATAGCATATCATTGGTCAAGAGGCAGAAACAGCATTTATCACGATGCACTCTATCATTTCGATCAAGTCCAATGAATCCAGAACATTAGTATCATACCATCCTATAGTTACATACCCGAATCCTTTTCTTCTCCTCTCTTCCATCTCCAACACCAACACCTTCGCGCCATCACAACCCGCGCCAACACTGCACAAGCACACAAACACACACACTCTCTCTCCACCAGGAAAAAAACACCCGACCCTCAAACCCATCAAACCCATCCCCCTAAAAACACACTTTCTGTCTCTCTCTGCCCAAAGAAAGAAAAATGTCCTCCCCACAACCACAATCAACCTCCTCTACATCTCCATCTTCCCCCCTCCCAACCCACCCAATCTCAAAAACCTCTCCAACAACACACATCGAACTCACCCCAAACCCGCCCAATGCCCAGGAAGCAACAACCTTTGTCCGATCCCCCACCGCAGGCGCAACAGTCCTCTTCATAGGCACCACCCGCAACTCCTTCAACGACAAACCCGTCGAAATGCTAGAATATACAGCTTACATCCCCCTCGCTATCAAGACTATGGAGAACATTGCTCACGGTTGGTTTCTCTTCCTTGCTCCCCCTTCTCCCCTTCTCCCCCCTTCCTTCTTACCCCCTCCCCCCG
>SSBG01000007.1:46811-64319 GCA_028220655.1 Shiraia bambusicola | reverse complement strand
TAAGAACCCACGGCGCCACCAAAATCGCCATTATCCACAAACTCGGCGATTGTCCTATTGGCATGGAAAGCGTGGTGATAGCAGTCAGCGCGCCGCACCGACAGGCAGCATGGCGAGCGGGCGAAGAAGCACTGGAAAAGGTAAAAGCTAGAGTGGAAATTTGGAAGTTGGAGAGGTTTGTTGGTGGGCATGGGGTTTGGCGGGCTAATAGGGATGGGGGGGTTGGGGCGAGGATGGAAATATGATGTGGGTTTTTTACTCTTGGGGGAGGGGGGGGGGGATATAGTTGTAAGGTGACTAACGGAGATTATTTAAATGGCCAAGGCGCTTTTGATATCTTGGTATCGGTCATGATAATACATCTATCCTACATATACAAATATTCATACATTACTTCTTCCCCCCTTCCTCTTCCTCTCCCTCTTCCTCTTCACCACCACCAACAATCCTAACCTCCCCCGCCGCAACCATCAACTCCCCCAAGCTCCCCGGCACACTAGCCTCCCCTCGCACATAAATCTCATGATACCTCAGCCTCCGCCGCAAAATCGTCTGCGCCTCCTTCAAATTCGCAATATCAAACACCCACATTGCGCCGCCGAGCGCCATGATGCCGACGCTCACGCAATTCATAGTCGCCAGGTTCAGCGCTTGAATCGCGTCCTGGAAGGGGCTAAAGTATTCGTGCGGATTGGTGTTGGGGGCGAAGAATTTGGGGGCTGGACGCAGGTGTCGGTACCAGATGGCTTTGCGGGTTAGGGCGGTGGAGGCGAGTAGGCAGGCGCTGCCGAGGAAGTAGATGGAGAGTTGTTGGAGGGAGCGCGGTGAGGTTATGGGGGTGCGTTCGTGGAGGGGTGAGGGTGGTGGAGGTGGGGGCGGCGCAGAGTGGGGAGGAGACATTGTGGGTGAGGAGGGTGAGGAGGGTGAGGAGGGTGAGGAGGGTGAGGAGGGTGAGGATGTTTCTGCATGAGGAGCTTCTGCCAAATGTTTTCTGGGGACAGAGAGGTCCATTGTGGCTTTAATTGTCCATGTTTGCGGGCAAAGTGCGGACCTCCGAGCTGGTGAAGATTAGGTAGCAATTGGGCAGGTTGTAACTACCAAAGAGGTCGTGATAAGTCTTTTTGGTCGCTTGAGTCTGTTCAAAGCGCAGAAGGTAATAGTAGTATTTTTAATTATAGACGTGGGCGCTGCGACGATTGCAAATCTGAACGAGCACAAAAAGTTTGAGATGCAACGGCAAAACTTCGGGCCCCACTTCAGCCTAGGGTTCATCATGCATCGAGGCCACGTGACAAGAAAATAGGACCAAGATGGATTCAGTCTCATTTATGGCACCATAGCAATTGAATTCTGTGTCCTCCTATTCAATACAGACCGTAAGACCAGGTACTTCTCACCCTAATCGAGACCATACCCTAAATCAGACTAGCCATCAAACAAATTATCTACGATGAAGCTACAATCTTAACCACCACCATGTTCCCGTGCTGGCCCATTCTACTCTTCAAGGTACGAGAGTTTGCGCATCTCGCCCAATCTGATGCGCGCCTGAGACAGTGCGTTTTCAAGTTGAAGAATCTCGACCTAACGTATTTCGTTAGTGCTGTTCCCCAATATCTTCGAGGGCTTAATATAGCTTACCTGCTGCTCCATCTGCCTGGTCTTGAACTCACGATCGCTGAGCTTGGTGTAGTCAACGACATCGCCATCATCCCGGTTCTTCTGCGCAATGATGTCCTGCACTTGTCGGACCAAGCTGCGGCAGGCAGCGGTGACAGCTTTCGATGCTGTCTCAAGCCTGTCTTGGGTCTTGCTCATAAAGGTTGCCTTGACACGACTAGCTGCAACAAGTTGGGCAGTCGAGGCGGCAACATCATTCGAAGCAACAATTAGCTGTTCAGGTGAGTTGCGTCCAGAAATAACACCATCAGCAGTCTCAATGAGTGTGTTTGTTGAGGTAGCGACAGCTTTGGCGGCACTAATGAGACCTTCGGTCCAGCGGTTGTGCTTCTTGTAGAATTGCGTCTTGGACATGCTGCCCCGGCCTTCCCGAACAATCTCCTTTTGCGACTCAGTTGCGGCCTTGATAAGTTGTGCAATGGCGTTGGTGACGGCAATAGCAGCCTCGAGGATCGAATCGTGGATCTTGAGCTCGTACGTCGAGTACTGGTCCCTGGGCTTATTCTTCAACTTGGCCAGTCGCTCTGCAGCAGCGTCAATGGCATTGGCAGCCTTGGTAAGCTCATTGTCAACCAGGTCACCGAGATCTCCTGATGCGTTAGTGATCTTGCTCTTGGGCGCAAATGCATCCGCTAGCTTGGATAAGCTCTGGAGATTGCGAACAACCTCGGTGCTGTTATTGATGACAACGTTGATCTTTTGTTCAGCATCCAGGTCGTACAAACGGACAGACTGGACATTGCGGAAGAACCTGATGGTAGAAGTTGCCGAGGATCGCGCACCGTTGATCAGCTGGTCTGATTTGTTTTCGTCAGATGCGAACCGGGTCAGGCCCTTTGTGTTCACCAGCACATCAACAATCGAAGTGGCAAAGCTGTTGACGGCATTGATGACTTCTCCATGGTTCGCACTAGCTCCGTCGGCAATGAAGTTGTTGAACGCCGTGGAAAACTCCATGGTGCTCGTGGAGGCCTTTTCAATCTGGGACAACACGTACGCACCAGTCGCATTCTGATTGCCAGCCTGCATGGGAGAGTCAAGTTCATACAATGCGTCGTCAACCCGTTGCACACCGCTTTGCAATACCGAATCGATGATGTCGTTGATTCTTTGCAGGCTGTCTTGGATAAGTGTGTCAAGATGTCCGTCAAGCACATTGTCGTTGGCGTTGGCGTTGAGCTTCAACTCGTTCAACTCCAACAGTGTCTGGTCCATACCAGCTCTGAAGATTTCCAATTCTTCTTCCTTGTCACGCAATTGGCGCTCGAGGTCTGAGTCACCCTCACGGAACTTCATCTGCATATCGTCCAAAGCGCGCGTCTTGTTACGCAACGCTTCTTCAAGATCAGCAATCTCGCGGTTGTGTCTCGACAACATGGCTGAAAGCTCCGAACCCTTGCCGCGCTCCGAGTTATCAGCCCGATCGAGGGCGGCGCGCAGTTCTCGCTTGACTTTCTCGAGCTCGTCCTTGTGTCCTCCAGTGGTTCGGTCTTTTTCCATGAGGGCACGGTCGCGTTCACGGATCATGTCGGCCAGCTCGAGGTTCTTGGTCTTCAGCTCTCGTTGTAGCCTATCGCGCGCATCGATAGCCTCCTGCGCCGAGTTCGCCTTGAGCTGCACTTGCTTGAACTTTTGGAGAAGCTGCAAGTGCTCATGACGCAACTGGGAGTAGAGTTTCGCGAGCGATTCATACTTGGACCTCCACGTGTTCAATTGCTCCTGTAGCGCACGAATCTGGTCGTCCTTGGATCCTATCTGTTGCTGGTAATTCTGATTCATTTGCGCGAGTTCACCCTCGAGCGCTTTCATCCTCTGGTCGTACTGTTGCAACATCAGCTGATCACGTTCGTACTGCGCTCGCGCATTGAGATTCTCTCGCTCCAGCTCGGCGAGTCGGCCCTGCGTCTGTTGCTGGTACTGTTCGCGCATAAGCTGTTCCTGTTGCAACCGCTGCTGCTCTGCCTGAAGTCTCTGTTGCTCTTCAAAGTCACGTTGCGCCTGAAGAGCAGCCTGCTGTTGCTGGCGCTGGTTTTCCTCCCACTCCTGTGCAAGTCTACGCTGCTCAGCCTCGTACTCTTCTTGTTGTCGCTTCTGATCATTCTTCCAAAACTCATTGATTGGCTCTGGGTCGACCGAAAGCGCACGAGCTGGTTCTTCGGGCTTTTCGTTTCGCGGGCGGGCCGGAAGAGCTGGTGCATTATCGTCTTCGGAGAGGAGATTCGGCGGATCTTGGGGCAGCTTAGGCACCGTGATCAAGCTTGTCAGATATCGCAAGTTGGAGCATTCATAGTAGAACTTGACTAGGCGGTAGTGCTGTGCATCGTATCGGCCGCGCAGGGGAGAAAGGGCCTCATCGTCTCCCAGAGCTGTAATGGTCAGTATGAGACATCAACAGGCTAAGCTTGGTGTTGTGAGTCGTACTAGTGTGCATTGCGCGCAGCATGCTGGTGATGAATTTGTAGATTCCATAGCTCTCCTGCACCAGCGGTACAAGAGCAGCGATGCGGCATTCGTTGTTTGCGCCGCTGCGGAAGTGTGAGAAGATGAGCTTCTGGAAAGCGTCAATCTGGTCCTGGAGCGTCATGAGATCTGAGATGGTCTCATAGCCCTCGTTGGGGTCATTGATCGACTTGAGACTGATGTATTCCTCGTACTCAAAGGTGCCTGACTGGGTGAGTACAGTGAGGCCACCAGAGCAATCACGAAGCACCTACCATTAAACTCTGGGTGTTGTCGATGGAATGCCAGCTTGGCCAGGAGGAAATAAATGTACTCGGATATAAGCGGTGCATAGCCTCGCATGCCCTCGCCGCCCATTGAGCCCCTTGACAGGCTCTCGATCCAGCTAGTGTTTGCTTGGGCTTCTTTGAGGGCGATGGGGTGGCCCTCTTGGAGGACTTTGTGGGCTGTGATGAGCGCCTTGAACGTCTGCACTTCATCTGCGAGGATGGGCTGGCTAGCCTGGTGGTCAGTATCCAATGGCTAGTAGGTGCTGGCGTTGCTATTGGGGTTCCCTTACACCTTCATGCCCTGCCAAAAGCTCTGGGAGCTCTTGTGGTCCCACGTGTACACAATACATGCTCGAACATGTTTGCCTGGGCCTGGATGAGCTCTGAACACGCGACACGGCACGGGCGGACCTACGCTTGGGGGAAACCTCTTCGATGCTAGTCGCCTTGCGGATGTTGATGGAGAGCTCAGCCTCTTGCCTGGGAGCATAAGTATGGATCAACGAGGGGGCAGCCATTGTGGCAGGGCTGTGTGGGGGAATTGCTGCCTACCTCCCCATATCGACATTGCGAGAGGACATGGCGGCGGTGATGGCTGCCTCTGAGCTATGTGAGCTGTATGCGTTGCAGGTAGTCGCAATCAGGGCACAAGAGCAGTGGTGGCAAAAAGAAGTCGCGGCCAGGCGGCGGGATTTTGTAGCCAGCAGTGTGTGCTGTTCAGTATTATTATTAGGTAGCAGCCTAGGGAGCTCTGGGTGGTGGTTGGAAACCTGGAATCAAGCTTGGCAGGCAAGTTGGTTGTTCCGAGCTCTCCCACTGCCCAGCTTCGTCATGCCGCCGCCGTTCATTGCTTAGTTACACAACTCAACGCGCGGCATAGGTATGCGCATGCACAATCGCCATCGCCTGCTGCACTGAGTTGTTCACTGCCACACAGGGCAAACATGCTGCCAAGCTGCCAAACAGGTGGTTCTGCTGCGTCTCGACCCTGGCCCAAGCACTCGACCCTACCGATAACCACTACACGCTGCAGGACAACGCACTCGATGGCTTAGGAGCTCCTTGTCATTCATCTTGCTACAAATGTCTTCATTTGGGTATCAACGCCACGCCATGCTGCTTAGAGGACAATAATACTACAAATCGTAATAGCATGCAGCACCCGCCCACTCTACATGTTTATACCGCCTCACTTTTATTGCCTTTTGTGAGGTATGCAGCCATGGGGTCTGCAGCCATTGTACGCTTCCGTCGATACTCTTCCATCTCCTCCTCGGTGGCACCACTCGTCGTTTGGTCCAATCTTCGTTTTCGACTATTATCAGCGTCTTGCTTTGCCTCCTTGGCGTGGTCGGGAGCATGGGGCACGTGACGCTCAAGAGCTTCCTCTTCTTTCCAGCCGACAGCTTTGGGAGCTTCGTCCAGGTCGGCTCCCGTGCGCATTCGGTCGGCGAGCTCAAAGGCTTCTTTGCCAGCCTCGCCTGTGCAGTATGAGTTCTTGACTGTCGAGTGGCAGCACGCAAAACCCCACTGCGAGTTTGACCACCAGCTGCCCCAGACAGATGTGTGATTGTTGAGGAGCACGTCTTCTGGGTACTTTGACTTTGCCTCGACCTTGGGTGCTCCTTTGATTCTTCCCCGTTCGTCATACTCTACGTAGCGCTCTGATTCCGTCACAGCCGCTTTGCGGAGAGTGTCGTCTGTAAACTTTTCCTGTGTGCCGTACTTTTCTGCCAGTGCCTTGGCCTTGGCTGCCCTTTTCTCTTCTGCCTCTTTGAGCTCTTTTTTGCGCATAATCTCTCCTGAGGTGGGGTTGGCCTGCAGGTGCAGTTTGTTCCTGTCTCCACGCTCTTGCGTCTCCCAAGCATACCGCTGCGCCTTTTCAAACTCTGCTGCATCTCCAGACGCCTTCATAAAACCCTCCTCTGCTACGAGCTGGGCGGCATTGTCTGACGTTACACCACTGTCAACCATGGATCGTGTTTTGGGGTCGTATTTTGCTGAATCGAGATCAAGGTTAAGCAGATACTTGGCAGTGTCTTCTCGTAATCGCAGGTTGCGCGTAGACGTCGCCTGCTTCCTTCCCATGTCGGTTTCTGCATCATACTTGTCGCCCTCATCTTCCTCATCCGACCGATCCCCGCCCGTGTCGCCCTCTTTTGTCTTCTTCCGCATCTCCTCAAGCGCGTTGTACTCTTCGATGACTTCGGTGAAATCCGCTGCATCATAACCATTCCAGCGGTCGCGCTTGGCATCAAAGCCCAACTGAACGTCTTCCACCACCTCGTCTGCTTCGATGTTTTTGCCCGTGAATTTGGCGCCAGTCTTACGTGGCCGGCTCAAGCAATCCTTCTTCTTGTGTGTCATGGCGCCACAGTTCTCACATGCGCCTTTGCGATATTTGGTCGCTGCTGGCCCGAGTTTCTTCCCGCGGTCGTACCATTTTGAATCCTGTTCTTGCTTCTGCAAGCGCTGATGCTCCAGGTAGTCATTCTCGCCTCCAGTCTCGTCGATGGCGTAGAAGGGCTTCTTGGAAATGAACGAGGGAATGTATTCGTTGCGCTCCTTTGCAGCGGCGGAAACATCCGGCTTCCTCGGCTGTGACTTGGACATTCTGGTGGCTGGATATGGGGGGGTTGGGTTTGCGTTGTGCTGTCACGTCCGCTCGAGGTGGTGTTGTAACAAGTCGTGGTTGCAGCTAACTAGATAACTAGCGCGGTAGGGCTGAAGTGGAGCTGCTGATCACGGGACCACGCGCGACATTCCTGTCCCGAGGTCGCGTCGTGCCTCCCCTCATAGGACAATCATCTATTACCTACTATTACCCCTACCGCCAAGCTCAATGCATTAGTTTGGTTTTGAATCATCTTGGCCAACACCATGTGGGCGTTGTCCCTGACTTACAAGTGCATACACCACGACCTCTTGCCGTGTCGTCATGAACACATTCCGCTTTCGTCTGAACTGCATCGACCACTACCAGGCGACGCCGACTGATCTCGATCCTGTTCTGCGGCGCAATGTAGGACCGCCGCATCGTGAGACTGCGCCCCAGGTGCCAGTCATCAGAGCCTTTGGAGCCACTGAGACTGGCCAGAAGGTGTGCGCCCACATCCATGGAGCACTTCCTTACCTTTACTTGGAATATACTGGAAGCCTGGAAGCCTATGTTGGTAAGGCAATTGCAGTAAAGAATCAATACGCATTAACATACTAACCACATATAATGTAGTCGATGCATATATTGCCGCTCTTCGCGCCTCCATCGATCATGCCCTGGCTGCTGCGTACCGAAAGAACGCCTACGATGGGAAATCGGTCTATGTTGGGCATATCACCCTCATCAAAGGCGTGCCTTTCTTTGGATATAACGTTGGATACAAGGTCTTCTTGAAGGTTTATATGCTCAATCCTTTCAACATGACACGATTCGCAGACTTGCTGCATCAGGGAGCGATAATGAATCGTGTATTCCAACCCTACGAGGGCCATTTGCAATACCTGCTACAATGGATGTGCGATTATAACTTATATGGGTGCGATTTCATTGATTGTGCAAAAGTGCAATTTCGTTCACCTCTACCCGATAGCGACGAGATAGACACTGCCATCCATAAATGGCACGATGCCTCTATTCCCGACGATTTGATTGCAGATGACGGCCAATACCCACGGCAGAGCCACTGCACCCTTGAAGTGGATATATGTGTCCAAAATATTCTTAATCGGCACGAGCTGCAATATCGACCTATCCATCACGACTTTCTCGAGCGCTCTAGCCAGATGCCTCGAAATCCTGATGATAAATATGTACCCTCGATGGCTGGCCTATGGAGAGACGAGACTCGCCGTCGCAGACGTCGCATGGGTCTTACCGATTCTTCCAGCAGCCCGTTTCCTCCTGAACTCATGGTTTCAATGTCTGCTGGGCCTAGAAATACTGACAAATGCGGGTGGATACACGAGGAAGAGTACCGGGAGCTTGTAGAAGCACTGATCCGGGAAGAGAGACACGATAAAGGCAATGTAAAATTTGAAACTTTCATCAAACCCATCGATGGGTTGGAACGCCTCAAGACTGCTGTTGAAAGCATTGATGATCTCTACCCGGAGAACCTGGTTTCTCAACAGTTTTCTGATGAATCTTTGGAAAATCATATCGACCTTCCCCATACTCCTAACGGCTCCAACATATCTCCAGAGTCTGTCATATCTAACAATGAGGCTGTCGTGGGCGGAGAGTCAGCGCCAGATGAGGTCGATACGGACAACCAATCTGACACTGAGGAGCAACAATCTCTCGACCCTTTGACTGCATCTCTTCTCTCAAATTCTGGCGAAGACAGTGCTTCTAATGGCTACATTGACGAAGGCATTCACCTTGTTAATCCAAGCAATGATAATAGTCCAGGTAGCTCTGATACCTCTACTCAATCGCACAAGCGCCCTTTGGGATTCGAAGATCAAGAATCAGGCAAACGACGACGAGTCTTGGCTTCATCACAAATCAGCGCAAAACGTATGGCTTTCAACGATGCTACCAGACATAATGCCACTCAAGATGTTGGTGCTCTCCCTGAATCCTATCAGGCTCCTCAACCAAGCGTCAAAGCACAGGGCTTCGGTCGGCCGACAACACTTGCTTTTCCCGTGGTAAAAAATTCAGATGTGCCAGAGACAGTGCTTCGACTGAGTCAATCCGGCTATTCAGACTCCCAAGGAACACCAAAGACACCGGGAATAAATAAACTTGTTGAAAAAAGCTCGCAGAAGTCTCTCGCGACGCCTTGGACACTTCAAAAAGCTTCTCCCGCGTCGTTGAGCAGCAGCCTCGATTTACATGCCGAAGCCAAAGCTCTAGCTAAACAATTAGAATCTTCTTTCACACATCGACATCCAACTGTTTACTTTGGACATCTCCCGCCTACTACTAAACTGGTAGATGACAGCATGATGAACGCCGGTCTTCCGCCAGTGCTGTACCAGGATGCATTCTACAGAAACGAGAAAGATGTACCAGACCGGGCTCGAGAGTACGCAGGACGAGAATTTAAACTACAAAGCACCACATTACCATATCTTCCTCCGTTTGATCCAAGCGGAAATTCTGCTGCCAATTTTGGAGAGTTCCCTCCTACCATAGTAGATAAAGCGAAGTTGCAAGCCAGGTACCGGAATAGATCACATAGGTGTAGCTTACGCCACTGGGAAATCAGCACAGCCCCACCCTCCTTCCATCAAGTGGAAGCCTGGGTGCAAAAAGAGGAAAGTGTTTCAGGGGCCAGGAAAGCGCGAGAAGACCAGCCCTCCCAAACACTGAAACCCTCACATAAGCCTGGCATACCAAAGTATCTCTCTCAGATTGAGGGACCTACACAGAACAACAAACACGGCTTCAAGTACTCGCAGAAGAAAGAATCAACGAGCGTCAAACATGCCACTCAGTATATGAGTATTATGAGTCTTGAGGTGCATGTTGACTCTCGAGGTTCACTCGTGCCAGATCCAGCCGAAGATGAGATTCAGTGCATATTCTATAGCATACAAGGCGAGGAAAATGCGCCAACCGATCGTCCGCGGCTTGGTATATTATGTCTATCCGCCGAAGATGGCATTGTAGAACGAATCGCGAAGCAGGTTCCCGTGAATGTTGAGTCCGAAGAAGACGAGCTGGATCTCATCAACCGCATCGTAGACATTGTCCGTCAATACGATCCTGATATCTTGACGGGTTACGAGGTCCACAACAGTTCGTGGGGGTATCTCATCGAACGTGCGCGTATGAAGTACGAATACAATCTATGCAACGAGATTAGTAGGATGAAGTCGCAATCTCATGGTAGATTTGGCAAAGAATCTGATCGATGGGGCTTTACGCATACCTCGACTATTCGGATTACTGGCCGTCATATGATAAATATCTGGAGAGCCATGCGGGGAGAATTGAACCTGCTGCAATATACAATGGAAAATGTCGTCTTTCATCTACTTCACAAACGCATCCCGCACTACAAGCATGCAGACCTGGCTGTCTGGTATAGAAGTCTCAAGCCTCGAGATCTTGCCAAAGTTCTACATTACTTCCTGACGCGCGTCCAACTCAACCTAGAGATTTTGGAAGCCAACGAGATTGTGCCCCGTACCAGCGAACAGGCTCGCTTACTTGGAGTGGATTTCTTTGCCGTCATATCTCGCGGTTCGCAATTCAAGGTTGAGTCCACCATGTTTCGTATTGCGAAGCCTGAGAATTTCATCCTCGTCTCTCCTAGTCGAAAGCAAGTTGGTCAGCAAAACGCCCTCGAGTGTCTGCCCTTGGTCATGGAGCCTCAAAGCGATTTCTACTCCAGTCCTCTCCTGGTTCTCGACTTTCAATCATTGTATCCTAGCGTCATGATAGCGTACAACCTCTGTTACTCGACGTGTCTAGGACGCATCGTTAGCTGGCGTGGGCGCAACAAGATG
The DNA here is from genome assembly GCA_028220655.1 of Shiraia bambusicola. Taxonomy (NCBI): domain Eukaryota; kingdom Fungi; phylum Ascomycota; class Dothideomycetes; order Pleosporales; family Shiraiaceae; genus Shiraia; species Shiraia bambusicola. Next base: position 53,448 of record SSBG01000007.1, on the reverse strand, counting down.
GGATTCATGGACTTCAAGCGCGAGCCCCAACTTTTAGAGCTTGTAAAAGATCACATCAACATCACCCCCAATGGCATGATGTATGTCAAGCCTGAACTGCGCAAGTCTTTGCTTGCAAAAATGCTGGGCGAGATTCTCGAAACTCGTGTCATGATCAAGAGCGGTATGAAACAAGACAAAGATGATAAAACACTCCAACAACTTCTAAACAATAGGCAATTGGCATTGAAGTTGTTGGCCAACGTTACCTATGGCTATACCTCTGCGTCCTTTTCTGGTCGTATGCCATGTTCCGAGATTGCCGACAGTATTGTTCAGACTGGCCGTGAGACGCTCGAAAAAGCAATTGCACTAATTCATGCGACTGAAAAGTGGGGTGCGGAGGTCATGTATGGTGACACGGACTCACTTTTTGTTCACCTCAAAGGTCGGACCCGTGACCAAGCATTCACTATCGGAGAAGAGATTGCAGCCGCCATAACAGCTGCTAATCCACGCCCAATCAAACTCAAATTCGAGAAGGTGTACCATCCCTGCGTCCTGCTTGCGAAGAAGCGCTATGTCGGTTTCAAGTACGAGCATCGCAACCAGACTGAGCCTGAGTTCGATGCAAAAGGTATCGAGACAGTGCGCCGCGACGGTACACCAGCAGAGCAAAAGATTGAGGAGACGGCGCTGAAGATTCTGTTCCGGACGGCCGATTTGAGCCAGGTCAAGTCCTACTTTCAGGAACAGTGTATGAAGGTCTTGCAAGGTCGCATCTCAGTCCAAGACTTTCTGTTTGCGAAAGAAGTCAAGCTCGGTTCTTATAGCGATCGCGGGCCTCCACCGCCAGGCGCTCTCATTGCGACGAAACGCATGCTTGCAGATGCACGCACTGAACCTCAGTATGGCGAACGTGTGCCATATGTAGTCATCACTGGGGCTCCTGGTGCGCGCTTGATTGACCGTTGCGTAAGTCCCGAAACGCTTTTACAGAGCGAGCATCTCGAACTTGACGCCGAATACTACATCAGCAAGAACTTGATTCCACCTCTGGAGCGAATTTTCAATCTTGTCGGAGCAAATGTGCGCATGTGGTTTGACGAAATGCCCAAGATACAGCGCATCCGCAACATCACTCTGCCCGTTGCCAACAAGCATGACAATGCCAATCCACTGATTGCTGGAGGCAACACATGTCTCAAAAAGACGCTCGAAGGTTACATGCAAAGCTCTGCTTGTCTCGTATGCCGCGCCAAACTTGCGCCACCACCTCCGCAGCTACCAGGCGTTGAGATTGATGCTTTTGCACTGCTGCCCCTCTGCGCGGCCTGTCTCAAGCGTCCAGCGCGCTCATTGCTCGCCCTCAAAGACCGCATTTGGAAATCTCAGGTCAGAACCAAGGACGTGGATAGTGTTTGTCGCAGCTGCTCAAACCTTGCATGGGGCGAGGAGATCAAGTGTGACAGTCGAGACTGCCCAGTCTTTTATACACGGATCCGCGAGCGCTCAAAGCTGTCTAAGCTTGAAGTTGGCGCTGCAAGAGTTATCGAGGTGCTGGAAAGTCATAGTGATGAGGACAACGGGATAGGGAACGAAGCACGGGGTGGTGATGAGCTGGCGTGGTAAGACATGGCACATACCGGCATGGAAGAGGCATGCGTTGGGGCAAGAGCACAACGGCCAGTTGTACTATATATACAACGGCTGTCGTCGTTTTGCGGCACAAACCATGATATGGAGTCGTTGGTTGCGTTCGTCATGCCCCGCCCTCTTTGATCAAGATCGCGTGAGCGCACCAAGTACACATGTGGCTAGCGGCCGTTGCAACTGATTCGGCTAAACCCTTAAACGACGTCATTATCATCATGCGCCAACAGCGCATGCCAGGCGTGCCAGGCTACAATATCGCGCCTGATTCAATGACACTGCAAGTAACCATTTGTTCATCATTTGCCATCCTCACGCCAGCATGATCAACCCGCTGTGACTTTGCTGCATCCATCAGCCTCCTGCGAATCAGTCCCTCTTTTGGCGGCTCCCGAACAAGCTTACTCATTAATATCTGGAAAACGTCACCCAGCATGTGCAGCAGACACCACAGCCAGGCACCTTGGAACACGAGGCGATGATTTACACGAGGAACCCATATTATCAATGTAAATACTGGTGAATAAGTCGTTAGCGGGCCCACCAATATCCTTAGCAAATCTCTGTTACAGATCCTGGGGTGCAAGAGAGTGCTCATTTATGATCAACCGTATTCATTTGTCGATAGGGGCACTGGTCGAGCGTTTCAGAATGACGCACGCGAGCAGCACCAGTGCCAGTAATCCTACAGTCTCATCTGGCCGGGATACGCGAGGCACACCGTCCCCGAATCGTAAGACACCTTCCCAGTCTTCAAATTTACCCATATGCGAACGATCTACCCATAATCCATCCAACCGCGTGTGGCTACAAGCACGCCAACGACGAGCCTTCTTGGGGCATCTTGAGCAGTGGTCCTTGGACCACGACTCAAGCCCTCATTTTCAAGGGAAAATCAGCCTATTGCCACTGGGCACAAATAATGGAGAGCAACATGAGTTGGGCAAGGCCGTCTACTGTATTTTGACGGATTCTTCGTTCCCAGATGCAAGGCAGAAGATTGTCATCAGGCTCTTTCCACCTCACCCAGAGCTTCAGGTAGCAAAAGAAGATTTAGAAACACAAATGCGCCGCGACTCTATGGAAGTACTTAGAATTGAGTCATGTTCCTCTCAGTCTTTGGAAAAGAGCTTGGCCCACTCAAAGGTCAATACTGTCGTTCAGGAAGAGGCACCTTTAGTAGCAAGCAGACGCTACAAACTGGTCGTTCGCTGTGGCGCAGGCTGGATTTCTGCGCGAGACTATTTCAACAAGCTGTACTTTTCACATATGGAAATGCGAAAGATAGCATGGGTTAACCTACCTAGCCTTGAGCAGTCATTTGAGAGGCGCTCCCAAATCCTTGGCCCCCAACCCGATGACAAGGACAGTATCACCATACGTCCTCTATTCAGGCAATTTCTACGACTACCGGCTGAACTTCAAGAGCTGGTCTGGGTCATGGCTGCTGGAATCTCATCCTCCTACAACCTGTGTTCAGATGAGCACGGTATAAAAGAAATGGAGAAGAACAACGCTCGCTCCCCAATACCTCTAGCAACCCTTTTCAGAATCTCGAAATCAATCAATTCGTACCTAATTCCCCATATCTATAATAGCACCGACTTCCAATTTGCTCTCACAGGGTACACCACCTCTATACGCCATGCAGTTCCATCTTGCTAACACAATCCCAGATTCACAAACTTCCTCTGGCACTCGGGGCCCACTAACCGTCCCCAAATCAGACGTCTAACCTTCAACTTTGGCAAATTAGCCTTACTACACTGTATCCGGTGGCTCGCGCCAGACCCCGTCTTTACCCTCTTCGAGCCACCAGTCGCTACTAACCCCCGCCCACTCCAATACTTTTGGCGCTGCCAGATCCAAGACCTCACCAAAGAAGTCCATCTCCGCACCCTCAAAATCAACATCAAACACATCCCCACCGCCGACCTCCCCATGATCACGGCTATCCTCAACTCCGCATTCGGTAGCATAGACAGGGTCATCTTTATGGAAGTGGACGCTAATGGGAAAGAACACGTCATCAAGCGCAATGACGAGCAGTTTGCAGAAGTTAGTAAAGAAGAAAGCTGGAGAGATATGTGCGTTGATTATTTAGAGCGACATCGTAGGTTCTCGTACTTTTTCAAGTTGGACTTGAATCGTGCGGTGCCAGAGCTTTTGGAGTCTCTTATGAGTGAGGGTGATGAGGGCGGGTTTTTTGATGAGCGGGTGGCTTGGTGATGGACGTGTGTGAATTCTGGGCATGTGGATTCTGGACGTGTGTGATTTTAGGGCACTAGTGTTAGAGCGTAGACTGGAAAAAGAGAAACTCATACAGTAAACCAATATCTGGATCTTGGTGCCTTGTCGTCGAAAGTGTCTTCTTCTGAAAAACGGGTAGGTAGTCATTGTTTCGGTTAGCTTGGTTGCAGGGATCAGCAACATTTCGCTTCGCTTTAATTCAACAACATCATAGCATTCAGCACTACAACACCGAAGTAGAATATTCTACTTGTTATCAAGCGCGCCATGTAATTCTCATATAAGCTATTGAAACCTAAGAAGATTAATTCTTGCAGATTTTTAGACTGGAATTCGGGCTCCTTTTGCACTTTCTCTGCCTCATGCAATGCGCTACACTCGCGCTTTTGAAAGTTCACAACCTCTAACAATACCTGGTCTCTCAATAAACACCAGTCTTAAAATTAATCTAATGAGTCTGCTTGCTATTCTCGGGAAGAAATAAAGGCATCCAGCCCATCTACATACTGTATATCCCTCCGAGAATAAAAAACCAGTCCTCCCAATTGGCAAAAAGCACCTCGACACTCTGAAGCCCTGAGCGGCTTCAGAAGTACATAGGCGACCTGTAACCCTTACCTGGGAGTTTCGGTTCTAGCTACCAGTTACGGACAGCCGAGTGAGCCAGCGTTGTATGCGCCGCATCACTTGTGTGTTGGAGGGGGGGAAGGGGGGAAGGGCTAATATACAGTGTTATACAGTGTTATACAGTGTTATACATATAATACAAACCATTTTGATATAGGAGAGGGCTCGAACAGGCCACCCTGGTTGGTTAACTCCTTTTAGCGTTCACCGGGGTGATACGACCTTTGGCCGTCGGTGCGCTTTGCGTTCACCGGGGTGATACGGCCTTTGGCCGTCGGTGCGCTTCGCCTTGATGGTTCGATGGGAAGTTTGAAAACTAAATAATATATATACAGGTACTATGAGGTGAGAGACAATATAAGTGTGGGGGGCGACGGGAAATTAGCTATGATGTCACTGTTTATTGTGCAAACAGGCGCGCGCGCTCTCACTGTTGTGATTGTTTTGACGGGCAGTCAGTTACAAACGGACAGCGCTCTGTTTACGTCACGCGGCGAGCTCAAGGCAGCAGCAAATTTGCGTATCTTGACAGTCGAGCTCAACGATACTTTCTACCAGCTTTTCAAGTCACAGTCATTACTTGCAGAACAGGCATACGTTTACATGATGAGCAAGGATCCGGACGCTATATGGTGCAAATGGTGTACCAAGGCATTGGCAACGATGTCTTCACCAGGGCTTGTCCCTTGCATTCCCACGCCAGAAGAGCCTGGTTGCGACAGGTGCCAGCCTACTCAAGAAAAATTTGACCTAGTACGGGCGGCAGATGCAGCGTACGAGCTTCTCTACGAAAGACGCAATAACTACAGACCAAAAAGAGATGCACTTGCCAACAGGACTAAAGCTCGCGTCGAACTCGGTAACTGGCTGATCGAAATCGATGGGTGGACCAAGGCAGCGGATAAGCCAACCAGTGATCCAGATGAGGGTGTCAAAGTTGCAAAAGACGGTCAACAACAGCAAGGTACAAAAAGACCAGATTCAGAGTTGATTATCCGCGGCAGGCTAACCAGATTTCTCTGAAGACTTCGATCAGAGTACGACATCCTCTTCTGCCAGTAGACATATCAGGTTCGCCAAATCAGTTGAGTTTCGCGATGGGTACAGGAAACCCGCCAATTTCTCTCGATTTTCAGATACCTATGTGCCCGGACGATATGCGCTCCCAGACAAGTACGAATATGTAGACACGAGTGGATTTTCCAAAACTTTTGCCAAGTTTACCGGCTCCAAGAAATCGGGAATGGGATGGAAAGACATATGGAAGGATGAAGACGCAGAGGCTCCGGCCCAAGCCGAGAGAAGAGAATCTGGAACCATCAGATTGCACTCCAACGATGAGCCCATGCAGACTCCTGAGATCAGCAGTCGATCTGACAGCATGGAGGGGCTACTGGAAGCTGACCCCGACACCATGGATGCTCGCACAAGGAGGCTTGCACGTAGGAGGAATGCCATTTCAGATTCGGCTTACAGATCAGCACAAAGACTAGGCAGACGTCGTTACACTAGCCCAAGCCAAAAGGCATTTGCCGATATTTATGGACAGAGTGGTAGTCTTGAGTCGATTGCTGTCGCCAACGAATCAAACACTCCATCAGTGACAACAACGAGCGCCGTGGAACACACTACAGACAGTCTGGATGAGTGGTCTTTGGTAGAAAAATCAGAAGAAGCCACACATAATCATGAGGGCGTCACTGACGCATGGTCTGACAGCCGTCGCAGAGATGAAGCACCAACTCTAGCCCAAGACGAACTTGATCTTCACGATCATCTTCTAGAATACTAAGCAGGGATCGTTGCAAATGATAGCCAACAAACTACGACGACCAAGGCACCTATACAAGACCAGTCCAACAAGGAAATCCACACGGCAAATCATTCTGACAACACCAACGACCAGTCCAGACCAAGCATTCAAGAAGATCAGAACCAAACGCCCTCCACCACCAAAAACACCAACACAACCACACAACAGCAACAACACCACCTAACCTCTCCTCCTCCACCCAAAATTCCAACCCTCCAAAATCAACCTACACGATAAACTCCCCCCACACCAGTCCCCTCCCCTCCACAACCCCATCTTTCCCCATACACCATCCCTTCCCACCCCCACACCTCT
>SSBG01000007.1:0-36599 GCA_028220655.1 Shiraia bambusicola | reverse complement strand
GAAAGAGTGTGTGTGTGTGTATGTTGTTGTGTAGATCTGGTGTAGGTATAATCGTGGGATTTGCTTTTGCTGGGCAGGGGTGTGGGTGGGTGGGTGGGTGGGTGGCCTAGGATGATGTTTGGAGTCGGAGAGAAGTGCGGTTGGCTTTTTTTTTTGGCATGTGAGAACTTGGACTTGGGCCTGGTGTGGAAGTGCGATAATATTAGAAGAAGATTAGGGTGCAATGTGCTTTGGGTAGTTATTGTTTATTTTTTTACAATGGGTTTCTTTTCTTTGCGTAATAACTACAGTACTCCGTATGGAAAAAAAGCCGAGCAGCCATCGTGCTGGTTTATGGATGTAATCTTTACTGCTTGATGGTTGGTGCTGGGATCGGCATCCTAGGCTAGATTGTCGTTCCCAGAGTTGGATTTGCACTCTTTGCAGATACGCTGCGGCTCCAATTGCTCCCTCCCCTGCCTGTTGCGATCATTTCCATCTTGTTACAAATAGTCGGCCCTTTTTCTAGCATGGGCTCGATCATGACACACTACACACGGCTTGTGGGTCGGGCGGGTGATTTTGCACGAGCAAGAAGCGGCTTGGAGATCCTGATTCCATCCTCGTTTCAAGGCCACCGTTCATTCAGAGCGCGGCATTTTAGTCGTAAATTTTCATATACTTCTTGAATAGGCCCGTGTTACCATTGGTTCGTTCAAGGGACCATGATGTCTTGCTCTTCCCACTGCCATTGCTCCACCAGTTGCCGCACCCGGTAGTCGGTGGCCCAGCCAATATCCGACTCCACGTCGCGCAGGAGATTGAGAACCACTTGACGTTCTCGGCCATCGTTCAGACATTGTCCAGCGGTGAAAAGAGGCTGGATCGAGTGAATGCGAACCGCCTCATCAGATCTAGCCAGCGAAATTCCAACAATCTCGCGGCTGTGCTTTTGACAGGTGGATAGAACAGACTGGTACGAGTTCAGGCGAGCAACTACGGTGCTGCGTCCTTGGGTTGACTCGTGTGGCTTGTTCATGTAGAGCAGAATCTGGCTCATGTGGTATGTCTGCATGGTCGAGGCGCACATGGGAATGCTATACCAAACCTCGGTGAACAACGACTCGTTTTCACCTTTGAGTAGTCCTCTGGGAGTTCGTGATACGTCCACTCGGGCAGAAGGCTGGAATGTGATTGGCAGGCCATCGTGCCACACTTGGAATTGCTTCTGTAGGGTGCACCAGTAATCGAGCAGGGTTCGCTGGGGAACACCAGCCCACGAGTAGGATGCCTCATCGGCGATGGCATCCCCAGAAGCCATAAAATTGACCAGCTTGGACATGAGCCAAACTAGGGCATTGCAAATCAAATCTTCCTTCATCATGCTATCGCCGTCTTCTGGATATCCGCTGTCGGTTGTGTTGCTGGGCAAAATGAAGCCTTGTTCATCAATGAGCAGACCAGCTTCTTTCCAGAGTGGAAAGTCCTCAGTGTCAAGCCGTGTATGCGTCTTGTTGATAACTGGACAAACAAAAATTAGCAAAGAAAATGGTAAATAGAGATTCACAATAGAGACTCACAGGCTGCAAGCATGTCCTGTCTGGCGATGTTCCAGAAGGTTGCTCTGCGGGCTTTTGAGATGAAGTTGCAGGTGGCTGTTGACATGGTGGAGCTAGGGGTAGGCATTTGCAAGGGCATCATACGCTCCTGAGCGAGAACAAGTAGAGACTTGGCACCATTGAGATGCTTGGCCCATTCTGAGACTGAAGTATCCAAGAACTCGTAGACGCAGAGGATGGCTGAAGCTGCAAGGACCTCGTCAGTACCATTGTCGATGCTAATATTGCTCGAGGTTCGTCGTCGCTTAGGGGCTTGATCATCGTTCCCATATGTCAAGTCACCGTTATGACCCCGATGTTCACAGTCCGAGTGGTCAGGCGTGGTAGTAGCACTGTTCTTCAAGGCCTGAAGAAGTAACGATACAGCAGTGTCGTAGTATACTGCAGCCTTGTGCTTCCAGTCAACCAAGGGTGCGTCGGGATACAGTTCCATGCGGGCTTGACGCGTCACGCTACCGCCCATGATGGGCTTACGCCCTTGAACACGCGCAAGTGCCTTGGCCGCACAAGCAACAGCAGCGTATTTGAGCAAGGGATTCTCGCGGGCCTTGACGGGCACGTAGGAAGCAAAGTAGGTCCCCAAGTCAAAGAGGTCCATCCAGTAGCCGGGGCCTTCTGAAAACCACCTCAACAGGAACGCTATTTCGTGTTCCTTCTCCATGGTTGGGTCTGCACTGGTGCGGGGCACTGACCGTCGACGGTTTGGGACTGACCCTGGACGAGGCATGTAGTCGTTGGTGGAGTTGAAGGGAGAATGGAGACGTGGGTCGATGGGAGGGGGTGTGCTGCAGGCAGTGTGATCCATGATGGGATGGATGCGGCGATTGCATAATGAGGCGGGTGGCGAGATGGGCGTTCCTACTACCGAGGTGGGAGGGGACTGGATGAGAGGTGGGATGGCATCGAGCTCCGGGGTGTAGCACATGGGCACACTGGTAGGAGCATAGTCAGGGCCCAGACTGGAAGGCGTGCTGGTGTGAGAGTGGTAGACGTTTGGGTTGCGCCAAGAATTGAGTTGGCGAGACTCGAAAGGAGCGGGGGAATCCATTGACGACATGGACAGACTGTCAAAGTCTGGTGTTCCTGGGTCAAGGTATGGGTTTGTGGTGTTGATGAAGGTAACTTGGCGGCGACTTAGTAGCTGAGGTGGGAAGGGAAGGGGAAGGAAGGGAATGTGAGCTCACCATTTCTGGGAATTTCCAGCCAGATGGTGTCGTCTTCAAAGGTGTTTTTGTACGTGTAGAAGCCCTTTAGCGAGTTTTCATCGCCCGAGTCGTCGCCATTCATGGAGGCGTTGTGTTGATGGCGAAACACAATGCCTGAACTAGGGATGCATTCTCTTGAGGCTTTTGTGCATTGGCCACACACGGGCTTTTTTTCATCACACTTGAGTTTCCGCTGGCGGCAGGTCAGACTGCAGGATGTGTTAGAGAGGGGCAGTTGGGGATGATGGTGATGATGATGATGATGATGATGAAGAAGAAGAAGAAGCAGAAGAAGGAGAAGAAAACAGGTTCCACTGACCAGCCGGTACGTGAACGCATGGCGACAATGAATCAACGAGAGGTAGGTGGGTGGGTGGGTCTAGTCCAGGCAAGGGCAGGTGTCGTGAAGCTGTAGCGAGAGCGGTGTGGGTATGTAGTGGTGGTAGTGGTGGTAGTGGTGGTAGTGGTGGTAGTGGTGGTAGTGGTGGTGGTGGTAGTGGTGGTAGTGGTGGTATTGGTAGTGGTGATAGTGGTAGTAGTAGGAGTAGTAGTGAGAGTAGTGGTAGGAGTAGTGGTAGTGGTAGTAGTAGGAGTACTAGTAGTAGTAGGAGTAGTAGTAGTGGTGGTGGTAGTGGTGGTGGAGGAGGATAGTGGAGGAGGTGATAAGCCATGAGTCGAAGAGTGTGGTCTGGCTAGTTATATCTATAGTTATCACAATGATGGATGGTTGGCACTCACACACACAGACACAGACAGAGAGGGTGAGAGAGTGAGTGCGAGAGAGAAGAAAAAACACACACACACACACACACACACAGAGACAGACAGCATTTGCAGGTGAATGCTAGGTGCGGGGTCCAAGACTGAAAGCGTTCGCGGCAGGGTGGAGAATGGTGCATCAAGGGCTCAAAGGCCTCACACACACACACACACACACACACACACCTTGCTCAAGCTTGCGCCGACATGAATCGCAATCGCAAGTCCTCGATCTGGAAACTGGGGTGAGGGCACTAGTTAAAGTTTTGGGTGAATCAAAAAGACCCTGTGATGGGCGATGGGCAGTCGCCTCAATCGGCCGTTGATTGGGGACTCGAGCCGGCTCGCGTTTGGCGCCGCAATCCATCAGATGCCGACTCATGGCCGAGCTGCGAGCATCATGGATTCATGCACATCACACAGACGCAACCCCTTCCTCTGGGCTAGTCCTGCCACCGTCTCCGTCCTCGACTCCTCGTTGCCACCTTTTACACTTTTGTCCTGATTTCACTGCATCTCGCTTCTTGCTGGATTCGGCCCGTTGTGCAAAGTCTACTAATGCTATTTGGGTGCCCGCTTCCTGGGCCTTGTTGCCCATGATTCTGGCTTCCCACACTGCCTGTCACCCCACGAACTCTCGGCCCGTGCAAATCTCCATAGTGACGCTCCTTGGACGTGATGCTCATGATTGATAAGGTAGCAAGACGTGTCTCGCAGCCGCCAACGTGTCACGGCAGACCACTCTGTCATCCAACCATTACAAACCCCACCCCCATTTCAAAGCACCCGGCTTAATCATACCGGCGCTGCCTTGCCTGCCATGCCTCCCCCACCGACCGCCATGCCTAGGGCCAGACGCCCTCATTTCGATGTCTTTTGCTTCTTCTTTGGTCGCTCCGGCATCGTCTCTTCTGGGACCTCACTACCACCATCATCCATCTCAGCATCACTATCAGACCCACTGCTCTGGTGGTCCGAATCAAACTCCTCGCCAACTTCAGACTCCGAGTCGGCTTGGAAGTCCTCGTCAATGCTCTCGTCGTCTTCGTCCGCACTGCCCCGGTTGGCAACCCCGCCATCGTCGCTGGAAGCAAGGTCCTCGTCCTGGAGTGCAGCCGCGAGAATTGCCCCCGACTATCCATCTACCGTTAGCCCACGAATTCGTATAAAGGAAACCAACAGCTGGATAATTCCACTCACGTCATCTGCCATTTCATTCTTCGTTTTGATGCCTTTGGCACGGAAGAAGTTTTCAAGCGGCTGCTGTTCCTCACTAATCATGCCACTTAGCTTCACCACCCGATTGGAAATTTGCCCTTCCAACAACTTACCGGTTGATGTTGGAGAATTGATGTTCAGCCATACCCCCCTTCATAGTAAAGGTAATGTCAAATGTCCGACTGGCCGCCATGGCACCCCCAACACGAGACATGGTTACAGAAGCAATATTGTCCATACTGATATACGTTGCCGGCTTGGGAATGAACATGAAGGCCTTGTCGAGACAGAAGAGGTGGCCTTCGTTGGCTTTGATGGAGCACTTGACGCCGGATTGCTCGTGATGACTGATGAAGTCTCTGGAGGGACGAGTTATACGCTTCCCACTCAGTCCTCGGAAGATATCCGACACAACTACAGAAATGGGCGCCTCGTAATGCGACTGAAGCTTATCCTTGTACTTTGACTCGAGGAGTTCTTCCTTCATGTTCAGGTCAAGATTCACTTCCTCGTCGCGTTTGAATTGCATGACTAGGAAGGGGTACCGCGTTTGACCCTGTCTAAGAGGCGGATCCAGTCCAATGGTAATTAGTGTGTGCATATCGTCAGGCTTGGGTAGAACCATAAACTTCTTGACCGAGTCGAATTGAATCTTGTAGTCGTAGGTTTTGCCTCGTAATCGAAACGAGCTCTCATACATATCAATGTCAAATCGACCTCTATGTGCAGATTAGTCTTGTCCGAGAATAAAAAGCCAATCGTACGCACCTAGGGGTCAAATGCAAAATGTCCAAAAAGGTAGCAAAGGTGTCACCGGCAACTTCGCCGATTTCGGCTTTGTCCATGAGGGTTTCGTAGAAGAGGTTGGCAGCGTTTTGCTCTTCGCCTTCGCCTACTCCATCTTCAGCTCCAGAAGCATCTTCCCCATCCTCTTTCTTCTCCTTTTTGGTAGTGACACCTGGAATGTAGAATCGCATCTCCACCAGCTGATCTCGAGCACCTGCAGACTTTTTGCCTCTAAACTTGGCGCCTCCAAGGTGGCCATTTGCGCCTGCATCGCCATCTGCAGGCAGTGAAAAGTCTACAGCGACTTCGTTCTTACCGGCCAAGTTTGTGTTGGATACTTCAGTGTATGGGACCTCGAATGCAGGACGATTAGCCACATTGAAGGTAAGCTCTGCCTTGCCAAAGTCTGCCTTGCCCCAATTCCAGCCTCGAAGCGCGTGCTCTCGGTTATCCAGATTGATGCCGTACCATGTCTTGAAGACTTTTGCCACTCGATCAAAATCATCCGGCTTGAATCCATCGAGCTGGATGACGCCGTCGTTGCGAGACAAAATCTTAACTTCAAAGCCTCGTGCTGCCCGACTCCATTGCGCCGAAATGATCTGGGACTGGTCGCATGTGTAGGTCTCGCCGTTTGCAGGCTTCCAGCCAAAGCCCGAATCAGAGAAACGGGTTGCGCCAGGCTTGCGCGAGAGATTGAGGTAGATGTCGTTGAATGCCTCCCTGCTCCTGTCAGCCGTTTGTTGCCCAGCGCCCCCCCTCCCCCCCCCCCCATCTCTATCAAAACTCACATTATCTGCCGTCGCTTAGAGGTGCAGCGCTCCGAGAATTAGGCAAGAGAGAGATCTGACGTGTGTGGTGGAGGATGGAGAGCGACAAGTTTCTTGATTGCTGACGCTCACCAAAACCTCTCTGCGATCTCTCGCTCACACCAAACGCGTCGTCGCGCCCGTGCTTTGGTTACTAACCAGTTAGCGCCATAGTCACGTGCCGACGTACCTTCTTCGTGATGCTTATGGCTGTTCTCCCAACACCTACGGAGTATTACACCAACACCAACGCCAACATCAACATCAACATCAACATCAACATGAACACTCATCCATATTTGTTATTATTCAGCACACTTTTTTGTGTGCATATGCTGGCTTGCATGCTCATGCTGTCGGCCACTCTCGTCAGGGTACAGCGTGCACTGGCAGGTTGAACTGCGCAATAAAACCATAATACCGATAATTCGTCAGCGAAAACTTTGCAACACAGCCATCACAAACTTAGGCCTGTGGAAACTTGAAGACAATATCGATCAGTACTCGAGCATATTGCACAGCACACTCTTCTGCGAACCCTGCATCTGCCTCCGTATTCTTCCTCAACGGCCATGTAATTCAGAGCATGCAGACCTGCACCAAGTCCAAAAGCAACAAGGTGCCTCATCGCACACGGAAGTCTCCGTGCCATCACAGCAACAAACCATGTTCACTTGATGTGTTTCAGTCCTTCTTCCGCGTGACTGCCCCAGTCTTTCTGCAACGGGGCACGAGAACGGCATCGCTCTCAGCACTCAAACGTCACTGCTATTTCTTGTAGTTAGATGTAACATCGCAGAAACAATAGTCGCGTGGAGCCTCTAATTTCACAAAAAATGCCTCCTATGCAGCGCCATCCATGTGCGTCACAGCCGCCCCTCGCAACTTGGCAAGATGTCTGTGGAGCCGCGCTTCGCCACACCTGTGTTGCGGCTAATAATTATACATATCACCCTTGCTTTGCGGATCCTATTCGTTCATGTTAGCCTGGTGCAACCCTGAAAGCCAGGAACTGCCGCGCAGCGTAGAGATGTTGCGACTCAGTATGACAAGATAACAAGACCGAGAGGCAAGGAAGTCAGGCCGATACGTTCAAAGCCTGCAGGCCCGATGTTGGCAGACTCCTCACCAACCGCTGTCATAACCACGCAAGTGTGACATGGGTCTTCTGTACGACCATCAAACTTGCGGTCCTTCTCGGTTCAACCTCCTGGCTGAGACGTTAATAACCATACGGAGTTGACAACCAAGGCTATGACACTCCTGGTAATGAAGAACCTCAATCTGGCCACACGAGACAAGGTGGTCAAATCGTGGGGGGCGTATTCATCTAAGAATCCATCTGCATTATCAACGTGTCATATCAAAGACAGGCGGGACAGCAACCTCCAACCACCGAAGACTTGGTACCATCCAATGACTTCATCAATGGCCAACAGAGGGCTGATCAGAAGATTATCTTTGATGAGCAACAAGCATTTTGTTCGGCTGATCGCCTTTGGAGGCGAAAAATAGTTGATTTTTGATCGAATGATGTTCCCAGGCAAGCGGCGAAGCTGATGCTCAATCTCGCACCTCTTTCCGTAAATACTGTCCAAACCAGTAATACGTCTTGTTTCCACGAGCCATGGAATGGCTGGCTGGCCACGTTTTGCGAGCCATGCATCCAGTCAGTCTGCTGGAAGCTTCGATTGGTACATTATCTCATCAAATTCAGGCCTTTGAAATCAGCCTATATCAACAACTCAAACTCCGGCAAAGTCTTACTTTGCTGATGGAAAAACCACCTGACCTAGATTCATCTGACCTTATGCCAAAGTTACGGAGACAAAAGTATGCTGTCAGATCGCTTAAGCGAGAGGCAGTACCTAGTCTTTTCCCAGAAACTGTACATGGACGGGAGCTAGAAGGGATCTGTCCTTCCGACAACCATCGAGGAGGAACACGCTAACTTCGGTCCTACTCCGCATGGCTGCATGCCTTGACCTATGATCAACGGTGAAGAAGGCCGATCGAGAAGTCAAGGTGCATACTTTGATCATACGAGAAAAGGATAAACTAGATCGGTCCTTCAAACTGAGGCAGAATATGTAAAATTAATCACTGCGAAGGTTGCTGTGCTCATGATGCGGTGAGAGAGTCTGAAAGAGGATGATGGGGTAAATCCACGCCAAGAATCTCAGAAAAGGCAAAAGATAAGCCCACCTCGACGCGAGGACGGTGATGAGCTAAGTTGTGTTGTTCAGGGCCATATGCTGGGGGTTTTCAATGTAGATGGAGGCTAAAGTTTTGCGTCACATACATAAAGCACGGGAAGGGGGGGTGCAGGATCTCGAGGTTGGGGCTAGTAAACTTGGACAGCATAATCCGGTGCGCTATACAAACCGGTGAAACGACTATGCTCTAGAGTCTTTTGAGACTGGTCGTTTTGATGTCCATTACATACCAAGGTAGTACAGAACGCCGTGGAGCGCGTCCCACACCACCCAGGGTCTGTGGCGGTGAATGGCTAGACTCAAGGCTGCATGCATCCGAAATTTCCCTGTAACCGCCCAAATTGTAGTCCACTAATTAATGCAGCACATCGTGTTTATTAGTCTGAAGCCCACAAATCACCGGATACCTACCTTATTTTTCCTTCCAATCTTCGGCCTGGCCTGTACCAACCTCAAGCCAATGGGCACGCCTCCTTGACGAAGAATTTTTCCCACCTGAGTCGTGCAAATTACCTCTTCTACGCTTGATACGCTACTCACGAGACGACCGATAACACAAATACTTTCCCTCTTCGTATTCGACGTACCTGAGCGCAATAGACTTTTTCCGGATAGCTTGTCAAGGAAAAAAATAAAGGAAATTCAAACTTTGCTCGGGGTTTTGCTAAGGGATTGTCATATTAGACATCTCGATACATACCTGCTGCTTACTCCGTACTTTACTCCTTTCCCTATCTATCCCACCGGACCTCTCTTCAACTACCTATCGTGGATGTCAAGACTCAATACTGAGAGTAGTCTAAGCGTAGATCCTGCAAAGTCATGAACCCAGCTGATAGTAATATCATTATACATACATACATTTTCCAATATCTCCGACTCTCCGCCCAAAAAGCCTCGCCAGAAACATCATATTTGAACCGGAACGGCTCACTCCGTTGCTTTGTCGAGTTTTTTTTTTTGTTTCTCCTGGGTTTAGTCGAGAGGAAAGCTGACTTGGCATTATATGAGGATGATCAGCCTTTTGTTGGAGCAGGGTAGATGTTAGAGGAAATGCATAGTGACGTCTTTGCTCGTATATAATATCCACGAAGGAAGATAGCCGACTTTAGTCTGCTGGTGATTTGCAAATGATTGATATCTTGATCCATAGTTTTTGCTCGGTTCATTATGTTGCCCGTTTCCATATTGCCTATGTGCTCGGGTCCAATGCCTGCGTTTTTACAACGCTAGAATCATTATCTTGCAAGTCTCACTATTGTCTTGGTTAGAAAATTGATCCTGAGTATGATTATAACTTGGTCTGTGGGTCTGGATACGCAATGTTGTAGACTGAATATATCCCCACACGTGAGCCGTCTTATTCTGCTCACTCGTTTGCTGCATGTGAGATCGAAAGGTATAGAGATGTTGTTGTGCCTATTAATTTTCGTCTGGAAAAGGGGGCTAGCCTCCCTTGGGGCATGGAGACGTATCAAGCTATGGGCTTACAGTGGTGATTCACTCGCCTTAGAAGGCGTTTCTATCTATACTAGGTACATGGTGATTTTCAGTGTCTCTTCATCCCCGCCAGTCGGGATATCAGGACTGGAGTGAAAGATATATAGAGCAACACTGAAATCACAACATCTTAGTAATGAACCCAAAACGGTGGCCTTCCAAATATTTCATGTATGGTTCAAGAGGTATTGTGTTATGATAGAGTCGCACACTTCGCCATCAAATTATGTGAAAGAATGCACTTTGTTGGTCCACAACCACGATCCAGAGTCACAAAATAAGACATTATGTACCATGTCTCTCCACAACGACCACCAAATATTACGCCCTCCCCAAGCCTTAAAATTCCTATCAGCTCACTGTATCAGCCAACACACAACTCCCTACCCATTCCCTCAACTCTACTTGTGCCAACAACAAGAACACACAAGTATCGACTCGCCAGCACCCAACACCATGAACGGCGACTCACCCCCGCCAACACCACCCAACGGTTCAAAGCCACCCCGCTGGCCCTCCCGTTTGACTTCCAACAAGCTAACCACGTCTCTAGCAAAAATCAAGAAAGTCTACCAAGGAAAAATCTCTCCATCCTTACCCCCATCCAACCCCGCAGCTTCAAGCAGCTCCCACGCAACAGACTCCATGTCCAACACCCCCCCTCCAAGCACTACATCTGAAGTCAACCCCATGGTCCCAGCAGCAAAGCAAGCTCGAGTGCCCCGGAAGCGTAAGATCGCAGCACACAAGCGCGTCAAGAAACTCAAAGCCTTCTTTTCGATTCGCAGCAAGTCTCGCGCTACACTGTCTAGTGACATGAATGGCCGCGAATCGCCTTGTTCAACCTCGTCTTCAATCTGGTATTCAAGCTCGATAGACACGTCGTCATCAACTGAGTCGTCTGCTCTATATGCTGTTAGATATGAATCTTTTTCGTCTTCTGATGATGATAATGTCAATGATGGTAATGATACGCATACAACTGAGGCAGCACTGCCTTCTCCCTCTGCTTCCGCGTACTCGGCGTCTGTGTACTCGACTTATTCTAGCGGAGAGCGTCGTAGCGGAGAACATCATGGAGTAAATGTGAAGTCGGAGCGTTCAGCTTCCGTGCATTCCACAGACACTTCTGGAGCCAAGAAGTTCGTGGGCGCAGAAGAGTATGCAGATTGCGTTGTGGGATAGGAGAAGCAGTTAAGAAGATGAGACAGGTAGGTTAGGCACCTCCAAGTCGCCCAGGTGGTAGAACTTGGTGTGTTTTGACGATATTGGGCAGAACTAACTGCACCACAAGCATCCATGAACATTGAAATCAAGATAGCATACATAGAACAATGAAATGGCCATGAGAAATATCTTTTCGTGTTCCTTGTGAATATTATTGTCCTGGTTTAACAAGCCAGTGGCTTCTCTCTCAAAATCCCACGCGCGTGCGCAAAAAGTTGCAAAAAGTCCTCACCTATCCGTACTAACGATATCAGGTCAGTCGTAAATAAGTTACACTCTAAAGGTGCTTCGCAGGAAGATTTCAGCCACCGCTGAAATCCCTGTAGTTGGGCGAATCCCTATTATTAGGGTTGTATTGTTTGGGGCTCTATCTATACTATATGAGGCAGTAGGGATCGTTCAAATGGGATCGTTCGCGAGGGATCGTTCAAATCGCGGTGGATCGTTGTGGTGAGATCGTTTAAATAGGATCGTTCAATTGGGATTAGTGGCGTAGGTAATGACTTTGGTGTTGGTTATATGACGACTTTAACAATTATAAACTATGGTGTTTTTTGTCGGCGCCCCCTCTGGCCAATTAGAGGAGGTTTTCTCTGGCCAATCAGGGGTTGCGCTTTAAATTTATTTTGGGCGCTGCGGCCGCAGTGCGGCGCCGCCGCAGCAGACTAAAATAATTCCAACGGAAGCAATTACTTTAATAAGTTAAAAGTTAACTAAGCTTTATTATTTTATAATTTTGTTGTTTATAAATAACTAGGTACTTTTAGACAGACTTTTCTAGCTACTTTAGAACTTAACTACTAGTAATTACTAATTTTACTTATAAATTCTCTATTAAAATTACTTAGGATTTAGGAAGTTAAAACTTAACTTACTTAAGTCTAAGTTCTAATAATCTAACTTCTTTTTTAAGTTTTAACTTAACTAGTTATAAGTTATTACTGCTAGTTACTAATTAGATTATTTATTAAAAATTAAATATTCTTACTAATTTTTTAGTACTTACTTTATATTCTATTATATAAGTCTTTATATATTTTATAGGGTATTGTTGGAATCGAACCAGCGCTCTTTTCCTTTGTACATAGAGTTGGGTAGTAATTCTGCGCGCTAGTCCATATGTGGACTAGCGCAGGGGTAACGAACGCGATACTATCGCGTTCGTAGCCTTAATAACAATAAAACAATACACACACCTATCAACTTATTAGATATCGTTGCAACGATTAAATGTAAGATGGGCGTTACCCCTTTATCGTATCTACAGGTATAATATATTTCTATAAAGAATTTAGTTATTACCTTTAGTTAGCTATTAGTTATTATAATAATTTACGTATTAACTAACTATATTAGTTAGAGTTAACTAATATATAACTAGTTATATTTTAGTATTTATATTAGAGTAACTAATTATTATAGCTTAGTTAATAGGCCTGTGCTCAGCATAGGCAATTTCGTAGAAATCTTTTAGAGTAACTGTTAGGGCTGAGTAACTACCTGAGAGGCTGAGACCTCCCGAAGCCCCGCGTTATCTCCGATACGGCAACATTTACAGCCATGATATTGCCCAAAAAAATATCACCACTCGGCCGCCACCTTCAGTCACATTCGCTCTCGCGGCCAAAAAACATACCATGGCTACAGCTCCCGATTACTCCCGGCCAACAACACCTGAGAATAGCACCAATGGCGTCCTGACCCCTCGCACTCCCAAAACAACCGGCCTGGCTCTCACTGAATACTCGTCCAACCCCAGTCCGCCTTCGGAGTCATCCAGGCCCAAGTTACAAGATGTCATACCAGAGGCCTTCCTGCTGCCCAATGGCCATCCCGACTACCTCCGTCTGATCCTCACATCACGTGTCTACGAAGTCGTCAAGGAGACGCCGGTCACTCATGCTACCAACCTCAGCAACCGACTCGAGTGCAATGTGCTGCTCAAGCGCGAGGATCTACAGCCCGTCTTCAGCTTCAAGCTGCGTGGTGCATACAACAAAATGGCCCATCTGCAGCCAGAAGACAGGTGGCGGGGGGTGGTTGCGTGCAGTGCTGGTACGAAAGAGCTTTCCAGGCTGATAGACATCTAACTCATCCATCTTGCAGGAAACCACGCCCAGGGTGTCGCTTACTCTGCTCGTAAACTGAAGATCCCCGCCACCATTGTCATGCCCTCGGGCACCCCCGACATCAAGCACAAGAACGTTTCGCGGCTCGGCGGCTCAGTCATCTTGCATGGCGCCGACTTCGATGCTGCCAAGGCAGAAGCTGCTCGCTTGGAGAAGCTACACAGTCTAGTATCGATACCGCCCTTTGACGACCCATACGTCATTGCTGGACAGGGCACTGTGGGCATGGAGCTGCTACGACAGACAGACCTGTCCAAGCTTGCTGCAGTATTTTGTTGCGTTGGTGGAGGGGGATTGATAGCTGGCGTGGGCGTGTATATCAAGAGGATCGCACCCCATGTCAAGATCATAGGCGTAGAGCAATACGATGCCAACGCCATGGTCGAGTCACTCAAGGCTGGTAAAAGGGTACTGCTGAAAGACGTAGGCCTTTTCGCTGATGGTGCTGCGGTCAAAACTGTAGGAGAAGAGACGTTCAGGATATGTCAAGAGGTGGTGGACGAGGTTGTACAAGTAACGACAGACGAGACCTGTGCCGCTATCAAAGACATGTTTGAAGACACACGGTCTATTGTGGAGCCCGCGGGAGCACTCGCACTTGCAGGATTAAAGAAATGGGTGAGCCGCAACCCATCGCCTGACCGCGATCGAGGCCTCATTGCCATTGCAAGCGGCGCAAATATGAATTTTGACCGCCTACGCTTCGTTGCTGAACGCGCAGCCCTCGGTGAAAACAAAGAAGCCCTCCTGTCCGTTTGCATTCCTGAAAAGCCTGGTGTATTCACGAAACTTATATCTGTCATCCACCCCATGAACGTGACGGAATTTAGCTACCGCTACTCTGGTCCCGAAGAAGCCAATATTCTGGTTGGTGTTGAGCTCAAAGCTGCGACCCGCACCAAGGATCTACCCGATGTCCTCCACCGCCTCGCGACCGAAGGCATGACCGCACATGATCTCTCACAAGACGAGCTAGCAAAATCACACATTCGTTATCTAGTTGGCGGTCGTAGCAACGCTGCTGACGAACGTCTCTACATGTTTGAATTCCCCGAGCGAGGTGGAGCACTGTACAAGTTCCTCCATACCCTACAGCCAAACATGAACATCAGCCTCTTCCACTACAGGAACTATGGAGGCGATGTTGCCAAGATCCTTGCCGGTATTCAATGCAGGCAGGAGGATAATGCCAAGCTGGAGGCATTTCTGAGGGAGATTGGATACCCTTACAAAGAGGTCACTGAGAACGCAAGTTACAAAACTTTCTTAAGGGCCTAAGGGAGCGGTACTTTGTGGTTTTAGACCCGTTTGTTTACATTCGGACTACTAATGAAGGGCAATATATGGGACTGGATATCACTTGGTCCAATAAAGGACAAGTCGATTACAATTATATCTTGTAGGGTAATTTCGGGCAATGATGTTATTAAAAAAAAGCATAAAGGAACGCTATGAATAGATAGAAATCCATAGTTCTTTCTGGTGACGAAAGGAGAGGATGTTAAGAAACAAGTGATATCCTTTGACGTTGTTATAATCCGTGCCCGGTATACGTACACGAAATCACGCGCTGCGCGCCGCAAGAGTCCTTATGCTGTCTTTTTTGTTGAGCAGTGCTCCTTGTGCTCCTGTGCGGCCTTGGAGGGGTTTTTTTTTTATCGGATGATGGTGTAGGGCTATTAACGTAGTTACCACATGGACACGGTGATCATTTGAGGGTTTTTTTGTAGTGGCCATTCAGTGCGTTTGAGCATCCAGTCTTGTTTTTGCGGCTGCGATTGTGGTGGGCGGCTGTAGTCATTATAGTTACTATGGTTGTTATAAAAGATAATGTATTTTTCAACTTTGAAGTTAACATTAAAGAGAATATCAAAGTTGAAGTGGTGGTGCAGAGGCCTAGAAAAGTTGAACTCGTAGAAGAGTGTAGCTTATAAGTTGGTAAGAGTGAGAGAAGAAAGGTTCAAGAGCTGGAGAACTGAGTTATCAAAGTGCTAGTACGAGACTACCAGAATTATCTGATGTGAGCTGAGTTTATATAATCGAACTTAGCCTCCTCATGTGAACTATGGTTCGAAATTTTTGCTTGGATTTAGGCATACTCTACCACGTTTCTCAATGTACCGATTTGGGGGCTGAGGTTCACTTCTACAACGTCTCCCGGCTTCAAGAACTGTGGAACCTTCATAGCATATCCCACCCCAGCACAGGTGCCCGTCATGATCACAGTTCCTTTCTTGAGCGTCGTTCCTTGACTGCAATAACTCACCAAATAGGGCACCTTGAAACAAAGATCATCAATGCCCTCGCTTTGCCTCAATTCGCCATTGACAATAGTTTTAAGATGCAGTTTACTTGGATCGGGAATTACTTTGGTAGAGACAATCTGTGGTCCCAGTGGTGCATATGTGTCAAACCCTTTGCTGAAACTCCATTGCGGTACCGTACCGGCGAGATTTGGGTCGCGTTGCAATTTTCGGCTCGAGACATCGTTTCCAGACATGTAACCACCAATGTAATCATACGCCGCGGATTCAGGGACATCTTTGGCATCCTTGGAAATAATGAAACAGAGCTCTCCCTCGTAATCTGCTTGGTTGTCTTGGGCGATTTTGGGAATGACAATTATGCCATTGTGATCGTTTAAGCAAGTATTGGCTTTGATAAAAGTTGACGGAAAAGGAGGTAAAGTGCGACCGCCTTCTTGGACTGTAATGTGTAAGCATTCGTAAAACATGATTTGACTAATGGGTTTAATTACTATGCTTGATGAAGTTCAAGCCTATACAACGGATGATAGGCACGTCATCCGTGGTCACAGGACCCAAAAGCTTCTTTACTATAACATGTTCGTCTGTGACTTTGGTTGCAGGATCGAAGACGTCTCCATTCACGACCTGAATGACTTTGGCTTTCAAGCCTGTTGCTTCCGTGGATGTGCCAACGTCGAAATCCGGTGATGGCAATATAGGCTCACCCCGTAATTCACGGCCGTCGGTCGCGATAAAACGAATGAGCCGATCCCAGTTCGGCGCCATTATAAAGTATTAAGCAGGAAACCCCGATTACGAGTACCTAGGTAGAGCACGATTTTCTTTTTTCAAGGATGGCGACGTTACGAAAGGGCATTTAATAAGACAACTCGCAGGATACGTAGATATGTGGGGGAATGTGGAGCTGGCAGGCGGCATGGCCGTTTTAACAATCATTGGTCCAAGATGCTGCGGCTTTTAACTAATCTCGCTACCACGTTTGGTAAAACCGGCCTCTGATCTAACTAGCGCCGGATCATGACTATGGAACAAAACCTTAGCCGTATCATTGACAGTTAAAGAATCCAGGACCGTCACCACATGATCCAATCGAAAGAGAATTCATGCCTCATTTCAACTACACTATGAACTGTTACAGAATAATTTAGTAGTTAGATGAAGTTGAACATATGTTCCCAAGTTAATCGCGGCTTCGCTTGGAAGGATTTAGTAGTAGACATTAGCTAGTTACCGTATTTCAAAGTGATATTCATTACATCATATTGCGTGTCATATTATGGTCATAGATATGATCTAGGACTTTCCTCCCTTCCTGCCAGCTTCCACAGGATCGACCTTTCCGCCAGCGAATTCTAGTCATGTTAGCATTCGTTTCTCTGTTATACAAGACATCTTCAACTTACGGCCTTTTCCACCTGATGAGGAGTCATCGGATCCTGCAGATCCTGAAGTGTGACCTCCCTGCTTTCCAGCCTCATGGGGATCGACCTTTCCCTGTGCAAACTCTAGAAGTAATAGTCAGTAGAGTACCTAGGTAGGATGTGATGGAGAAGATGGCACAAACCGCCAGTGCCAACGCGCTTGTCAGGAGTGCCGTCTTGCTTGAGGCCGTTGTGCTCAGTGGGCTTGTAAGTGTCGGACATGCTGATTGAGTGCTAAGGTTGTTTATGGGGTCGTTCGATGAGATTGAAGGTTTTGAGTGTAAGACTGAGTGAGTTGATGATGGCCTTGAGCTGGAAATTGCTTCGTATTTATACTTCTCAATGACTCTAGCAAACGGTTTTCAGACGTCAGTCTACCTAGTTCTACTACGCAGGTTCACCCTTGCCGTGTCGAGGCGCATAGCGGTGAGAGCTTGATACATTGATGATGTAATATTCTAGTCCACTTCTTCTTGAAGATCTCTGTCTCTGTCGTCTCAGCTGAAGCCACGAACATAGAAAAACCAACGTTACCAACCTGTTGGCTTCATCGGGATATTAGAATGCCATAGTAAACGGCGATGTTCGTGTTTTCATGATGCAATCATTGATGTCATTTCCCTGTCGCTGCTATACTAGTGGTTCCAGGAACCTCGCGCGCCTCCATACCCCAGGAAACGGGGAAACGGACGCAGTGAAGTCCTCAAAATCGTGCATGGCACCTACTCCAAAAGTAATTATCGATGACGGTCTTTAACCCTCAGGTATGCGCTAATGCAGGCACACTTGTGTGTTGCCGGATCGATCTGTCCATCGTGGTCTTGGACTCTTGGTACCTAGATAAGCGAGGTGAATTTCCCCTGATATCGTGACTATCACCTTTCCATATCCGCGAACATGCGATAACAATATCATGCCGCGTACTCGTGTCCTCGCGTGCTCAGCTGACCAGAGGAGATCCATTGATCACTGTATAAATCACAATTTCCCTAGACTTCTGATTGCCGGGTATTTAATCCCCCCTCCCCCAAAAGAAAATCCATTAATGGCACCGCATACGGATTCGTGGTAACTATTCTTAGTAATGTGCCGATCAAGATTCCAGCACAACAATTACGTCTTTTATAAATGTAACATTAGTTGCGAAAAAAGATGTCATCTTTACAACTCAAACCAGAGCTACACCCACCGGAAGGAGTACTCTCGGTTCTGTTGTCATTTTCACAAGGATGAGGCATTAAACGCAAGCTAGCCCTACCGAAATTTGTTCTAGGGCTTGTGGTCAAGCCCAATCCCAAAACAGGCGAAGCACGCTAATAGGTAGTAGTTAGGTAGATAGATGTTGTGAAGCTCCTGTCGTGATCAGATCGAGATACCGATGTACTCGACAAACGAAAACGCCAAAAAGTGCATTCAGATCTTGATTCCAAGAGCCTGGCCGAAATTCTTGTAGAAATGCCCCAGCCATACCCTGTTGCGCCAATTCCTGGCGAATCTACAATTCTCCACACCCTAATGCGAGCCACCACACCATACGGAGCATGCAAGATACATCAAGCGGGAATTTCTTCTTATCAAACATACCGCAAGTACTGGGGGATACAGACAACCATATTTTCCCGTTATTAATGGAGTAATAGTCGGTTGAGATAAAAAATATTCCGAGCAGGGGCACCTAGGTAGTTAGCATGTCTCAAAAGTAAGAAAGAGCCGCGGCAAAACACTGTGCACCAGGCACCTAAATATATCCCAAAACAACCAATAAATAACTTCCCGAAATTGGAGTCATCTCCTATAAAGCACTCTGTATAGAATCTAGGTACTGCTATTAGTAATCCTTCCATTATGTCGTAAGGTTTTAGTTACCTATACAAAAGTGACTGATTATACTAAATGCAAGAGACTACATACAACATCGTTCAATCTTGACTCTCTCTGTTCCATAAATACCCCAACAATGAAAATCACAACCACAATTCTTGGTGCGTTGATAACGCTTATTAGCCAAAGCCATGCCAACCTCGACATCATCGCCCTAAACACAACTCGCGGTACATGGATCCAAGAAGCTGTAGCAACACTCGTCCTCGGACAAGCGCCTAATCCAATAACCGGAGATGTCGCTTTATGGAGTGCCGTTTCAATGGACAAGGATGATTTCCTCCAAGGCGTTTCCCAAAACTCGCCGGGAAGGTAAACTGTAACGTACGCGCTGTGGATTAGATACAGTCTGATTGAAGGTGCATGATAGTGAATGGTGTTCTAACCTCGGACGTAACTGGTGTAGCTTTGCATACGATATCAATGGTGTGTCGATTTCAATCATGATGTTAGTCGGTTAGTATAAGTATATCAACTGACGACTTGTAGCTGTAGTTTGGTCGATACAGAAGGGGAAACCAGTTAGTGCACCTCCAGGATCCCGAGTCAAGACACATTGTAAGTGCATCTTGTCTGTTGAACCTGGGCGTTACAACTAAAGCGCGTGCACAGACAAGCTGAATCCAACTACCAATCTATGGGATCAGAATGTCTACATCAACGACAAGATAGTGTCCAGTCTTTCGACGAGTATGTCAGGCTGTATAAAAGGATCTTGATGATAGTAGTAACACAACCCAGGTAAAGGTCAACACGGTAAAGCCTTCTTCGTCTCCATCGAATGCGCTGTGACACCATGCACTGCTGCTCCAGCACACAGTAAGTTTCTTCTATTCCAGTTCGATTCGTAGGAGAAGCTAAGAAACGGGGAAACAGAATGGGAGGACATATGTGTTACACTGAATAAAGCAGACCCGAGTTTTTTGCACAGTGGAGACTGGGAGTATAATGCTACTGGAGGGAGAATGTCGACTGCGGATGGGGGCAAGACGTGGGATTTCACCACGTTGTTTGTTCCAACTACGCCAGTCAATTAGCGGAGACGATGGGAGAATTACGGCAGAGGTCGGGGAACTAGTGATCACATAGCAATGTACTGAATCGTATGAGGAATCAGAACCGGGGTATCATGCATTCATGTCTATTCTTAAACGTCACTTTAAGTCGGCCGTTACCGCTTTTTCGCTTTGGAGAGTGCGGCTGATATTGCAGCAATTTCCTCCTCCACCTCCGCATCGTCTTCACTTGCAGAGTCGGCGTCTAATGCTGTTCCACCCTGTTCTTGATCTTCCAAGTCATCATCATCTTCATCATCTTCTTCTTCTTCGTCGTTCTCTTCCTCATCGAGCTCTAGGCCGTCATCTTCACTGAAGCCACCAAACTCATCGTCATCGTCATCATTATCATTTTGAAGTGCGCCAGTCGCATCGACCGTGGCTGCTACGCTCGCAGTAGCCTCACTCTCACCATCCCGTTTCCTCTTCTTGCTCATCTCTCCAAGTCTGCCATCACGTCCCTCAACGCCCTTGACCGGACCGCCTTCTTCTCCCTCCTTATAAGGTGGGGGAGTGAACCAAGGGATTTTGCCACGAATCCAGTCATTCAGCACCATCTTCGCAGCACCGTCGATATCTGCCTCACCACCCTTCAGCAGCCTTCCACTCTTTCTGCAAAGCTGCTCAAGGAACATGACTGAATCGCCATTGTAATCTTTGATCTCATATGTCCGTTGCAGGTGCCTTGGCTGCACGCGCTTGAGGACTGCCTCAATGTATTGAGCCGGATATTCCACATTCTCTACACGAACGCTACCTCGAAGTAGTAGATCCTCGTCGGTATCGTTCTGGTTTGGTGGTACGATACCAGGACAGTCAATCATGTAGATGCGCTTCATGAGTGTGATGTATTGCCAGACCTTGGTTTCACCAGCGATCGGCGCAACGTTGCAGACCTTCTTCTTCCGTAATGTATTGATGATGGACGACTTGCCGGTGTTAGGATAACCAACCATACCAACAGAAATCTGCTTGCGATCGCTATGAAGGGAAGAGAATTGGCGAAGGAGGGCGATCAGAGAACCCTTGCCGAAGCTGTTATTAATATTGGCATGGAAGGCCAATGTTGGGAATTCTTTGCTGAGATGTCGAACCCAGGCGGCCTATTGAGAATGTCAGCTTCATCCATAAAATGTAGACTAGCTCCACGGGGTATGGACAAAGAAATGTGTGAAATATTACTAAGAGAACCGCCATCTATCTGCGAGTGCAGAGACGGTCCTCAACTCAAACAAATCACTTTGCAACTCTAGTGACCACAACCAAAACGGAAGCAGTCTACCCTTGGCCAAGACGACTTCGGGCGAGCGAATCGCTTTCACTCTTCCCAACTTGTAACAGAACCGATTCATAGAGAAAGGTAAAGGTCCTTGACTTAAGGAGGGGTCATGTAAAGCAGTCGATGTCCAGGGACAAAGGGTGACGAATAGAAGGTGTTGACTTACGGCTACTTTTGATGGAACAAGATCGACTTTATTCAGGACAAAAACGAGATGCTTATGGGGTGCTTCTGTGCGGATGTACTTCTCAACACTTCGACAGCGTGTACCATCTGGGTCGCGGGCATCCAAAACGTGAAGAATGACATCGCTCGAGTCAATGACCTTGTACAGCTCGTTCCAAATACGCTTGCTTGTGCCTTTCATGAAGATAAACTCGCGTGCTTGCGCGAAGTCGCCACCTGGATTGTTATCGTCGGCCTCAACATCTCCAGAAGTACCTGAAAGCAGTTTTGCCTGCTCCAGGCGCTCGATGTAGGTATCGTGCATCGTGTCAGTGCGCCCAGCAAGGTCCTCAACGGTACTGAAGTCTAGTTTGGGTCGCTTCCGTTGAGCCTTGGGTCCGAAAGTGTCCTTGAAGGGCTGCGAATCGACGGCAATCTTGGCAGCATGTTCCTTGAGACCGTTGATGTTACCCTTTTCCTCAATCAAGCTCATGGGTAGCTTGTTACGCTTCAGGAGAAAAGTGGTCGGGTCAGAAGCCTGAGCCTGTACGGCAGAGCGGAACGAATCGAGGGCATCTTGCGAGATGACACGGGTATTATTGAACCACTTCCTGTTGGGCTCAACCCGTGCGACAGGCGCCTCACGGGACTGGTACGAGGCAGCTTTGGTGATGTCTCCCTTTGCATTGCGCTGGGCTTTGCCGTCTGTCAGGCGCTTGAGAACCTTGACCTTCTTTGCAGATCTGAGTTGACATTAGTACCTAGTCACTTCGTTTTTTTTTCACCAGCAAATGGCAAAAGCACGACATGGAATCGCATACCGGTAAAAGTTCTCGCCCTTGACCTTGACATTTCCCATGCCATCGCCGGCCTTGCCCTGGCGCTCCTTCCTGTTCTTTTCCTTTTTCTGTGTGCCCATTGTGGCTGAGGCGTGAAGAAGAGCAAAGATTTGATGCAGGCAACTTTGGCCCAACTTTTTTCCAAGGGCGGGAGCGCTAACTTGTTAGTTGACTAGTGTTAACTACCTAGCCCTAGGCAGTTAGTTGATGTCTTGGCACCACTTTTCTTGCAGTCCACCACCGACACCACCGAAACTCCGCACCGAGCTGATACAGCCAGCCAATATCGTTGCCATGCCTCCACGAATACCCGCTAATTGGCCATGGGTACCATCGCGGACTGCGGTGGCATCGCTCAATGGCTTGGACCACGCTCTCTACGTGCGCACATTTGCATCCACCCCCGCATCCCTAGCACTGGGTCCCGAATCACCAAACTACATCGAGGTCCCAAAACCCTCACAACCTACCTTTCCTTTCAAGCCCATCGTCAAGGGCCATCTTCCTGTCCCTCGAGATATTTTCAGGACTCGAAATGCCCACCCGAAGCAGTCCAAGGTCTTCCTCGACCGCTCAACACGACCTCCAAAGGAACTGAAAGCTCCCGGCCCATACAGCAGAGATGCAGAATACCGGCTATACAAGCAGCGACTGGCCGAGAAGCGACGAGAAGCACTACGACAGGGTGTGAAGGAGCTTCATCAGCGCAAAGTGACTACAGAAGCACAACACCTAGCCAGGGTCCAAGCAAACTATGCAGATCGAAGACAACGCGCCATGGCACCACCTCGAACAGTTGATGTTTTGACCCAGACGTCAATTCAAAAGGGCATTCGAGAATTTCTCGAGGGCACACTGCCCGACTCGTCACGCACCACCATCACACCAGCCCGGCGAGAGGCGTACGAAGCTCGTGTTGCTAAAGTCCAAGCCATGCGCGAGTCTCGCTTGCATGACTTGTACATCAATGCGCGACAATTCATCGTCGATGAGCAGCAGCTCGACGAAGCAATTGAAAAGACTTTTGGAACTGAGGAATCTCCAATAGGCTGGGATGTCAAGGGTAACATGGGTCCGAGAGCAGAGGGTAAGGAAGGATTGAGTCCATGGTATGGACTATTGCCAGACGGCGTAGGCGACATGATGAGGAACTTGAAGGGCGGAGCTGGTGTCAAGTTGGCCACGGACAGAGTCAGGAAGCTTGCTGAGGAGTTTACGGGAGGAAAGATGTAAGACGTGTGCACATGAGCTGGGTACTATTTGAAGAAACTCTGTGTATAACATAGCATGGCACTGTGCCTACCAAGTTAAATCAAGTTCGGGTAGCATCTTATTTCTGTGTCTCAAATCTCGTATCACCAGGTCGCGAAGGCATCAAAGTGATCATCTAGAAGTGAGATTTATATCATCCTTTGGATGTTACTATATAGGGCCCATGTGTACTTGATCTCCATTTATTGGAATCAATTCAAAACACCTAGAGATCTTGACCAGTCATTACATTAACCCTCTTACTAAGCCCCTTCCTCTTTTGTAAAACCAGAAGCTGCCCTTGTTGCCCTTGTACCTCTTTGTATCTCACCCACAGGCACTTCATCTTGCTACCTCTCTTTGGCTGCATCAGGTGCATAAGCAGAGAACGCTTGCCTAACCTTGTTTCTGCCAGTATACGAAATGACGACCAATATCCGACAAGGCACCCCCGTCTGGTGTCAGGAGTGAATTTGGCATCGCCATAAAATAAGCATAGCGATGTATATCGCTGCTATCGTCCATGTACGGAATGGCTTGGTTTAGGAAGACTTTGATTTCTTCATCCGTACCACTTGGTGCAAATTCAGTGATCCAGATCGGGCGGCCATTAGCGACAGCGCGGACATCATTGATATGCCGTTTGAAGTACTCAAAGTTCGAGGCAGAATCGTACCTGAGGCCAGTTGTTAAAGACCAGAGGCTCCATATGAAGATTCATGGATATCTTACCAATGGATGCAGATGAAGTCAATGCGGCAGCCAACACATGCGTTCATGAAACCCCGCAGCCAGTCCAAACCCATGGGGCTACCTCCATTGGAGATAGCAGGCGATCCGAGATAGATCTTCTCTTTCAGCTTCTTTGTCGGTTCCATGAACTTGTTCCAAGCTTCGACTGATGCAGCAACGGTCATACAAGCTCCACCAGCACCAGTTCTAAGGACAGGAGATTAAGATATATCCCGAGGATGCCGCAAAGTATAAGAAGACTCACTGGCAATTGTCTGGTTCGTTAAACCCCAGCAAGTGAGTTGCATCATTCGGTTGCGCAAGTGCGGAGCGCTCGACAGCAGCCGCCCATTTTCCAGTATGGTCCGCGCGGTTGGAATGCAGCATAGGAACGTACTCAAAAGGCCCTTTGGGATCTTGTGAAGTCGAGTCCCAATTATAGCACCACGAAGTGTGCGTGCCATCGACATCGAAGAGGCGGACATACGCCGGATTGTTGTATGCTATTCCACGGCGATTTGGTCCAGAAGGCTCGTTCGAAACAGCCAGAGCACCGACAGGGCTGGCATTGGCGATTTGGGAGAGGGAAAAAGTGAGAAGCAAGATAAGAAGATACATCTTGTCCTGGTTTCCGTGGCAGGAGAATCAATCACCGCTGAAGTTTGAGCGACTGAGATGAGGAATTGTCTCCGAAATCTAAGGGAAAGGCGAGTCGTAGAGATGCAAAAGAAGGACTAAAAGCTGGGGGGGTAAAATTTTACTTATAGTGGCTGCGATGTGAGAGGTGAAGGCACGATCGCGCCTTCCTCCCACTGCCTAAGTCGTCCCGATACCGCCGCCGCAAACGAGACAACCACTGACACCAGAGGAAAAGGTGAACCGTGTCGAATTATACGCTTTAATTGGCCATCGTGCGACTTCAGTAGGATATTACTTAGTGAAATGAGCTAGGTAGCAGTGGTGCACTTATGCCTGAACAGAGCGCCCCACTTGAGAACGAAACTCGAATCGATCAAGGTAAGACAGCTCGTGCCGTTAGACTCGATTCTACCAAGTCTCAGGTGTCTAGGAGGAGCGTAGACTAGGAAGACTTCCCTACGACGTAGTCATATCACTGACGAGATCGGTCGCCAACACACCGACTAAAGGATTCGGAAATCAGTATAGATATTCTAGAAAAGATTCTTTTAATCATGGCATTAATTAAAAGAGTACATACGATGACAAATATGAATGACCAATGTGGCGGTGACACCGCGGCAAATATACACTCTACGAATTATACTCTTGTCTTGACAAACGAATATTTAGCTCATGGTCTCAATGGCTGCCTAATAGCTTGCCGAAATCCTCCTTCAAACAGGTCGATTGTTTGGGACATGCTCATGCCACTCGCAATTGCTAATTGCAACATGATTCGAGACTGAATGACATGGACAAACCCCGACTTCGCATACGTCGAGATTCTATTTGGACTACTAGGCCCAAATGGACTGCGTGTGCCGACAACGATTTGCAGTCCTGTCTTTAGAGCTTCTGATATCTCATCCTTTCCAGTGAATACGCCACCGTTTCCAGTACCCGCAATCACCACCCCCTTAGCGCCGTTCCTTTGCGCATCAAGCAGGAGTTTTCCGTCAAACTCGCGAGCTGCATATAGAATGTCCACTTTCGGTAGCGAGGGGTACGAAGGATGGTTGGAGACTGTTTTTATGTCGAAAGAGTACTTGTAAAGCGGCTGAGACGGTGTATTGAAGAAGACTGGCAAACTGTTGACGAAGAGTCCCAAATCACCTCCTGCAGTGGCACCAAAGGCATCTGGATTGGTCGAATGTAATTTGGTAATCCAGTAGCCAGGGATTATGCGGGCGTTGAAGGCAACCATTACGCCTCGGTTATGTGACTCTGGACTTGCAGCCAGCATGACTGCGTCGAACAAGTTTGCGTCCCCGTCATATGATAAGTGAGTCCACGGTCGCATGGCACCCGAGCCTACGATTGGCTTGCCGCAGTTTACTAGACTGTCGAGAAGAAAGGCGGTCTCTTCCAGTGAATTTGTGCCATGAGTAAATACTGCACCGTCAATGTCACTGTCTACTGAACACAACGCATCATGAACAAATCGCGCCATATTCATGACTAATGTGTCGTTTGTGCCCGTAGCTCCGTCAGATTCTGATATCCAGTTTGAGACAGCAAGTTGGGTATTGTTCAGCAAGTATGGATCACGTGCAATTATTGCTTCGCCGTTGATAGATAGTTGGCCATATTGAGTGTCGTCGAGTGCCCCGTAGATAGAACCTCCAGCGATAGTACCTCCAGTATAAAGTACCCTGCCGTCCGTCAATCATTACTTGACTCGAGGACTTGTGTTTCAACGTACAGAATCTTTGGGAGACTTTTATCCTCACCTATCCAGGCAAGCTTCAGCCTTTCACTTGCCGTTTGAGCCCTATGGCTCTCAAGCGGCGTCTCCAAGGGGATAGTGAAGCCTGTGGTTATCAATGTAGCTATGGCCAAGATTGAGTACCACATGTTTGCCAGACCTTTCGATGTTGGCTGGAGCATTGGTGCTAATATTGAATAGCGATTATAATTGCTTTTCGAGCTCCCGAGATCTCCCCATTTGGGGTGACGTCGTCCTCAGATGATCTGGGGTTCATCATATTCCCCAACAATATTGGTGTAGTAAGCAGACAGTATGACAAGGTACATACATGTCCCTTGGCGGCTTGTATCGATGAGGAAGGTCCGAAATAAACGCTGCAATTGTACTGGTAGATCCTTTATCGCCCCTGCGCCATCAAGCTTGTGATGGCATTTGTTAACTATATAATAGTTGTTTTTCCTCACATGACCAAGAGCGGGGGACTTGGAGAACACTAGTTTAACATATCAACGAACTTGCTCCCTGATCAATAACTAATAATGCTTCAAATAAGCTTCCGAACTGGTCCAACCCAGAATGCGGAACCGCTCAAACCATCAAAAAGCGAATTACAACCTTAGTTCCAACCTATAATCCCTTCAGCTACTGTCAGTGGACCTTGTGTCGAGCTGGTCATCACAGATATCCTTCGTCCGATTATACCAATATCGCTGACACCTAGATGTAATCGTTGTGGTAGTTCGATGATGGGCTCAGATGTTGTTTCGAGATTGAAAGAATACAGTGGGTTCATTTGCGGCTGTTGTAATGATGCTGTAAGATCGCCATCACGACTAGTTTTGGTTAGTAGGGTTCCCGTGATGAAACCTGCGTGCGACTCACTGAATAACTATCCAATGATTACCTTTCCGTGTTTCCTCATCCCATCCCTCAAATTCGACACTTGTTCCTGTGCTTGCACATCGGTTGCTGAAAAATAGACACATCTCTTCTTCTGATGGCGACCGCTTGAGATGTTGCGTTGGTCGCAGCACAGCTATAGAACCCCCTTGGCTAACGCGTGTGGACTGGCCATTACACATAACTAGTGTTGTTCTTGGTGATATGTAGTGTACTTTGAGTGGCAGGGTTAGTATCCTTCTTGCCGTCAATACGGTTAACAGGCAACGTTCTTCGGGAATAATTCAAGATGTGTGCTCGGGGAATGGATGAAGTCACTGGGGCGTTAATGGTTCTTTCAAGCAATCTGATGCTGCTTAGATCACGATGAGCAAGTTCAGTGTGAGGGCTAATGAGTGTCTTTGAGCACGTTTCAGCAGAGTACCCGATTGGCCAATTAGTGTGTTATACCACACCATTCAAGACACCAAGGTGCTCTACGTATTACATACTAGGTAGGTACCATAAATCACTTGAAGGAACGTGAAAAGTGATGGACACTTGGCTTGTATGTTCAGTCGACAAATTGTAAGATCCAAAATTGTATCCGTCTTAAATTGATGCCTTCAGAACCTTGAACGCATCTGCGCGCGAACCGAGATAACGCTCTTCAGCAGTCTTCCAGCTAATGACATTCCAGATATTCTTCACGTAAGCTGCCTTGCCATTGAGGTATTGGAGGTAGTAGGCATGTTCCCACATATCGACACCAAAAATGGGTACCTCACCCTTGCCAACAACAGGGTCTTGGTCCTTTGTTGTGACAATGGCAAGTCTTTGTTCCTTGCCTGTCTCAACCTTGACCAACCAGCCCCAGCCACTGCCTTGAATACTGAGCAGAGCCGCATTGAAAGCCTCCTTGAATTTCTCCTCATCGCCCCATACAGCCTTGATTTGTTTGGACAGCTCTGGAGCCGCCGAGCTCTTTGCATCCGCTGAAGACGCCGGAGCCAGATTCTGCCAAAAAAGGGAGTGGTTGATGTGTCCACCAGCATTAAACTTGATGCCCTGCTGCAGAGAAACTTGAGAAGTAATGTCCGAGGCGTGCACAGCTTCAGCTTGTGACTTGAGAGCGGCATTGAGGTTTGTTATATAGGTCTGGTGATGTTTGCTATGGTGCAACTCCATGATCTGAGCAGATATGTGTGGCTCCAATGCCTGTATAAGCGTCAGTAGAAGCTCGGCAATACATACCTCAAAGGACTGAAGGCCATGAGATACTCACATCGTACGCATATGGAAGCTGGGGCAGCGTGTATTGAGGGGGAGACATGTCGCCGAATTCGAAAGGCTGTTGATCTGATGCAAAGACAGTGGTTGCG
Organism: Shiraia bambusicola; assembly: GCA_028220655.1. Taxonomy (NCBI): domain Eukaryota; kingdom Fungi; phylum Ascomycota; class Dothideomycetes; order Pleosporales; family Shiraiaceae; genus Shiraia; species Shiraia bambusicola. Next base: position 7,609 of record SSBG01000007.1, on the reverse strand, counting down.
AAGAATGGTAACAAGAGGATGAGAGCAGATGAGGATGAAATGCCCCGCATCTTGCCCCTCCTACCAGCGTGTTCGCACAAATCTGATTGCTTGGTCGGGCGTTGACGCAATGCCAACAGGGTGCTCGACAAGTATGCGGTGCGGCTCAAATAGGTTAGGGTTGAGAAACTGCCTCAATTGCACTCGTTCCAACTCAGATGGTGCGCGAGAATCAATGATGGTTCAGTCTGCGTACTTGAAGCAAATCCTGAGGCATTCCAGTAATTAATATTAGAGAAAGCCTCGAATTGTCCAAGTCGAGAAACGAATTTTGTGCTTGTATTCGAGATGAAAGTCGTTGGGGTGGCATGGCGTTACCTATATCCACGTGTGGAACAAAACGCCTAACTAAACCCGATTGGGATAACTAGTTGACTGGTTAGTCAACTACGGACTAGTTGACTAATTAATAATACCCGCACCACCTACCAAGTTCGGACATGTTTGAGGACCAGTGCTTCTTTCCTTGACAATCATCGCAACCATCTTGGACTCTACGGCCCCGAATCTCCTCCATCCATCTTATTTTCCAGCATCTGATTTGTGTATAATCCCCAAAAGTGCCATCATGCGCCTTTCGCCCTCGCATAACTAACTAGTCCAGCAAATTGTCCTCGGTGACACTCAGGCGTCCATTGGGCAACCAGAATTGCAAAAGCTCATGGAGCGCAGCCGTTATCTGGCAGCTGCCTTCATTCTAATTCCACCGACGCAAAAAGCGGCCCTTTTTGGTTCGGGTCGTATTCTTGTCGAACCCTTGCGAATGAGAGTCATGACCAAGATACGTCACCATGTCCGATGTGCTTTCTGTGCTTGATTCTCAACATCAATCGCTGGTGTTGTAATACATTAGAGTCGTCTCGATACCTTAAAAAATCTCTACCTGGCTGTATGAGATGATGATGTCCCTACTCACCTAGCTCTTCATCGCTTAGATGCATTTTGACAAAGCTGCAAGGATCCTTTGACTTTAGGCAGAAATCACAGATCTTCCAGGGGTCGGCCCCAGGTCTTGCTCTCCACACATCAATCCTCTAATGGAAGCGGGGGCTTGTGGCACAATTCGCCGCGGTGGAGCGGTAGATATATGCAGTCAATATGTGCAGTGCAGCGAGCAGTGAAATCCTAGACTTGGGCGCCATCTGGCACGTCCAAACTATCAATAGATCATCCTTTCACTCAGGAGTCAGACCTTGTAACACATGCGAAGAGGCGTTCACTCTAGTGCACACACAAGGTTTTATTCGTAAACTATGTAAGTTTTGACCTTTGCCGTTGCTTTGAACAGGCGTTGGTGCCAACGAGACTTAACCGTTGTATTTATCCGCTGAAGGAAGTCTTCGACAAACAACCAGTCAGCATGCACCGCTGTCAGACGTAACGAGATCCGATATTGGTCCCAATTTCCGAGCCGTTGGGTGTATTCTATGTATTTATGTGGGGTTCAGCCCAGGTCCCTTGTTTATGGAACCAGGACTCTGAACGGTCTGTAATTCGCAGTATAGAAGAGTTAGATCCTGGCATATCTCAAGTTATAATCCTTCCATTGCCTCACCCTCTGTAACCGGTACAGTTACTACCCGACTATGGCTCCCGTTGCTGGAGGATCTGAATTCGATGCCGCTGCCCTGGCGCGCCGTCAAGCTCTTGCCGGGGCTTCTGGGCCTCTGGCATTGATAAAGAATTTGAAAGTGTTTGGCATTGCCTGCTTCGCTTGCTTGGGTGGTTTACTTTATGGTTACAACCAAGGTGTCTTCTCTGGTGTGCTTACAATGACCTCTTTCAAGACTCGTACGCTTTAAACCTTTCCCTTCACTATCAATCAATATTAACAAAATACAGATATGGGCGACTACATCGAGGATCCGGAGACACTTGCATGGAACTCGTCTAAGCAGGGTTGGCTGGTCTCTATTCTTGAGCTGGGTGCTTGGCTAGGAACAATGTACTCTGGTTTCTTGGCCGAAATTCTCTCTCGCAAGTACGCCATTCTAGTCAATGTCGCCATTTTCATTCTCGGCGTAATCGTTCAGTGCACTGCATCGACAGGTGCTGGTCACAATGCGATTCTTGGTGGACGTTTCGTTACTGGTATGGGTGTCGGTTCGCTCTCGATGATTGTTCCCATGTACAACGCGGAAATCGCTCCACCAGAAGTTCGTGGTGCTCTTGTCGGCCTTCAGCAACTATCCATTACGCTTGGTATCATGACCAGTTTTTGGATTGATTACGGTACTAATTTCATTGGTGGTACTGGTCGTAACCAAAAGGAGGCTGCTTGGTTGCTGCCCTTGGCCCTTCAGTTAGCACCTGCTGTTTTACTCGGCGCAGGAATGCTCTTCATGCCTTTCTCTCCTCGATGGCTCGTTCATCACGACCGCGAAACAGATGCACGGCGTGTGCTTGCTAGCCTGCGAAACTTGCCACAAGAGCACGAGCTTATTGAACTCGAGTTTGCCGAGATCAAAGCTCAATCACTATTCGAAAGGAAGACTTTGGCGGAGAACTTTCCACATTTACAAGACATGAGCGCTTTGTCGACGGCTAAGTTGCAGTTTGTGGCTATCGGCAGCTTATTCACTACCAAGGGCATGTTCAGGAGAGTTATCATTGCAACCTTGACTATGTTCTTCCAACAATTCACGGGCATCAACGCAATTTTGTACTACGCGCCAACCATCTTTTCGGGCTTGGGTCTTTCGTCCAACTCGATCAGCCTGCTTGCTACAGGCGTTGTGGGCATTGCCATGTTCATTGCCACCAGTAAGTTCCATTCTTGTCTTTCTCGCAATTTGAACAAGATAAACTCAAGCTGACATTTCCTAGTTCCCGCTGTGATGTACGTTGACTCATGGGGTCGAAAGCCTACTCTTGTTGTTGGTGCGGTCGGCATGGCAGCTTGCCACTTCATCATTGCGGCAATCGTCGGAAGTTTCTCCAAGGACTGGCCAAATCACCAAGGCGCGGGCTGGGCCGCTGTTGTCATGGTCTGGTTGTTCGTCATTCACTTCGGATACTCCTGGGGCCCCTGCGCTTGGATTGTCATCTCTGAGATTTGGCCTCTGTCTAACCGACCATATGGCATTGCGCTCGGTGCTTCCTCAAACTGGTGAGAGATTCTTTTCTCGTCCGGCATGAGCCTTGGCTTACCATATTTAGGATGAACAACTTTATTGTCGGTCAGGTCACGCCTGATATGCTCACTCATATGAAATATGGTACCTACATTTTCTTCGGAGCCTTCACAACGCTTGGCGCGGCATTCATTTGGTTTTACTTTCCAGAGACCAAGGGTCTATCGCTTGAGGAGATGGATATTCTCTTTGGCTCTGTTGGAATTGCAGAGCGTGAGAAGGAGCGCTGGAGAGAGGTGCATGCTGAAGTCGGTCTGACCGATCTCCTCGCGAGGGCTGGCGTTTACCAAGAAACTCAGGAGCGTAACACAAGCATGGAGAAGCCAGCCCTTGATGTGAAGCATGAGCAAGAGACCGTGGCCGTTTGAATAGTTGAATGTGTTGAGCTGTATACTTAGGTACTCTTGGGGGCGTACAAAAGGAGATGCTTGCAGGAAACACTCTTTTCAATATCTGTGCCAACAATAGACACTTCAAACTCACTTGCTTCACGTCCTGCCGTAATAGCTTTACAGAGTTGAATATGAAAATATCTTGAATTGATCTGGGCTCATCTCTTGGATGCCCGCGCTGTCTGCCTCTTGATTTTTTCCTGGATAATTGGCTTAACTAATACTGGTCGACTGACGGCCGATCGTTTTCCAGGGGTGCCAACCAAATGTTCACGCTCTTGCTCCGCAGCTGTTTGCTCCTGGATCCGCCTTGCCACCTCCTCCCATACACCTGGCACCCCCGTCTTCATGGTGTAGGTACGACCCTCCTTGACGTAGAATTTGAATCTCGGCTCATTGACCACCTCGTAAATTCTCCTGAAGATACTCTTCTCCTGTTGCTTTTTGACCCATTCATCGCTTTTTGGCAGCTCGATATTGGCCAATCTCAGCTTCTTGGGAGGCAAAGCGCGCAGCTCGTGAAGAAAAGCAGAAGTATGTTTGCGAAAGGGGAAAATTCGCAATGTGACAAATTCAAGCTTCGTGTTTGCAGTTAGATTTGTCTTGGTGTTCAAACTGCGAGCAAATTGCATCAAATCCTGTCGGTTACGACGTGCGTATTCAGGAATCTGCATGTACACTTTGTGGGTGAAGGGCGCTGTCACATATGCCAACGTTAATGTTGGAATAGTTCCTAGTATACCAACTACAATTATGATTAGCTGTGATGGCTTTTTCTAATGACCAAAAAAGTTTCGTATGAACTTCTCAGATGATAGGTTCATGTGCTTTGCTTGAAGGCAACAGTGCAACAGTGCAAGCACCAAGAATCTAGGTGGAAAGTAGACATATTCACAATAAGGAATCAAATTCCAATAGCATAGCAAAAGGAAACGATGTCGTCGCCCTCCACCAGCCGGGCAGAGTGGATGATGGAAACCTCTAGAATACACATCGAACATAAACGACATACCTAGTATAGCCTGGCCTTTCCGTAGGTTGACATCTGGTTGGTTCTGGTTGTTCCAAAGAGGAGGAACAGCAAAAACGAGCGTAGTGCCGAATTGAAGTAGAGCAACTGCTTTCCAGAACGAAATCCAGGTTGTGCGGGCATCACCAGCGTCGTAAATCAATAGCCGTGATTTATACTCTGGATGGTAAATCAACAAATATAACTCAATTGTAAAGAAGACGTACTTCTCTCATTCTCAGCCAATCTTCCTGCTGATTTGGACGTAGTGCCAAGAAGGCGTAGACTTGGAGAGGTAGAAAATTTCCTTTGGCATGTTCGGCAGATTGAACCTGCAATCTGAAGTCTCAGGAACGATCGACTGCCATTAAAGTGGTGTAGCCAGGGCTTGAAAGCTGCACCAAAAGCCTGAGGGTGCAGTGACATGTTGATCCAAAAAGGCGCGTGATTGTGAAGGTATTAATAGTTCGATTGAGTGTCGCGTTGACGACTAATAGTTACTCGGCTAAACTTGCTGCCCCTGGATATAACTAGACTTGGCAAACCTCTGAGAACACAGCGTGACAGTCTACTTCATGATTCACAATCAAGCTTAAAGAGGCGCACAATGAACAATGGTATCAAATGCAACTTCGAAGGCGCAGTGACTTTGGACTAGGTTCCTTGTAATATTTGCGTGTTTGGGTCAGTTGGTGGCAGACCCTGCTCCTATAACCACTTATACTTATAGTAAGCCCTGTATAATCAACAAGATTATCCTCTGCATCTGCTCAAAGCTGCCAGGTGACTTCAGATTCCGATATAGTATGCTATCGTACGAAGTAATGGTAGGTACGAGTCTTCTACCATCCTTCAATGAAGTTCAATCATCGAAACATCACGTGCGCAGGTCGTGGCTTCGGAAGCGCAAGTTTAGTTACCCGATAACTAATGGATGAAACCACGATTCACTCCTGATTAGCTTCTTCTGCGTAGACCTGCGTCAGCATGCCTAATCTATACCGATAGCGCAATTCCGTTCTTCTCAGCTTTATCCAGGCAATCTGATGTAAAGCACTATGTTGTTCGCCTTTGTGCTGCTACCGCTCGCTTTGCTTCTCTCCCTTGGATATGCTTACACCGACCTTAGTGATGAGACGTTGAAGAAGCTGCCTAGTCCCGGCGCAGATTTCGATATCGAAAAGGGCCCACTACTGGCGCCGATACTAATACCGCGAGTATCTGGAACAGAAGGCAATGCAAAAGTACGGCAGCATTTTATCAACTTCTTCAAAGAACAATTGCCCGATTGGAAGATTGGCCTACACAATTCGACATCGAAGACACCGCTGAGCAATGGCAAGGAAGTTCCATTTGTGAACTTCATTGCGACCCGCGATCCGCCTGGCTCGCTCGAGGGCGATGTTTCCAGGCTGGCCCTGGTTGCCCATTACGACAGCAAGTACACACCAGAGGGGTTCATTGGAGCGACAGACAGCGCGGCTCCGTGTGCGATGATCATGCATGTTGCGCGAAGCATTGATGCAGCGTTGACGAAGAAATGGGCTGCAGCGGATGACTTTGAGACTGAACATAAAGGCCTACAAATACTGTTTTTGGATGGCGAGGAGGCTTTTAAGAGCTGGACGGATGACGATAGTCTCTATGGAGCTCGGTATGCATCTCACACTGCAATTGTCGCGCACAGCTAATAATTTGTTCTCAGTGCTTTGGCCGAAGATTGGGAATCGACCTTTCACGCCGCTGCGTCTATTTACCGCACACCCTTGGACTCAATAGAGCTCTTTCTTTTGCTCGACTTATTGGGCTCCGCTAGTCCCCGTGTACCTTCATATTTTAAGACTACACATTGGGCATACAAGCATATGGCAAACGTAGAAGAGCGCCTGCGAAAACTTGGTGTGATGAAATCATCTCCAAATCACGCTACGAAGATGGCTCAACGGAAGAATCAAAACCCTCGTGCTGAGCCACATTTCTTACCCGAAGGAAACAAGGATGAAAAGAACTTCATGGGCGGTTTCGTGCAGGATGACCACGTTCCTTTTATGGCTCGTGGGGTTGAAATTCTGCACATTATTCCATCCCCTTTTCCACGTGTGTGGCATGATATGACTGATGATGGAGAGCATCTAGACACAGATACCGTGGAGGATTGGGCAAAATTGGTCTTGGCATTCACAGCCGAGTGGATGGAATTGGAGGGCTTCTTCGACTTTAAGGCAGAGAAGCGGAAAGGGGCCTAAATCTATCAAGGAAGTAGTTAGTTAAGTTAAGAATTCCTCTAAGAAAGCTAAGGCTAGCATCCTCCCTCCCTAAGTAGACCTTAAGATAAATAACCTAGTAAAAGCTATAAGGAATTAGAAGATAAGTCTTACTAAAGTAGAAGTACTCTAGAACTACTCTAGTATTAGGCCGCTATTAATGTTGGGATTTAAACTAACGTTTTTCCTTTGTATAACTAACTATAGAGTTACTTTAATAGTTAAGTTCTGCGCGCTAGTCTACTTGCAGACTAGTATTAGGGGAACAAACGCGTTAATATCGCGTTTATTGCCCTAAAACACTAAGAATCTATATTAATTAGTTAATACTATTACCTAATATTATTGCAACAGCGTAGTACGTTAATTTACTAGTCCCTTTATAGAACTAATTAAAGAAACTAGTAAATTATACCTACTTTAATAACTTTATTAATATTTATAACTAACGAACTAATAGAATAGTATATAAATTAATTTTATAAGCATAGTCTAGAGTCTAGACTCTGCTTAGATTATATAAAGAACTTAAACCTAGTTACTTTTAATTAGTTTTATCTCTTTTAGTTAGTAGTTATACTTATTAATATAATAATCTTTATATTTGTTAAGGCGGCTAGTAAGTAGTTACGATATAAAGCAACTAGTGTTACTAGTAAGTCGTCTTAGGTTTATTCAAGGGAAGATGAGGTAAAGGAAGTATATCAACAAACGTATCAATTAATAGATCAATTACTTAAGTATGGAGAGAAAGGTTACCCAGGAGTGAGA
>SSBG01000068.1:75291-118319 GCA_028220655.1 Shiraia bambusicola | reverse complement strand
CAATGCTTCTCTCCCCATCTAATTAGCAGTTTTTTGATCGCATACTTTATGACCAAGGCCATTGTTTGGTCTGTTAGTGTTCCTCTTAAGAAACAATCGTGTTGGTGGCTGGCTACCTAGAGGTGCTGTAGTTGTGGGGTTTCGAGGCTCGATCTACTGAGACGTGAGGCCCCACTCTCCACCAAGCCTGCTTCAGATACATCTGCATCTTTAGTGATGCGCTTGCGATTGTTCGTAGTTGGAAGAGATATGACGGGTGAAGTAACCATCTCCAGATCTACTTGCTCGTCGAAAGTAGACTTGTTGCCTGGTGTTGTAACAACCTTCAGGTCAATGGAAAGACTCTCAGCTGAACACAATGTACCGAGCAAAGAAATGCGTTATTCATATGAACGATGCATATATGTGAGGAGAAGTGACGCTTACGCAGCTAATGACGTTTCTCTACTAGAAAAGTATATAGCTGAAAGCAACGGATATAAGTCTAGATGCAAAAGAAACAACTACGGCAGCGGTGGCATACGAGTGACCCAGTCAGGTACTTCCCATCCTTTCTCTTGTTTCAGCTTCATATATCCCACCCGTATCCAGGCCGCTTTGATGACTATGTCCTGAACAGTGAAGTTGCGCAGTGCACCACCAGGGCGACAATACTTTTCGAAGATTTTGTGTAAAGCTCGCTCTCCTGGGTATTTCCGCAGTCCATCCAACAATACAATGGTTTGTGCATTGCTCCAATTATCGTCAACCGGAAAACGCCATGGCAATTGCAGTACAGGGCGGCTTCTGAATATTGATACCCGTTCGAACTGGAACCCATTGGCGTCTATATCATCGGAAATTTCCAGCTTTTTGATGCGTAATTTTTTACGCCTCGAGATATCTGGCTCGCAATCCATGCGTGTGATGTGCAAGTCCTGCCAACGACGCTTCCTCTCATGGTTCGCTGTGACCAAGTCTTGTTTTTGCTTCTCTTCTTGCTCATCCTTCTCCACTCGTCTCTTTACTTCGGAAATGGCCCTGCGACCCTGCTCGTCCTTCTCCAAAATCTGCAGCCGCGTATCGAATGTCCTCGAAACCTCTCGCAAAGGAGTTATTAGGCTCATATTAACATCTTTGATGAATCTATCACCTTGATATCTTTGAGGGATCGCAACTTTCCATCTGGTCATGGTATCCTTGAAAGACAGTATATTACGTACAAGCGATGAAAGGCTGTCCATAGCTTCGAGGGAGTCTGTCGGTTCTTTGCTCCTGTCCTCGAGCCAGGTGTACAGCGCCGAAAAGTAATCGATAAGAGCGCGGAAGATGTATCCGTATGCATCACTTTTGAACACAGCTTGGCGGTCTTTGCTCACTTGATGTACTGAGCTCAAAGCCACACAGACATCGTTAGTGATTTCCTTGACAGTGTCCATGGATACGTCATCTTCGAGAAAAACCGCACAAGAATTGTCGCATAAACGCTTGATGCTCCTGCCCAATTTACTCTTACAACGGCCAGATCGTTCTTCGAAGTTGACAAAGGAAAAAACGCGGTCCAAATGATCGCCCGCACTTAATATCTCTTGGCAAAATTTTTGAGTAGCAATATCTTCGTCCTGGTCATCATTTTCTAGGGTCTCTTCCTCGCTGTTGTCGTTGGAATACTCCTCCTCCTCCCCCCCCTCCTCCTCTTCCTTGTCGTTTCGCGCTTCCACTTTCCCCTCTACTTCCTGACTCTTAATGACCTGGCATGATGTTTTTGCCAAGACGGCTTCTTGGGAATTGGCTTTAGGGGCATCCCCGGTGTTTCTGGACTTGTCCAAGTGCTCGTTCTGGGAGGAGTTGGCCGGCTTAGGGCTTGTTGTTGGTTCTGTTGCCTGGCGTGTTTTTCGAGGCTGTGCATGTGGACGCATTGGTGTTGATGATGTATTCTCTTGTGTAGCAGACTTTTGCATATGTAACTGACAGCGAAGCCCAGCATCATCGATGGCCTGTGTCCCTGGGTTGGAGCACTGACTGTAGCCCGGGCCTTTCTTGGAGTTGTATGACACCACTGTACATCTTGCTACTCCAGGTCGTAGCTCCTCTTCGATTTGAACGTTCTCGATTCGGGAGTTCGGCAATGATAAGCGGTGCTTTCTCTGATGCGAAGGTACCTCTAAGCGGGATTCTACATGCCCCCCGCTTTGATCTGGGGCTTTAACTGAAATTCTTGTTGGGGATGAAGGTATGTCTTGGCTGTCTTCCTCTTGATTGTCTGGTAGTGGCTTGGGTTGGAATATAGGCTCCTCGGGACATTCCGGAAGAGCCCATATGTCGCGGCTTCTGTTGACATGATGCTGCGGTTGTTCTGCTATCAGACTGGGGCGACTAAGCTTGTGGGAAGCGGTCCTGCGCTTCACGGGTACAGGGCCATTACCGTGGCGAGAGTCTATGCGTGCAGCATTGAGGAGGTATGCGGCGCGGACAGCAGAGGATTGCGCATGACGCGCTTGCTTGGAAGCACTTGCTTGGGCCTCGTCGAGCAACTGCTGTGTAGTAGCGTCGGTTCCAGGTGTTGGACGAGCCGAGGGTGTCGCTACTACTGCTATGTGGTCACGTTAGCAAGTTGCGTACACCAATATGCATATCTCTCTACCTATAGTTATACAGAGTACTCAGCACAGAACTGTCAAGACTGCACCTGCACTGCTCCGTAGAGACATGTAATGACCGGATAGTCACTGACCTTCCTTGCTCGTGGGAGCGACATTCAAACGCGCCATCTTGTCTTAGCGATACTCGGTATAGTGAATGGCACGATCCCCCACTATGATGATGCTGGTGATGTGGGTAATGGAGAGGCTGGGCAGTTTCTCGCGTCTGTACAGAGTAATTACCTATTAATTAGGTATTATCAGTTAAGCGCGACCCCTGATTATGTAATTAATTACCCCAAACTACCTAACTGGTATTGGTTAGCTAACTGACTAAACCCTCAAACGCGAAATCACATGCAGCCTAACCGCTTTCCACTCTACATCACACCCCACCATACCATGGCTTCAATTCCCCAACCCGCTCCTGCGCTGACAAGACTGGCCCCTGAGCATGGCTTTGGCTTTGCTGTGCCTGTCAAACGCATCAACGATGGTGACCATGTCAATTTCTTCCTTGCCAGCAAGGCCTATGCGGACATTATGACTTTCATCTTCCAACTCAATACGGCAATGTTACCTCGCTACATACAAGCAAAGGACCAAGACACGTCGTCAACCGTCAAAGAATGGGCTTTGAACGACGCCCATGTACCGCATCTACCCGTCGTCCAGAACCTCGCCAAGCTGCTCCAACGCCTCACTGCAGTTATAGATGAGGCCCCACCAGATCCTGGCCCACGTCGATTCGGCAACATTAGCTTCAGAAAGTGGTATCATGTAGTGCAAGAGAGAGTACCAGCCCTACTTGACGAGTTCCTCCCTCGGGACCTACTCGTGTTCCCCTCAACTTCCAAAGTATCAGCAAAAGCAGAGCTCGAGGCCTATCTTCTTGGCAGCTTCGGTAGCTCACAGCGTCTAGACTATGGCACAGGTCATGAATTGAGCTTCCTCGCATTCCTAGGGTGTTTATGGAAACTTGGTGCCTTTCCAGAATCAAAAGACGGAGATCAAGAGCGTGCTATCGTCTTGGGTGTCATAGAACCATATCTCGTCCTGATCCGCCGCTTAATCCTAACATACACTCTCGAGCCCGCTGGCTCACATGGTGTCTGGGGCTTAGACGATCATGCATTCTTGCCGTACATATTTGGTAGTGCGCAATTTTCCCCGCCTATCGTAAATCCCGCAGACATGGCCACCGAAGGCTCTTTACCATCCGCGCCCAATCCAGCAGATATCGCCAAAGCAACAGCGGTGGAGCGAGAACGCACAAGAAACATGTACTTTTCTGCAATAGGCTTCATCTACGATGTCAAAAAGGGCCCGTTTTGGGAACACAGCCCTATTCTCTACGACATCTCAGGCGTAAAAGCAGGATGGGCCAAAATCAACAAAGTACTTCTGCCCCACACTGATATTTAATCCTCCTCCTCCTCCCCCCCCCTTTCCCCTTCCCCCCCTTTTTTTTTCTGCCAGTATATAAGTCAATAATAACACAACAATTAGGGCATGATCAAAATGTACAATGCAGAAGTCCTCTCCAAATTTCCCGTCGTCCAACACTTCCCCTTTGGCTCTCTCTTTGCCTGGGAAAAGGACCCTAGCGCAAAATTAATCCAAGCATCTGTTCATACATCCAACCAGCCCAAATCTCACGCTTCAACCGTCCCTACATCTACTTCTTCGACGTCAGCGTACTCGTCGCCACGCATGCAAGCTCCGCTAAGGAATCCTCTTGCTGGGCCTGGACCTGGGACTGGGCCTGGGATCGGGACGGCAGCACCTTGGGCAACAGAGACTGCAGCAGGGCCAGCGGTACCAAGTGGTCCTAATCAACCTACCAGAGCTCCATGGGCAGATAGGTCGTCGTCGTCGTCTGCACAGTTTGTGCCTTTGGCACCGAAGCAGCCAACACAAGCACCTTGGCCTACGAGAACGCCCGCCCCGCCCCCTCCCTCGGGCGGCAGTGGCGAGGGGACCAAGGCACCATGGGCGAAGAATTAGCTGGATTTTGCATTTTCATTAACTATGTAAATATATATATATATAACTATAGTTATAGTTAACTAGTTAGGTATAACTAGTTAATAATAGAATGAAAGTATTTGTTAAGGAGTTCGTTGATGTTCCAATCCGTGTATCTATACATGATTGACACGTCATGCTTTCCCTAGTTACTGTAACCACTCAGCGCATCGTTTCTCCTCATTCATGCAACATTCTCCATCAGTCCTGCGCCCACCGTTCTGCCTCTTTCTCTAATAACAACCCGCATCCCCTCTTCCATCGGCAGTTCACGCTCCAAAACAACAACAACCCTAGCTACTTCGCCCGGTTTAACGATTCTTGGTCTTTTCTTCACAACCTCACCGGTAAACTTGTTCAGCTTTGCAGATAGCGTGCGAATACTGCCTGGACTATTCAGAGTGGAGCGAAATACTTCAACAGGACACGGAAGTACGTGCTCAAATGCTAGTAGCTTGGATGAAAAAGCCTTGACAAGCTTTACAGGAGCTGAACGTGTGCAGACAATGTCGCCTTGTCGAAGGTGAGCTGGATCGATATTTGTCAAGTGCAGTGTGGGAATTTGCCCTGCAACAGCCCACTCCACAGGCTGATCCTGTACCTCAATGGCCTTGATGGTAGCAGTTTCATTCGATGGAAATGCCAGGATAACGTCACCTACTTGAAGCGTGCCGGAATCAATGCGGCCTGCAATACTAAGCGGAGACCGCAAGTCACCACGAAAGACGTCCGACACGGAAAGGCGTAAGGCTTTTTGCAGATTGCGAACTGGTAACTCTATGCGCTCCAAGGCTTCGAGAAGGGTTTCGCCCGAGTACCATTCGGCGGCGGGGTTTTCAACCTTCTTGACAACGTTTTCTCCCGTGAGACCAGCCAGCGGGATGAATGTAATGCGCTTTTCCAGAAAACTTGCTTCTGTCAGAAAAGCAGTCATGCGCTTCGAGATGTCGTCAAATCGCGATTTTGACCATGCTATCGTGTCCATTTTGTTAACGGCTACAATGATGTGTTGCATGCCCATGCTTCTTGCAATGAGAATGTGCTCTTTTATCTGCCCTTTCAAGCCCGATTCAAACCCATTTGTGCTGGCGTCGATGACCAAGACTGGAAAATCTGCTTGCGATGCTCCAGAAATCATGTTTGGTATAAAGTCCTTGTGTCCAGGGGCGTCGAGGATAGTAAAGCGCGTTTTGTCAGTCTCGAAGTAGTTGGTCCCAATGTCAACCGTCACGCCGCGATTGCGCTCCTCGCTCGTTTCGTCCATCACCCAAGCAAGCGCAAAAGTCGATTTGCCGACAGTTTCGGCCTCTTTTCTCAGTCTATCAATGGACCGCTGGTCAATAACCTTTAGGTCATAGAGCAGTCGGCCCATTAGTGTACTCTTGCCATGATCGACGTGACCTGTTTATGATTAGATATATACATACTTGATTGCAGCTGTCCGTTACAAAATCTCGAGCGACTGGTGCAATTTAGGCTGATCAAACATACCTACAACAACGAAATTGGCTGCCCGTTTTAGGCCGCTCTTTTCGTACTCTTCTATGACGTTGAGGTCCTTGCTCTTGACGCGGGGCTCGTCCACAACCAATTTATCAACTGATGCAGCGAGCTGTTCGCTGTTGGATAGTATCGCCTTTTTCTTCTTAGGGGTGGTTCCTGTAGGATTTAGAAATGTTTGTATAACATGTCGCGCGAAATCAACGTCGGCCACCACCGGCACCCTTAGCCTGAGCTGCGCGCACGATGTCGTCTGGGCTCGGCGTTTCAAAAGCCTTGAGGCTCTCCAAGGCCTTGCTGTGTGCATATGGGATGAATGCTTCTAGTTTGGGTTGTCGAAGCTGAGATGAACCACACAAAGTAGATGCAAACATGGAGGCTGTCGCTCGTTGGGCTGGACTCTCGACAACGACAGCTGGTTGGGCAAGCTTAGGCTCTGGTATCGATTCCTCCCCGCGCACTTCATGTGGCGGAGAAGGGGAACGCTTTCGAGGAGGATATCTTCTGGCTAGGCGCTCGCTGCCGACACTTGAAGCTGGAGCAGCATCCCTGGCCTTCACGGTGAGCTTGTCCAGCATTGCAACAGCCGCATCTGCATCCCCATTGACTCTGGCCGCTGACACTGCCTCGGCATCTTCTCTCTCCTTCCTGCGTTTGGCAGCAAGTGCTGCTAATTTTGATGACCCGCCTAGCAATCCCAGACGGTAGCATGGCTTGTCGACCGTGATGAGACTGACACGATCTGGCGGCACATTTCCCCACGGTATGTCCCAGAAGAAGTCTATAGGTTTCGGTGGCAGGCTCAAAGCTTTGGGACGGGCGGGCTCCTCTATCGTGTACATCTGCGAGTGAGTGAACTTACCAGGAGTTGTGGATGCTTTCTGGGCGGCTGCGTTGGCGACCTGATCGAACTTGGACACAATCTTATCCTTTTTCGGCGTGGCCTTTGGCGTTTGTACGCCACCCAGCTTGTTTTTCAAGTAACTAACACTCTTTGCTACGTCGTAGTAGTAGTGCCAAAGTGCTTCTTGTATTTGTGCATCGCTGACACCCGCTTCGAATTCGCCCAGTGCTTCTCGCACGCGTAGTGTGCCTATGCGCATTTGCTCCTTGTCGTCTTCTGTCATGCTGCCGTTTGTCTCTTCCTCCTCGTAGTAGTCGTCATCATCATCATATGTGTCATGGTCGTCATAGTCGACGTTTCGTGTACGTGAATAACCACTTTTTGGAGGCATTATGCCAACGACGAGATGATGTCAGCGGGTTTCCCTAGCTACCGAGGTAACCGACTTATGATTTGGTCGAATGCAATAACAGGAGGTAGAAGGAGAGGACTGGTGGATATATGAACCAGTATTAGGGTCGAGCTGGGATCGAGTTGGGAGTGGCAGTGGGAGATGGAAATGACTACCTAGTTAGTGGGGCAGTCATTGACGAGTTGCCTGCCCCGCACTAATAACAGTATTACAAAGTAGCCATACCAGTATAACTACTACAAAGTAGCCATAACAGTAGGTAGTTATACTACAAAGTAGCAATAATTAATGGTGATTAATGCCATCATTACCTAGGCAATCACTTGATGCACTTCACGCCTTCAAGGCAAATTTGGCGCAAATTGAATCTATTCAACTCAAGACTCCTCCCTCTCCTCGCCACCATCGACCGCTCGAAACGCCCACGAAAGAAGACAGCAATGGGGTATAGTATTAGTGCAAGGAAAGAAGCGACGTGTGCAAACATGAGCTGTGCTTCAGCATGCAGTTCGAGAAAGAAACAAAAACATGCAGAATACATGAGCAAATCTCTCTCAGCCCCACCTGGGTACCTATCCAAGCCTCCTCCCCCCTTTTTTTTGTTCATTTTTCTGGGTTTTGTATTGGTCTCCTCTTTGAGGCGCATCGCATACCACCCTTGAAACCTATTTCTCTGCTGGAGTTGGCTGAGCAGACGTGGTAGCAGCATCGGCCGCAGGAGCAGGAGCAGGCTGCTCCTCCTTTGGCTCTGCAGCAAAGGGGTCGTCGCTCAAAGGTCCGCTAGTAGCACTCATGCCAGCAGCAGGTTTGGTGACAGGAATTTCAGGCATGTTGATGGGCGCAGGTTTGGGGGGATCGGAAGTAGTCGTCGTCGCCGTAGCAGAGGCTTCGGTTGGCTTGGCTTTACCCTCCTCAGGAGCGTCGCCAGTAGAAGTCGGAGCTGTAGGCGCTGTTGCGCCAGCAGGTGCAGGAGCTAAAAAAACAAAAAAAAAGAACAGCACAGTTAGTCTATGGGTATAGCGGTAGCGGCTCAGAAATGGGACATGGGGAATTGGAGAAGGGGCCAGCATACTTTCAGGCTTTGAGTTGACCTCGCCCGAGACCTCAGCTTCTGGGCTCTTTTGTTTCTCAGTCGCGCCTTGAGCTGGCGCAGTGGCTGGCTGGGCGGGTGCTGGAGCTGGAGCTGGAGCTGGAGCTGGAGCTGGAGTGGTCTCAGTCTGCACTGGTTCAGGAGCTGCAGCGGGTGCAGGAGCTGCGGGCGTCGTCTCTGTGGGTTTCTTCTGTTCGGCAGGCGTCTCGGTGGCAGGTGTGGGGGTTGCCTGCTGCTTCTTGGACTTTTTGAAGAGCTTCTTGAGGCTCTTTTTTACCTGATCGAAGGCATCAAGAGCTTTCATGGCCACGTGTTAGCAAAGAGTATCTTCTTGGGCGTGTTACCTTGGGTGCCCTGAGATAGATGCTCATAGCACAGGCGCGAGTAAATTTGGCACCACACATATGCGCACGTAACCAGCAGCTCAAAGCAACGTCAGGGTGGAAGGTGGAAGGTGCAGAAGGTGAAGAAGACGGGCTAGACTCACGAACTCCCGGCATGATGAAGACTAAGTTAATTTCTAAGCAATGCCAAGGGGGTATGCTGAAGAAAAATACGTGCAGTCGCTGTACAATGAGGGCAAAGTGAAGCGCAAGGGGAAAAGGACCAAAAGAATTGTTGCTCTGGGAAAAGAGAAGAAGAAGAAGAAGAAGAAGAAGAAGAAGAAGAAGAAGAAGAAGCAGTGATAGACTCTAGTTGTCCAGTGCAAGCTCCAGCAGCTGGGGGCCAATCACATCAATCCCCGCAAACCGCTGTCATTCACGGTAACACGCCAATCGCGCCAACCTTGAAAAAAAAAACCGCCCACTCCACTCCAAACCCACCGACATGCTGCCTGTTTCAGACGAATCATTCATGTGCCTGCTAATCAATAATACTAGCTATTACATCTATATATGCAAAGTCTCCATGCATCCTTACCTACATACGCCTACGGAGTAACTACATAGTCTACACCTTTCCCCTCACACCACTGATAGATGATGGGCTTGTCTGCTTCGCCTGCTGCATACAAAATTACTATATAATTATGGATACTAATAGCATACATAGATCGGGCGGCCTGTTTGGGGAATTAGCCTTGGTCCCTGAGCCCGGTCCGTAGGTAAGATGACTTGCAGTAGTTACTTGGAAGGAAATGAGTCCCGACCCATTCATAAAATGAACTCATCTTGCATGTTAGATTGAGCAAGGCGAAGGCCAGAAGAAGAAGAAGAGGAGGAAGAAAAGTTGTAAAGTTCCAACTAGACATCATCTTGTAATCTGTACCTACATAGGTAGGTAGATACTCACAGCCCTGTGTCCTCAAAGACGCGAAATAAAAGTACCATGTAACTATGCCCTATAAACATCACAAATCCAAAACAATCTCTCAAACTCCCCTACTAACACAACTCCCCATCGCCCCCGCGCCTTCTCTTATCCCCCTCCACAAGTGGCGTCTGTAAATAAATGGCTCAAACCGTACATGACCATCAGCATTGTCATGTGCTTTGGAAACAGCAACTACTTCGTCCATGAGTCGAGCAGGACCGCCCGTGTGTGTGTACATGTGCACCTTCTCCGACGTTCGAGAATAAACTTGAAACAATTGAGCCTTGACCTTTGCATTCATCGTGTAGTTTTACATTTTCCCGTGGCACAGTACTAAAGAGTGTGGTTGTGCTCTTTTGGCCATGTCTTTGACTTTATAGTGGTTATTGAGTTGCCTGCGAATGTTTTTACATTGTCGATGAAGTGCTCACTAATACTAAAAATGCTCATCATGTATCAAATGATAATGGCAGGGCTGTAACTAGGGGATATTACGTCAAGAATATGTTTAAGCTGGCCAAACTTCCGCCAACTACTGTAAGCTCACGTTACAATCTTGTAATTGTCTAATTCTAATTGGGTTGCAGCGTGCTTAAATACCTTGTACGTATTGCATTTCTTGTGTTTTGCGTAACTACAATTCGGCTAAACTTTCCGTGACGTCAGAGCCATTTCCTAGCAATGACGAGCTTGCGTTGGTTAATACCATGTCCTCTTCCACAGCCCTTGTAACTATTCCACCACTTTCATATTGAGTCAATTAGACTGCTGAGAAGGTTCTGTGTCTCTCTCTCTCTCTCTCTTGCTCTCACACAACCACAATAATGCTCCGCTCACACCTGTTACGTTCCGCTCTCGCCTCACGCCCATCAATCTTCTCCCCCCGCTTCCTCACGGTCACGCCTACACGTTTCGCCCAAAAAGATGCACAAGACAAAGACTCTCTGAAGCCCCGCTCGACCGAGTACGCCAAGTCAGGCTCTGATGATGGCGCTGCGCACTCCCAGGCTGCGTTTGATCCCAACCAAACGAGACCAGAGGCCGAGGAGCGCACTGCTGAACAGGAAGGAGGAGACAACAGCTTGAACGCTAGCCCCAGCAATCCGGGCATTAGTAGAAGTAAGAGCCCAAGAACTGAGGAGGCACCGAAGAAGAAGCAGAGTGGGGCTGGCAGTGCTCCCAAGAATGGATGAAGGAATGACGAGTGAGGTTTATGGATTCGTCGGGAAAGAGTGATGGGAGGAAGCAGGGAGAACCAATGATTTGTATTTGTATTTGGACATAGTTCCAGGATGAAAGCATGCATGCTCTAATAGTTCTACGCTGTTCATCAAGCCTACGGGAAATATCACGAACAATGGAAAACATAATGACGGATCAATAGTTGAATATTACGGAGAAGCTGGTATCATCATATACAGGGCCCCTGTAGGCTTTCCCCCCCCCCAAAAAAAAAAGAAAACCAAAAACTCCATGTGATATACACGATATGCACAATGTACCCTCCATCTTGCAGCTTTTGGTCTTTAGCGCGGTAAACACCACCTAATCGTCCCAGCGCATATTCAAAATTAGCTCCTCCACCTCCTTTCTATCCACCTCGTTCCCAAAGTCTCTATGCTTGACTTGAACCTCCCTCTCCCCCTCGGCTAGATAGAGTCACATGCGGCCGTTGTAAAATGCAGCGGCGGCTACTGGCCAGCCAAGGATGGTGGCATAAAAGGGAAAGTATCTATTTATTGATTTATTAGTTTTTTTTTTTACTGTGGTTGCGGCACAATGGGGAGGAAAAGACATACACAGTACTTGTCCTCATCAACTTCTTGCCCAAGTCTCCTGCGCGCCATGAATGTGGGGCCATAGTTACTGGTTTGCGTGCAAATGGATGAGGTTCAACCATGGAGCGGGCAGCAGTGCGAATCATGGCGCGAAGTGGTGTTGTTGAAGGCATTTTGGTTGTTGTTGTTGTTGTCGTTGTCGTTGTGAGCTGCTATTTCGATGATATTCGAATTGGGTTGAGTTGAGAACAAGACCAAATGTCTATCCTGTATCGTATGCGTATATATTGATGTATGTGTAGATGTATATATCTATGCGAATTGATGATGTTGAGTGGAGTAGGAACATTTGTAGCTGCACCTTGCCCATTCTATTTATCCAGCGCAAACACGAAGTCGAAGGGAATTCCTATGCTCGAGCACGGCGCTGTCCAAGGCCAGATCGATGTATCGCACCGCCGAGGTGGTGTCACCGTGGATTGCATCCCGGTTTATTGTCGGCGAGGCCAGTGTTCACTGCCAGGTTTACGAGAAGAACGGTTCAGCTTAGAGCTATGCTTTTGCCTAGTTATCTCTGCATCAGGAAAGTAAGCATCAAATGTAGAAGTTTTCATGCGAGTAATGACCACTTGAAAGGAATGACTATACTCTTCTTAAAGTGGCTGAGCGTTGGGGTCGCGAGAGAATGGTGTGATGCCGTCTCCAATTCCTGCGGTTGGTCGGTCATTTGGAGCTTCGGCGCCCGCCGACGGCATGAATAGTTAACTAAGCGAGCGCTGGCGTGATGAATGTGGTGTGACCTCGTCGACTAATTAAGAAAACGAAAACAGACCACGTTCCTCATTATCATAATTAATAGTATAACTACTACTACATACATACGTCTTACCATCCTTGCCCCAAAATTGCAGGATTTCAATCAAAACGAACAAGTAACTACTTTTAGTACTTACTAATTACTGGATATAGGTAACCATGTGAGGTAGAACAACACAAGGGCAAGTATCTACCAAAAGTGAGATTCTGTTCACGGTATTTTCATTCAAAAATACATCAAATCATCATCACACGGTTGGCCGATAGAAGTTGCGTAGTGCTATGGTGTTTCGTTCCAAGGTAAGAAACCTTTTTGTTGCATTCTCAGAATGTGACAGTCACGCGGTACTATAGTTAGTTATCGATAATATTGATATATAAAAACACGACCTCCTCCTCCTACTATTACAGTTCAACCGATTTCGATTCGGGAATAATTCGGCCCGACTAGTTAACTAGGTATGCCTAGAAACGCGCCCGGAGCTACAACGAGTTTCGATAGTACTCAACTCACAACTACACCTCATGTTGAAATGATACCTTCTCCTTTGGCCTAAGCTTTCCGCTCACCTCAAAAATTCACGACACTCGCCTCCAATACTCCCTCGGGCCCTATCAGCGCTTTAGTAACCTCTTCGCCTACTGGCTTATCCACCCCCAAAATCATCAACGCCTCATTACTATTGGCCTGACCCTCCTCTCCCAAATCCTCATCCAGCGGTGCAACATTCATAAATTTGATATTCACCCCAGCTTTGCCCAGCAAATTGCCCACAAATCCAATCTTGCCACACGAGTCAAAGTTGCGGCATATAAGCAGCGTGCCGCGTGGTACAAATTCACCCTTGAACCGGTCGAGCCGGGAAATGAAGGGCTTATTGCCCGAGACAAAGCCTTGGATGACTTGGTCTTCGTGGTCTTGGGGTTTGAGCAAGCGCGATGTGGCGGGAGAATTTGCACGCGAGTTTTGTGAGCGTGCGTGGGAGACGGAGCGGGTGGCGCGCGCGCGGAGCGTGATGAAAGAGCTGTAGGGTTTATCTTCGACGTTCTCACGGCTGCGTTGTTCGTTGATGAGGATACCGCGTTCTTTGGCGAGGAGCTCTGCGTTGACAATGTTGATATTTAGGCCATCTGACGAAGTGATTGGTGTCAAGAGCCCTTTGACCAAGGCGGCGAAAAGGGGCTTTGTGGTGTTGATGTTGGCGAGTTTTCCTTCGTAAGTGATGTCAAAGGTGGTGCGGAACGAGTCGAGTCTGACGGATGAGTAGTGTTGGGTGTATAGCGAACCCATCTTCTCGACTAGACTGACAAAGGGCTGCAGGGTTCGATACTCGTCAGGCAGAATGATGGGAGCATTGACTGCTGACCGCGGCAATTCACCAGAGAGGATCGATACAACTTGCTCACAGACATCAATTGATACATTCTCTTGGGCTTCCCTCGTCGACGCTCCCAGGTGTGGCGTTGCAACTACCTTGGGATGACCAATTAACCGGCTCGCTGATGAGTCGGGCTGTGGTGGTTCCGATGTAAAAACATCGATTCCTGCTCCAGCGATGGTGCCCGTATCCAGTGCTTCAACAAGCGCGTCCTCATCAATCATGCCGCCTCGCGCTACATTTAATATTCTTGCTGTAGGCTTCATGGTCGCTAGTTCTGCCTTCCCAATCATCCCTTTTGTTGAAGCGATCAGAGGTGTATGGAGAGTCAAAAAGTCTGCCTCTTTGAGCAATTCTGCAAGACTTGGCCTGAGAGTGACGGATGCTGCTGCTGCCAAAGTGGAATTTGCATATGGATCATAGGCTACGAGGCGCATTCCAAGACCGTTAGCAATGCGTGCTACTGTCAAGCCGACTATGTGGTGATTAGTTGTAGTTGTTCAACTTGGTTGATACTCTCTGCCTCACCCTTTCCCAAACCTACAATGGCCAGCGTCTTGCCTTTTGCCTCGACACCCACAAGTCTACTACGTTCCCACTTTCCAGCCTTGATACTTTGTGAAGCATCGCCAATGTTGCGGGCCACCGCCATCATTACTATTGTTTGTCAGCAGGGGGCATAAGAGAGGTATGTCATTTGGGTACTCACAGGCGATAGTATGTTCAGCCGCGGCATTGATATTCCCAGAGGGCGAGTTTACGACAATAATGCCATGGCTAGTTGCGCTCACTACATCGACATTGTCGACGCCAACTCCAGCACGAGCTACTACCTTTAACTTCCTAGCCGCGCCTAAAAGCTCAGCTGTGACTTTGGTCTCGGATCGGACGATTAAAGCTTCATAAGCGCCAATGATGCTCTGTAGGTCCTGGGGACTGAGTCCCTTCTTTTCATCTACTTCAAACTGACCCTTGAGAAGGGCAAGGCCATCTGGAGATACCTTTTCAGGTATCAAAATCTTGGGCTTACTTGTATGCACGAGAATTGTCATAGCGAGAGAGACACAACAGTTGAAGTAGAGAGATGGGTTTTCAAGGGTTTCATGAGGAAAGTGGAAGTTGCATCAGCTTTATTTACGGCAAACGAGCAGCAAATCAGCCGCTATCGGAATAATTGCTTGATTAATTACTTACATGGTTACCTCACTTTTGTACCGGGCGCGGGTGTATAACGAAGTCTGAGTTACCCCGCACCCCACATCTTATGCCACTACTGCAAACGACCGAGTCTAGGTACTAATTAATAGTAACTACCAAGTTACTTCAATCATCATAACCCAGGGACGGGCTCCTGTCATCCTTTATTCGAGCTGGAAACATACTAGGTGATAGTCATCAATAGGCAGCATACAAGCAGAGAGGTCTTGAGAGCATGCATGTCAACGAGTAGAGTCCTTTGGTGTTGATTCACAAGTCCCTGCGTCACGTGTGTAGTGTCGCTGCACGGCATAATACATTCATTGGTCGCCTAGGAGTTATTGGCCAGTGGGGTTTTTGCCCCACCCGCAGATGTTGACTTTTGTTGTTTACCAATTGCTACGTGTCTTCAGCCTCTCGTTCTGTACTACTTCAATCCAGTAGTTATCCGGATCTACACACTACGTTAGCTTGCAGAGTCACGGGTACTGGGGTGGACACGTACCTAGCACAAACGCAATGTTCTTCATGCGGCCGTCTGTGAGCCTTTTCTTCCAGTTGACCTTCTTCTCCTCGAACCGAGCACAAGCTGCATCCAAGTCGTCAACCGAAATGCAAATATGCCCAAAGCCTTGAGGCTCGTCGTTGCCATTGTGGTACTTGAAGTCCTTGTCCTTCTCGGTGCCATAGTTCCAGGTCAATTCCAGTAGACCCTCATGATCTGCCGTGGTGCTGACTCGGTTGGCAGCCTCGTCAGAGGCAGGCGCACCGTATCCAAGAAAGTAGAGGTTGAAGTTTGCACTTGGATTTTCTGATGTGCGCTTGAGTTGCATGCCTAGAACATCCTGGTAGAAGTTGAGTGAGACATCCTTGTCTTTTACCCGGATCATAGTGTGGTTCTACGACCATTTATTAGTCACTGTTGGGTGCTAAATATGGCCTGCATACCATGCGATATGTCGACGTATCGGTTTCCTTGACACTCTCAGTCTCTTCCAAAGACTTCTGTCCGATGACTTCGATCCAGTAGCCATCCGGGTCCAAAACGAATGCAATATGGCGCATGCGACCATCGGTAAGCTTCTTCTGGAACTTGTGGCCGGCATCTTCTAGGCGCTGGCATGCAGCTTGCAGGTTATCTACCGATATGCAGAGATGTCCAAAGCCCTTGTGTGGGTCGGTATTGCCATTGGAAACCTTGTAATTTGGATCTTCTTCAGTGCCATAGTTGTGCGTCAGTTCGACGATACCCTCGCGGTCGGTCCAGTGGTTGCCATGAGAGACAGCTTTTGGACTGTCGTAAGCAAGGAAGTAAAGATCGAATTTGGCATCAGGATTGGGGATCTTGTTCACCAGCTTCAGGCCAAGGAACTCGTAGAATTCAACACTCCGCTTGGGGTCCTTGACACGAAGCCTAGAATAGGAAGTAGTTAATTGAGCAGTCTGCCCAATGGCATGTAATAACAGATAGTGCACATAGCGGTACTCACATGGAATGGTTAAGCTTGTACTTGCTAGGATCTGTCGCCATGGTTGCTAGCGCTCTCGCAAAGCAGCTTGATCTGCAGGGGGCAGTTAGAGGGAAGGTGAATTTCTTTGTTAGGCTATTGGGTGTGTTGTAGAGTGTTATACGCTTCCATCCCAGCATTTGGCAGGAGTTTGGATAGGATTGCGGCACTGCGATGGAGAAAATAATTATCTTTAGGGCCTGGGCTGGAGATGACGTCGGCCGAGCGGCAAACAGGGGCGATATTAAGCTATACCTAATATGATTGAGCTATGCCTAATATGATATAGACCTTACTGTATGTGTACCAAGTAACAAGTAATTAATTATTAAGTCCTTCTTGGAAAACGCCTGAGCTCGCTGAGATAAAGTTAACTAGTTAGTCATGTATACATAATTATGTAATCAAGGCGGGGTACAGCACGTCATATAAGATACCTAGCTTTGATACGCCTGACCAAGTTGACAAGGTGACTACCTATATACATGTGCTCACGATAATTGCTATCTTGCGCCGCTGTGATTGACATGGTACGGTATACAATAGTATTACCCTCGTTATTGGCGGCCTCTTCATCTGCTGCACCACCAAGGCTCATAACCTGCTCTTCTCTCCTCCCGGCCAAAAAAAAAAAAGCTGATCAAATAGTTAAAAATACAGAAATGGAACCGAATTCATGTCATGCATCTGTACGCTGCTAGACATGCGGTGACTGACAGGAACATTGTCATCACCAGGTCAAGAGTGTGCAAAGTCAGTTCGTTCTGATACAAACGGGTGACGGTTGCAAGATTTTCCATGAGCTCCAGTCTATCTGCATAACGATAGCGCAAGTCTGCCATTTTACGAACAACTTGCTGAAATTTTGATCACGGTCGGAGCTAGTTGGCCTGTGTTGCCTACTTTCGCTGATGGAAACGCTAGTCGAAAAGGACCGTTTTGGCTCGCTTTGGACTCAATACGCACCTGTCACCTGTGTCCTGAAATAACAAGCCTTTTGTGCCATCTTGAGACGTCTTTGGGCGGACCCAAACCACCTCCCAAGTCCCGCGTCCTCGGGCTGTGATACAAACTATGCTACTTCATCAGCCCAGCTGCGACCTTTTTCCAAAGGAGAAGGCAAGCCGACTGATTCTTGCCTCTTGATCACAGGGCCGTCAGTTTTTGTCGATGTGGATTGTGTAGCCTCTGAACCCTTGGCCTCGATTGGAAAGTCAAGGGTTTTCTTGGGTGCATCTTGAGACGCAGCCACTGGCGTAGGCAGATCAGGGAAGTCGGCTGCCGAGGGTGGTTTTTGCTGTTCTCGTGCTTTGTTCGCTTGTGTCCTCGAGCCATCATGATCGCCACCACCTCCCCTTCCCCCCCGACCACCTCGTCCTCGACCACGCCCACGATGATTGGACATTGAGCCTGCCTCTTCACTTTCTTCCAATGGCCGATTCTGTTGATTGCCATCTGCAGCTTGCGATGGCGCAATGCCACCGTCGGCTCCACGGACAGCGCCCCGTCGACGCTCTTCACCAGTGCCTGAGAAACCCTCCTCCTTCTCGAAATCCCACTCCCTGCCTCCTTGCGCATTCAGCTTCCGTAGACGATTCTTCTCGCGCTCGCCCATCATCTGCTGGCGGTTTTGTCTCTCTGCCTTTTGCTTCTCGGCAAGCAACCTTTTGCGCTCAACATCCTGCTTCTTCAGAACAGCTTCACGAGCTTCGAAGTTGGCCTGGTCGGCTTCAGCCCGCGCATGAGCCGTCTGGAGAGCTTCATTCTTTGAGCGCATGGATGCAAGCTTTGCATTCAGTTCTTCTTCGGTGAGGCGCGTGCGAGCAAGGCCGCCGGTCAGAGTCCTGTCGCCGCGAACCGAGTGGGTCGGCTTTTCTTTGGGCTCTGTAGGCGCAGAGGGAGCAGCTGGAGCTTCTTCGGATTCCTTGGGGTCCGTGGAAGCTTCTGCGGCTGCTGGTGTCAGCTCTAGCGGCTTGCTGTCTCCCTCCTTTGGCTTCTTCTCAGTCTCACGCATGTCGCCACCATGTCCACCCCGGCCTCGGCCGCGGCCGCCCCGTCCTCTCCCACGTCCACGGTTCCCTCTGTCCATGTTGCGCGGTTCGCGAGGTACCTGAGGAGCCAATCCGGTTTGAGATGTTTTTGGTGGTGGTGGTGGTGGTCCTGTTGCTGCTTCGTCTTGCGCGCATTCGGTTTCGGCAGGTTCGAGTTCAGGCGGGTTCTGCTCAACGACGGGCTCGGCAATAGGTGTAATGTCATCGTCAAAGAAGAGATCGTCCGTGCCAGCCGTCTGCGCGAACGGGTCTATTGATGGGTCATCATAGGCAGGGTCGTATGCCATATTGATCGTCTATCTGTATATTAATTCTGCTAGTCCATACAACGCCACAGACGCTTCAAAGCGAGAAGATGCAAATGAAGGAGCAATCACGTGACTAGCACGACCAAATGCTTACAGGGGCGGTATACGAAGGTCCTGCTTCCTGTTGTGGTGTTTGCTCCACGGCTGCTGATACTGCGGTGGGTGGTTGTGCATCTGTCTCTTCTGTTGTAGAAGCGAGTGGGGTGGTGGTCGAATTCTGAGCCTCTTCCGACGTGGCTGTGAGAGCCCATTTTGACTTCTGCATGGTGGTGTAGGATGACGTTATGTAGCGAACGAGGTGGTGAAGTGGAAAATACAAAAAGTGAAATTAATAATAATTGGTAGAGCTGTGGATGATGCAACCAGCCCGAGACGCTAGGCTCTAGTTGGACTAGCGCAAGGGCTAAGCCCTACCAAGGTGCCAAGTATCCCTTCTCCCCAGCCTCATAGCGGGATACTGTACGGAGTATTATCATTGGAAGCACATTATGCCATCGAAAGGGCCGCGTATACGAAGTAACTATACCTCTGGTCACGCTATTAACGAACTAGTTCACTATTGCCCCAGTTTCCATTTCCGAGCTTCAACAACGCGCTGACTTGCCAATGTGGAGTCAGATGGTTCAACTTCCCCCCTCCATGCTGCTGTCACAACGAACTCATCATGTTCTCAAAACCACCATTCCTCAATTCATCACTGGGATATATTCAAATCTTGACCTGAATCACTACTATGAAAGCTGCACAGTTTTTTGCCAATCATGACATTCGCGTTGTGGATGTACCTCAGCCCACGCCTAAGGAACATGAAGTGCTGGTAGCTGTCGAATGGTGTGGAATCTGTGGAAGCGACCTTCATGAATACCTGCACGGTATGCTTCGTGGCGCTGACCCTGATACATACAACAAATTAATCAAAATAGGACCTGTGAGCATACCAGTCCAAGACCGTCCGCATCCAGTTACAGGAGAGTATCTTCCAGTTACCATGGGGCATGAGTTCGCAGGCTGCATTGCCAGTGCACCCTCTGGTTCTAACTTGAAGCCGGGCCAACCAGTCATGATTGATCCTCGTATCTACTGCAGGACATGTCCGCGTTGCACGACGGGCAACACTCACGGTTGCTCTACCTTGGGTTTCAAGGGCGTGTCTGGCACGGGAGGTGGCTTCTCAGAAATGGTCGCCATCGACGAAAGACTGTGCCATCCATTACCCGACTCGGTGGACTTGACCATGGCTGCTCTGATTGAACCTCTTGCTGTTGCGTGGCATGCAGCTGCTGTATGTGAAACGTCCGACTGGTCAAAGGCTTCAACTTTGATTCTCGGAGGTGGGCCCATCGGTACTGCATGCGTTGTTGTACTTCGAGCTCGAGGATGCACGCAAATCTATGTTTCAGAACCTACGGTGAAGCGTGCTGCACAGAATAGGAAAATTGCTGACGCTGTCTTCAACCCGATAACCGAAAATGTGGGAGAAAGATGCCGCGAGCTGACTGGTGGCAGAGGTGTGGACATTGTTTTTGATTGTGCTGGAGTACAAAATGGCTTCGATACAGGCATTGATGCGTTAAGGTTCAAGGGGACATATACGAATGTTGCTGCTTGGACAAATCCGGTCAGTAAGCTGGACAGAGACTTTGATTCCGCACTCACCAAACTACCTAGATGACTATACCCTTTGGACATTATATGCTCAAAGAAATCGTCATCAAGGGTTGCTTAGCCTACGATGACAAGGATTTCAAGGAGACTGTTGAAGCTTTTGTAGCGGGTAAGCCACCGACCGAAAAAAACATATTGTTCTGGCTCTAAATAAGGATGACAGGTACATTCCAGGGCATCGAATCGATGGTTACTAGTCGGATACATATTGACGATATAGCTGCACAAGGCTTCGACGAACTTGAACACCACAGAGATGACCATATCAAAATTCTGGTCACACCAAAGAAGCTGTCAGCATAGTTTCTTGAGGCGTCTCCGTCGTTTTTCTCCTTCCCTGTCAGCATTATGAGTATAAGTAAGCGTGCATTCACATTTAGCCGACGTCCGAGTTTAGCAAATGTGTCAGCCTTTTTGTCCGTATTTGTATATGAAGTAGTTTATGGTCATCGAGAATGGTTTTTAAAATCATTGCTGTTTTTTCACTTGCTTTGTGTTGTTCAGAAGAGCTGAGTTTGTTGTTTGCAAAATAAGCATAAACTACCTAGTAGTCTGACTTCAAAGCTTATACTTTTGCAGGTTCTATTGAAAATTGATGATCTGACAGCATGCAGTAGATTAGACCGCCAGTCATCTCACCCGAACATCATTCGTCACGCTGTGGTTGCACTCATAGTGAGATACATAGTTTGAGCAGCATGACTACAAAGTGTTATGGTATCGATAAAACTCCTTATGCTACCATCGATCGATGCATATTTTGCAATACTACCGCGTCATCTTCAGGTGATCATACGTCCTTCTGCGCACCAGGCGACTACTGTCTAACGAATGGACTAGGTCAGGCGCCATTTGTTAATGACAAGGCTGATCTGAGAAGGCTTAGGTGTGAAGTCAGTCGATTCAAAATTTCAGATAAGCCTGACACCCACGGTGTATTCTACTGCCTCCATAAGATATGTTGAGTTTCTAAGACGCCTCAAATACGAACATTGCCGGAGCTGAGTTCGATCTAAGAACTCTTTTCAACAGTATAGTCTCAATAATTTCTGTCTTCTCTACCTCTTGCGACTATTTGTAGAAACTTCCTTCATCTGACTTGATCAGCTAGCTCACCAACATCGCTGTACTCCCCTGCCTTTTTATGGAAGACGTCTGTAGCTCGCTTTAGTGATACTATGGGCCGCATGCTGAACTTTTAAAGCACACTTGATAGTAAAGCCTTTGTTTTGTGAAATGCGCCCGGGCTCGGTGCTACCGATTCGGTCTTGTTTGATCATCTGGCGCATCTCACATTTAATGCCGATGAGTAAATATGCCGGTAGAATTAACGTCTTGCGTCTTGTTCCATGAGGCAATGTCCATGTCGGCAATGGTATGGCTTTTTTCAAAGACGCCAGCAGAGTTTGCAGCGTCGTTATAGGTAATATAAACACTTATGCTCTAATGCAGGTGGCTTCGACATCGCTTTTCCCTTATTCGAATATCTGCTTCTCTTGGACAATCACGAGAAAAACGCCTCTTTTACCCTCTTTTACAAAGGAAATATTTTACAAAGGAAATAGCAATTGCATTACCGAAACCTCGTGCTCTGCCTGTAATGAAAGCTGCACCTGGTGCTGATGGGCTGGATCGTTTGGACAATTATTTCGCTTGTCTGTATATGTCGTTGATTACATTGAATAATATCCATTAAGGCCCTGATCTAGCGTCAAGAAGTAGATGTCATCACTATTACTATACTAAATACGTCTCTTTGAGTAGGTAGGTGGCCGACCTGCATGCTCAATGAGGAAGACTACGAAGTATTGTGCGGGGGAGTAGTGGTTAGTTTAGTCTCTTTGCCTCATAGCTTCCCTATAACTACGTCATTCGCGAACCAGCGTTACTAAAGGCCTCAAAATTTGCTATGAATTTATTGTAAATCTCGAAGGTTGGATGTAGAAATGTTCAGAATAGAGACGACCAAGCAGCCTCAATAAGGCATTAACGCGATCAAAACCGGTATTAGCAATCGCCCAGTCACTCAATCCGCACGAGATGCATGCTATCAGTCATCATAGGGCATACAAGGAGTTTCCAGATTGTACAACTATGTATCCTCATCCAAGCGAGACCTTATCATCTATCCTTTCACAGCCTTCTTACTGAACCAGCAGAGTGATAAAGCCATATCTCCTAGTTGCTTGTGCTCCTAGTTCAATACTGCTTGGTGTGCAAGGGGGTTACGCCTCTTTATGCATAATCACCTTGCTTCAGTTTAGATCTAGTGACTATGGCACCTCTACTCCGTATGGAACACATCTTGATGTAATACCCTGCACAGCATACCATTGGTTGCTGTGAATCCGATTAGTTATTTTTATCTCCATCGGGTACGAACAAATCCAGCCTACCGGTCAGTAAATGCGTTACTATACATGCTCCTGGAATCTGCATTGACCAACGGGGAGACCGATGGTCCAATTTGTTCGTTTCCATGGCACAAATCGAGATATTTTATATTTAGATCATGGAAATCTTTCGTATCCATTGTGATGAACGCATCAGCTGCCACATGTCCATATACGTGGATGGCTGAAAGTAAGCCCGTGATGGTGTTCATGGGACCAGAATTTGTTGAGACCGGGCTTTTGTTTAAAAAAAGAAAATCCCTTTCTCAGTTCGTATCGAGATGCAGTCTTGAAATTTCATTGTCCTCCCGTTTTTGGCTTTGGCTTCAACAATCCTCCAAGTACACTTGGGTCGATTAACTTCGCATCGGGTGTGTCCACCCCGCATTTGACCAACATGCTAGTCCATAGAGCCCCTACTGGTCGTTCCTCTGGCATAAAAACGACGGTGTTGATAAACGTTCTGGGTGAGTTGAAGCAATCAAGCACATTGAACAGTTGCGCCTCACAATTGTCGCCTTTGGCAGAGAAGAAGATACCGCATCGCGCTTCGCTTGGCAGATTTATACATGTCCCGTTCTTCCACTGGTCGATTGGTCGAGGGAACGACATCTCTTGAATCATCTTGCCTCGACAATGTTTTGGCCCGCCGGATCCAGAGTAAGACATGGCAACTATAGGAATTTGATTGCCTTGGGGTGGCTTTGGGGCGTTGATTGGTGGCGGCGAAGATGTCGCAATAGGCCCAATAACTCCATCTACGCTCCAACTTGCACTCGCTCGCGGCGTTGGCGTGGCCCCAATCATCCCCTCGTCGGTGACTGTCATTGCCGATGGTGATGGTGTTGTGAGTAATCCTCCTGGTACAAGAGAGGTTCCATGCCAAACGTCCCCTCGATCAAAATCTGTCCCATTGAGCTTCGCTTCAAGTCCAACTACCGCATCTGTGCCCACTTTTGCGGGTTGTGCGACTGCGTGATAGAATTTCCGCGGAGGTGCACGCAGTTCTATAGAGGCTGCCAGGGAAATGGCGATGAGTAACAAAAGCGATGCTGATGACGTGAAAAGAATGAGACGTCGTGTTATTGCCATGACGAAAGCATAGAGGGTGTTTGTTTTGTGCAAAGAATGAACTTCAGAGGGAAAAGATTCGAGGTTCAATTGCTTCTGAGATATGGTGTGGCGCTGCTTGTTTCATCTGAAACACACCTGGGCACTTCATCACCACAACGTGGCGCTCTGCATCTTAGCAGCACATAATAGAATGAGACCTTGTACGAAATTATACGTCTGCGTACGAGAATAATTTAATCCTTGGTGATTGGGCGCCATCGTGCCTCTTACTTCAACAATCGAAGTAGCACTAAAGAGGAAACCTTGGAAGGGCCACTCGCAAGCCGACAAATGTGAAACGCTACCTACGAAACATGCAATAGATCGTAAGAATGACCCAAAAAAACAAAGACATAGTCGCAGCTCGGAATTTGAGCGCAGTCGCAATAGCTATTGTAATACTGGCTCTCGTACTGTGTATTATGCAGTGCAACCCTAATAATACTACCACAAATGATCTTTATACAGCTAGCCCAATGCATGCACTGATGAAGATGATGGATCCATCGACGATAAGCGATCAACTGCCGATAGCGTCGGGAAAACTTCTCAAATAACTGGTGCAAGACCTTGAAGGGTTTTGTAAGATGTTACCGTCAAGTTGATGCCTCTCTGGGACAGCGCAGGATAATAAATCGAACTGATAATGTGCCGTGGCCATGTGGCCCGCCACATGTGCTAAATATGGAGTAACGTTGATCAACAGTGGCTACCACAGTGGTCACCAGGGTTCGGCATTTCGTGGATCCGGTGGACCCGAGTGATTTGAATGATTTGACTCATTTTTGAGTGGTCTGAAGTCAGCCATGGTTAGGTATAAATAGTGGCGTTTTTCTGTAGATAGAGTCAAGAAGGAGCAGCGCAGATGGGATAAGACCATATTGATTGACTGCGCTCCGTGCTCCCTAGCATCGCTGCTCTTACCCATTGAGCGTTGGATGGGGCAACCAAACTCCACTCATCAGTAGAGTAGTTATGAAGATATCTGACCAGAATTGAAGATGGTTTACAGCTCACTCCTTAGCTCAGATGAAAGAAATGGTTGTAGTAGTACTTCAGACTCCCCGGGCCTTGCTGGTTGTCTTTTTATTTTTGAATAGGCCTGTTTAGTTTCATATTCTCAAGAAGCGATTTTCAATCTCTTCTTCAGGAGATTCTGTTGTGCCATCTTGCTACATATATTGAGTGCCTGTGAGGTCTCAAAGCATTGCAAATTTTGCATGTTTTCCTAGTAAAAGCCTGGTTGCGTAGTTAGAGGCGCAAGAAATTTCAGCGCACCCGGACGTGCTGTACTGATACTCATGTTTGTGAGCTGTCATTGGAACGGACCTGTCTTTGATCAGCATACAGACAGGGGTGAGACAAGCTCCGACTCTGTTATCTTGTAACAATCTTAGAGGGAAGTTGCTCAAACCTATCTACTTCATAGATCAACTGATCAACTGCTGAATTCATACGTTATTTACGGGCGTAGCTTATACGCAGTGCAGAATCTCATCTAAGCTGTCGTCTACCCAGGAATGGGTTCCAGGAAGGAATATTCTAGAAATGCTTCCACGCGGTAGATGATAGATCTGGTTTACACACGTGGGGCGATCTTTCGGGCCGCAGGTATCTTTCACTCCAAAGCTTCTTTGTCCGCGGTCGCCGTCTTATCTGCCGAACATGCGCTAGTGCGCTCGTTTTTCTGTCAGTGTTACAATCAGTGAACTGCAAATAGTTTTTTTTAGAGACTAGGATCTTACCCGCAGCGGGAATTTCATCAAACGCGGTTACTGTTCTCTTAGTCTCAATTACTATAGTCTAGTGTGCCTTGCTAACTCATCTGCCACTGACGTAGAGTCTCCTATGAAAGGAGACCCCTTTACACTAATGCGAGAAGCTCACGTGAAGACATAGGATCCAGATCATAATTGGTTAATGGTTGTCTTCTCATGCTCCCATACCACTAAAAAATGGCCTGAGTGGAAGGCTCGCTCCTTGAGCTAAGCGCTATCCCATTCCTAGTAATCTTTACTCCACACCAATATCATGTCTACCACTCTCACAAACTTTTCTATGTGATGCTCTAGGAAAAGGATAATCCTGACTTCGCTTATACCTAGGTAGTAATCCAACCTGCCGTGGACACCAGACTTGACTTCATTTTAGACTAAGCCCTCACTGTAAGGGGCGAACAGCTTCACCAATGAATCTCCATTGTCAACTTCAGTTACAGGTTAGGCAAGTTGGCTTTCCATTTACTATGCTCAGACGGGTGACATTGAGCTTCGGTCTTCCCGAAAGGTGCTGTATATATTTGAGCTCTTATTTTGCTTAGGTGAATTCATACTTGAAGAAAGTTTACTTGTCACAACTAAGGGACTTTTACTTCTTGTAGATATTTGACTCATTCCCCTGGCATTATATCATAATACGCAAAGGGGACATAATAAAATGTATCTGATTGTCACCATCGGCTTCATCATTGCAGTTTTTCTTTACATTGCCCTCCAGCTTACGCTTCATACCACCCAAAATAAGCGCGAACCATGCCTTCCCCAATCAAATATACCATTCTTCGACTCGACAATCGGAATTCTTATGCATAAGGCGAATTACTTTTCATATTTAAGGTTAGATCACCCGGGCACTGATGGAATGATTACATGTGCTCACGAGATAACCTAGGAGCCGATACATGGTACCAATTCACACGATTCGCATGCCATTCCAACGCATGTATGTTGTACATGAGCCTCATCTCATGAAACTCATACAAAGCAAGGCCAATGCTACTACATTTGTCTCTAATCTACTGGATTTTGGAATGCTCTTTAGTGGTCTTAAGAAAGAATCACGGCAAAAATTGAACAACGCTTTTGCATGTAATGGCAACGTCTTTACCATGAGCGTGCACAAATATCTCCTTTCTGGATCATCTCTTACGGCTGCTACTAGAACTGCAGTTGACAGGCTCAGTGCAAGTGTTCCAAACAATCTTCAAAAGGAACATCCTCAAGGACTACTGAAATCGATTCGTCACGAGCTTGCGATGGCATTCACGGGAGCAATCTATGGACCTGAAAATCCTTACGACGATCCGGAGGTTGAATCAAGCTGGAAGTAAGTTACTCTGTTGCATGCCAAATCAAAAGATACTAACAATGAGCAAGTGAGTTTGTTCCTGGCATCAGCCATCTACTTTCCAGTCCTTTTCCGTCTGTCACCGCTCGAAAAGCGCTTGCAGCACGAGAACGCATCGTCGATGCATTTAGGGGGTATTTCGAGACTGGCGGTCATCTCCAAGCATTCCCCATGATTCCGGAAATGTACAAGAACAACATCGGGCTTGGCCTAGCTCCCAGAGAAGCCGCAAAGATGGAGATGGCAACTTCGCTAGCCATGCTGAGTAGTGGTGCTAATACCGCTTTTTGGCTACTATACCATCTACTCTCGGATCCCACGGCTTTGGCATCTACACGGTATGAAATTTACGCCTTATCCACCGAAGACCCAGAGAGTGATGTTTCAAAGCGCAAGATCTTGGACCTGGCTCGTGTCAAGAGCAGCTGTCCCACACTTGTGGCCTTGCTCAACGAGACACTGCGTTTTCACGGATCCGTGATTAACATAAAGGAGGTGCAGCACGATACGACACTTGCAGGCCAATATCTACTGAAGAAAAAGGCAATCATCATGATACCAGGTCAGAGCGTTCACCACGATGAAAAGATTTGGGGTTCAGATGCAGATGTATTTGATCACAATCGCTTGCTCCAGGCTGAAGCCAGCAAAAGATTGTCCAGTACTTCAGCATTTCGCCCGTTTGGTGCTGGAGCAACCATGTGTCCTGGTCGCAATTTCTCGACAAACGTCATGCTTGGTTTGGCAGCTATGCTAGTCTTGCAGTACGATGTCCTACCAGAACAAGGGCGATGGGTTTCACCGACGAAGCGCAATGCAGATTTTTGGAATGCAATGCCAAAGCCTGATTTGGATGTCAACGTGAGGTTTGTAAAGAGGAGGGATGAAAAGAACGTCGAATGGAAATTTATCTGGGGTAATGAAAACTGAGCACTAGCCTTTCAGGTGAGGTCCAATGATTGCCAAAGAGGTAGCAATGGGTGGTTGTACACATCTTCTCATTCTACATAGCACTCGTGCACTGGTCCTCCTCTTGTAACTACATTTGAGTTTGTACTCAAAGATGACTTGACCTTGGAACTATAGTATGAGAAAAGTTGATTAGCATATTAAGAAAATGTGTCATAGTTCCTAGTAGTATCCATCCCACTGTGCGTGTCTCTACGCGTCCTCGTGTGTGTGTGTGGTGATAAATGGTCGTATGTTTCGTTGATGCTTTGAATTTAGTAATTATACACCATATTATAACTATGTATGTCGTATGGTTTGTACATGTTTGTACATTGTACTTTGCGCAATTCTATTATGTTCTAGCTACGGATTACCTGCCTACCTAGGTAGGTAACCATGGAGTGTTTCTCACCGTACTATGTAGGTAGACCAAGACGTACGGTGCAATTTCGGACCCCGATATTACCAGATTTGAGGCAGCGATAAAGCTTCTTCTTGCTTCCCGGGCCGATGAGATGCATCCCGATTCCCGAATCCCCCTCCTTTCTCCACTCCTGCATATTCGCCAACGACCCCTGACTGCCTAAGTACCTATAGCATTACGGAGTACCACCAGTACTTACTACCACCACTACCTACGGGCAATTTTGCAGAAGTTTTACAAAGGAACCGTTGGGCCCGAGTATTTTATTAGTCTATACGTCTTTCCTTTGAATGCATAACGCCGATAAGATTTGCAGTGAAAGTTTGCCAGCAAGAACCGCAGCCGGGCTTGTCCAACCTAGTTCTATGTAACTAATTATAGCACCTTCCAAATCAGGTAAGGATCTTAAAGCCGAACACAGCCTTCACATCTTGGCACATTTGCATCTCGTTGTGAGTACGGAGCAGAGTCAACTTGTTAGGTCATGGACGTCAAAGTAGGCTCAGGTTCTTTCTCTGTGTGATACCTATCGTCATAATCAGGGACCCGCTGCGATGTTTCGAGCAATTAACATATACGGAGTAATATTATATAGTATGCGCTCGGTGAATCGAGCACAACTTACCGGGAATCAAATCTGTACAACCTTACGATCAGCAGGGCAAACGGTAACTGTCCGCCCAATCATTCACAGGGTCAGTTTCAGGATTGCCATGCAGTTGCCATATGCGGACTAATCTCTGTGGGACGTAATATTATGTAGGTGATGATTACTTGGACGAGTCGGGCCTCGAGGCTCGCAGTGTTGAAATTTGAGAGCACCGCGGTGCATGAACGACGGCAGGCCAACATGCATGACATCGCCAATTTCTTGTGGCAGGCTGCTAAGTATATAAGCCATGAAAAGGCCTAAAGATTGGCGCGCGTCTTGTCATCTCTTGTTCTGACTCCTCACCACAATCATCATGGCACGCTTCGCACAGCTC
The DNA here is from genome assembly GCA_028220655.1 of Shiraia bambusicola. NCBI lineage: Eukaryota > Fungi > Ascomycota > Dothideomycetes > Pleosporales > Shiraiaceae > Shiraia > Shiraia bambusicola. The sequence goes on along the minus strand of SSBG01000068.1, from coordinate 88,815 downwards.
ACTGCCATCTTGGCAGCAGTTTCCTTGACCAGCGCGCGCAAGCCAACTTTGCAAGAGCGCCAGATTCCTACCGATCCAACTGGGGTAAAGACGATCACATCCCCTCAAGGAGCATCAATTCGCTTCAAGCAGCCAGGCAAAGAAGGTGTATGTGAGACCACAGATGGAGTCGACGACTATGCCGGCTACATCAGTCTCAATGAAAAGACAAACATGTTCTTCTGGTTCTTCGAAGCTCGCGAAGATCCATCAGAGAAGCCAATTACCCTCTGGCTGAATGGCGGTCCAGGCAGTGACTCTCTAATCGGCTTGTTTCAAGAACATGGTCCATGTAATGTTACGCAAGACCTCAAGACGCAGTTGAACCCCTACTCATGGAATGAACAATCCAATATGCTTTACTTGAGCCAACCAGTTGGCGTGGGTTTCTCTTACGAGACCACGACGACAGACAGCAATGGTCGATATTCATTGGTCGACCCCAATACCACAAATACGACCGAGGCCGCAGCTATCGGCGCATGGCATATCCTGCAGGCCTTTTTGGACCTCTCTCCTCAATTGGATCCGGACATTACCAATTTCACATTTAATTTGTGGACTGAGAGGTACATAGATTAGCCTATATTGTCATTTGTCTTCCCATGAATTCACTAACATACATGTGTAGTTATGGCGGACATTATGGCCCTGGCTTTTACAACTACTTCTACCAGCAAAATGAGGCTATCAAGAATGGCTCTGTCAAGGGCGTCGAGCTACGCATGGACACGCTCGGTATAATTAATGGCATTGTCGACGAACAAATCCAAGCCCCATACTACCCTGAATTCGCCGTCAACAACACGTACGGCATTAAAGCCATCAACGACACAATCTACACCTTTATGAAACAAGCATACTACATGCCCAGCGGTTGCAAAGACCAAATCGATTACTGCAAACAATCCGACCGCTCCACTGCAGATGGCCAACTAACCTGCGCATCCGCCACCAACCTCTGCCGATCCCTGGTCGAACAACCCTACTACAGCTTTGGCGGCCGAGGAGTCTACGACATCAGACATCCCTACGACGACCCCACGCCCCCCGGCTACTTTGAAGACTTTTTAAATCTAGCATCCACACAACAAGCCCTGGGCGTAAACATCAATTACACCTCGGCCACTAGCGGCAGCGTCTTTTCCGGCTTCGGCTCCACAGGAGACTTTGTCTACCCAAACTTCATCCAAGACCTGCAAGACATTCTCTCCTACGGCGTCCGCGTAGCCCTGCTCTACGGCGACGCAGACTACATTTGCAACTGGTTTGGTGGCGAAGCCATTTCGCTCGCTGCCAATTTCACCCATGCTGCAGAGTTCCGGGCAGCGGGTTATGCGCCTTTTGTCGTGGACAGCGTCGAGTACGGCGAGGTGCGCGAATATGGCAATTTCAGCTTCACGCGCATGTATGAGGCGGGTCATGAGGTGCCGTATTATCAGCCAAAGGCCAGTTTGGCTCATTTTCAGCGCGTCTTGGGTCATGTGGTTATTGCCGATGGGGGTCAGCCTGTTACTGGCGACTATGGGACTAATGGTACGGCAAAAGCGACGCATACAGAGAGTTATGTGCCGTTGCCATCGCCGACACCGGGTGCGCCTAGTGATGCTGCTGCAAGGAAGTTTAGACGGGGTTATTAGTTTTGTGGATGGTGGTGGTGGGGATTCGCATGAGAGCGATGACGATTCAGTGATGATATATATGAAAAGTAATGATGAATCGTAATTCGTGCCTCATAATGCAGTCGAATTTTCATTTTGATGCCATGATGGTTGGTGTATTCTCGTTTCAATAAGAGAGTGAAAATGACTGTGGTAACATCAAAACTAACTGGAAGAAAGCTCGACGAGCCATAACTTCGCCATGTCCCTCAAACGCCTGTAAATGCTCAAAAACACAACCCTACACGCTATGCAGTTCTTGTCACCTACACTTTTGACTCACGCTCCATCTAAACTTGACATGCACATTCCAAAACTTGCAGAAGGGTATTGAATCCCCATGACTAAAAGCTGAATAACCCACTCCGCCTCTTTCCCAAGGGGTAAACGATGAGCGCAGCCAAAAACAATCCTACAGTGATTCCAATGGCGATCTGAATAACTGAGAAACCAACATTGAGGGCGATGCTGTTGATGCTGCTACTGCCCACATCTGCAGCACTAATGGTAGTGGCGTTGCCAGTACTGTTTCGTACGATTTGATCGGCAGATGTGATTCCTGACACGAGGGAGCCTTGGACGCTGAGACCAGACGGGACTTGTACAAAGATTGCAGGTAGCATGGCTGCGGCTGCGAGGCCGTAGCCGATTTTGCGCGCATGGGGAACGAAGCTGTAATGTGGTTAGCACAATACGTATATAATATTGGTTGTTAGTTGAATGGTGAATTATCCAACTGGATTGTTATCAAGACAGATTTTTTTTTTCTTTAATCAACATCTCTTTGGGGAGGGAATGAATCGTATATAATACAAAGTTCGAAAACAACTTACTCGGAAATTGAACTAGCCGTCGACGTCGGCTGACTGCTACAGGCCGTGGCATCATACCCGGAGAGCTCAATCTTTGGCAGCGATGGTCGTGGCCCGTGAGTCCTTCTTCTGTACATCCTGCGTAGCTTGACAAGGCGGGGCCGTAAATTGTGCTCATACATATCCAAGCTCCAGTTGTCTACATGGCGGCCAAACCGAGCATGAGCGTTGGCGGCAATGCCAATAGCCAAGGCGCCGAGAGTGTTGCTGACTTGTGCATTGCCTTTGAAGTATTTGGAGCTGTGGAAATTGACGACCCATCCGATAAAGGCAATGACCGTCATGGACGGCATCTGCTTGAACTTTGCTTGATTGACGACCATTAGGCAAATAGCAAACGCCGGGACGAAGAGGTAGTAAAAGTCCGTCGACATGGGTTCATAGCACGTCGTACGTGATGTGGCATTCTTGTCCATCATGCCATACAGGACGGTGCCAATGGTGATGCCAAAGCCAAGGAAGAGCGAGTATATGATTGCATACACCATCCTCACGGATCCAGCCACGATATGCTTGCTCTGCAGCTCCAACGAAGCACACAAAACTATGAAGCCTGGCAAAATCAGCGCTATACTCGACTGAGCCATGGCACTGAAGCAAAAGAGTTCGTGACCATCGCTACCCTTGATGGAACCCAACGCTCTTGCAGTAAAGCTTGTGATGACCGATGCACCAATTTCAAACACGTTGCTGATGAGATCATTGCCAGGTGCCACAATGAGTTGAAGCCAGCCGATGAGGCAGCCGAGCACAAAGCAAAAAGGAAGATCGATGAATCGCGCCTGGAAAGCAAAGGGACCGACCGTAGCCGACGCCAAGCCATACATGAACACCCTGAACCACCTTTGGAACTTGACCTTGCGACTTATTATGGCTTCCAAACGAGGCGTGGCATCTTCGACACCAATGCGGTCATGCACGACATCCTTGTAGATTTCGTGAACGTCTCGCAACTTGCCAAGGTCGACACCTTGGTTGGTACGGACGAGTTTGACCTCGCTGGTGTGGATCGAGGAATCGTCAAAGGCAATAATCATGCAACCAGGCATGTACAAGAATTGGGCTTCAATCTCTAGTACACGTGCTGACATGTTCAAATGCTCTTCCAGTCGATGGGTTGGGGCGCCATACATCATCAAGGCTTTGCACAGTTTGCGTAGGTAGTTTTGGCGGGCTAGGGTACCAGCCAAGTGCACCTTGATTTTGATTTCTTCGGCTCGCCGCTTGTTCTTTTTGAATCGAAGTATAGATTCTTCCGACTTGGACCGTTTGCCCATACCAGGGCGTGTTTTGATATACTTTTCGCCAAACTCGTGACTTAGATCCGTTTGTGCAGATGCTGCGAAGCTGTGGGCTGATGAGCCGACCAGTCGTGATATAGATGTACCAGTACGATTGGCGTGAGAACGCTGAAACCATGGCCGGCTAGAGCGAGGAGTAGAGTAGCCAGACGCAGGTGGTGATGAGTGTGGCGAGTTTGCTGCTGTTGATGCCCCGCTGAATGTGCCAGCACTGGAATGGCGCAAGTGAGCCGGTTTATTATTGTTATTATGATTATGGCTATGATTGTTATTATTAGCTGCCAGTGGTGACTCGGGCGGGCCATGGGCAACACTTGAAGCTTTCAGGAGAGTACTAAGCACACCACTCCGGTATTTTGTGGGTCGGCGTACGTGTTCGTTCTCTGCTTCTATGGCGTCTGGGGTTACTTGGCCCGACCTCAACGGTGCTTCAGTGTGATAAAGATCTTCGGAGCTTATCAAATCTTGTTCGGGACCAGCGCGGACTGTGTGTTGGCGTAGGAGCTTGGAGGCTCGCTTCATAAACTGAGGATCGTCCTCGTCGTCTGTGGTTTCGCCGCCTATCGATTCATATGCTGTAGGCATACTCTGTAACTCGACAGGCGACGGTAGTGTTTCTCGAGAATTCCGGCGGCTGACGGGTGCTGAGTAGGTACCAACAGACTTTGATAATTTGGCTGCTCGCCTCTGGGCAGCGAGACCTGATCTCTCTTTTGCTTGTTCGCCCAGCGAAGTCCCAGCTGGAGCTGGAGCTGAATCTTCGAATGGGTTTGGCTGCTCATTGACATCAAATTCGGCAGGAGTGCGAGGAGCCTTTCGAATTGCTGGTCGTGGTCGTTGGACTTCCCTAGAGTTGGACGGCTGTACAACAGGCTGTGATTGCTCAGTGGGAAGTTCCGCGCTAAGAGCAAGGCGAATTGATTCTCGCATCTCTTGTAGGTCGTCTAGGGTGACGTCTGGCCGGTCTAATGGGGTATTCTGCCCTCCAGATCCACCGTCTGGATCATCAGAGGGCAATACTATCGAGGTAGGACGCGGGCCATCAGAGGTGAATCCAACGCGTTTCCTCGCAGCGCCAGGAGCAGACGACATGTGGTCGTCGAGGTCGTAGTGAGATTGCGATGGCCCAGCATCATGCGAGGAGTCCATGGTAGAATTATACACGACTGGACTACCCTAGAGTACTGAGACGCCAAGGAGGGGAAAGATGCCCCTACGCAGACAACTAGCCTCCGTGGACTCTCTCAGCTGATTGTATGATGTCTAGCAGCCTAATAGAGGGGTGGATTTCTTTGACTTGGGACGAGCAAAGGTGCACGTTGTGGGTATCCGTTCACAGTCTAATGTCCAACCGTGCCAAAATATAGACCAAGCGCTGCAACTAAGGGTAGATCTGACACGGGCGATTTGGCGCAAGGATAAAAGAACAGCGGTCAAAGTGATATGTTTGGGTACCGTTTAGGTGCTTAAGTTTGATGATGGCCGAAGAAGTTCCAGGGTGATGTGAATCCAAAGTGAAAATTGAATCTAATGTAGTCGGTAGGTAGCAGATCAACCACAGGTAGGTATCGAATGAAGAAGCGGTGTCGACAGGCTCGTCACTCGACACCATCAGTGTTGAGACTGATAAGAGGATCAACTAGCGCGGAAGTGCTACACAAGCTGCCGACACAAGGACGGGGTGGATAGGGAATAGATGGTCTCAGACAGCTTAAAAAAAAGTATTATAGGATAACGGGTAATAGCACTAACGACTCCCAGTCGAGTAGTTCGGGTAGCTATAATATTGCGGCCAGAATGTTCGATGCTGGTGCTCGTGAGCTTGGACAAAGGAAGGCCTGGTGGAGCAGTGTCACAGCCTCACAGGCAAAATGTATTTGTATTTTCGGGAGCATCGAATGCAGCAGCCCCACCAAGCGAACGAGCCCAATTCACTGGTCAAGGCTCTCTGTTGTCGCGGAAGGGGCGTTTTCTAGCGGGGGAAAAAATAGTGGTTATATTTTTTTATTTTATTTTTTGGTCAGCATTGAAGGGCTAGAGGCTGTTGGTGGTGGATGCCACCTGGAAAGTAGTGTAGGTAGGTAAGCACAGCCAATGACTACTGAGCCATCTACCTACCTAACCTGATTAATTACCCAAGCTAGACAAACCAAAAGCGGCAAGGCGAACGTTTGGCCAAACTACGCCGGAGAGTTTTTACGTGTAGGCACACACTAATTACCATTAGGTAGTAGGTATGTACTGTGGCCTCTGTTAATTATGTATATCATGTATGTATTGTTTTGTGATGAAAGGAATCAGGATGCATCTGTACGGCAAGTTACGAATGTAGCCATGGTTAGGTAAACCAAGGAGCATGGCCACCATGGGCCATGGCTAAGAGAGTTGGGCTCTGGTGGTGCCAGTGCCAGTGGTGCTGGAACTTGGAAGTCTTGGACTGACGACACACACACTCAGGAGACTGCCAATCCAGGCATGGATGGTAACGACGCACAAGAAAAAAGTGGACATTGTGTCGCTCTGGAGGGCGGCAAGGTAACAGGATGGTGTGTGCTGAGGGGCTCATTGAGGGAATCCGAGATAAGCAGCGCAGCATGTGGGTTGCAGTGGAGTGGGTACATACATTGGCTAGGTATGGCCCGTTCTGGGGCCATGGGCCGTCCAAGCCTTGCTTTTGCACGTCTACCAATGGATCAAGATTGAATCGCATCGTGGGATTGGGTTATGTTACCAAGTTACAGACTTGAATGCAATAATTACCTACCAAGGGGGAAATTCTTTGAGGACATTGGAAGTCATAGGGCGGATCCACACCGATGTAGGTATACCTACATACCTATGTAGCATACCTACCTGGTCTACATGGATAGATGGTTATTCCTTGCAGCAACTCCATGCACGTCATGTTTGTTTTTGGCTTGGGCACATGGATATGTGATGGGTAGGTAGGGACAGTAGTTAGGGACACATAGATTGCGTAGTAGTACTCGGTATGTAGTGGGTTTGGTATGTACTCGGTATGTATGTAGGTATTAATTAATAGGTACGGAGAGGTTGACGAGATGGACCAGGTGGTGGCGTCAAGAGGCTGAAAAAACCCTGGGCAGCATGCGAAACCTTGGAAAGCTTGTTTTGGGGGGCTCACGGGCTGATCTTTGCGCATCCCAACAGTTGATACAAGCCGAATTTGCCGGCGCATTCGGTACCGCCGTCACATGGATGATGCATCAATCATCAATGATCATGGGTTCATGGGCGTCCTTGAGGCTGGACTCTTGAGGCGTGGCATGATTGCAGCCATGTTTTGCACAGCGGCCGGTGGAGTCGAGACTACCTATTGTTGTTAATAATTGCCTGTAGCCTAATTACTTCTTCTCCTAGACGCGTCTACGGAGTAGGTACTCTTCAACATGTCCTACTAGGACATAGTTATTACGAGCGACCCGCGCCAGCCGATTCCCATGGAGCAGCAATTCTGGTTGGATAATGGAAATTATTGATTTTCTGATCTTTGCCTCCCAAGGAGCTTGTGCTTTGTGGGAAGAGGGCAAGGTTTAGCCCATCTCTTACTCCGTATTATCCTTTGACTTGTCGTCACTGTTGAGATAGAGTTGACGCATGCGGATGGTAAGCCTTTTGACGTCACTGCAAGAGCTTGAAAGAACTTGACTGGTGCAATGATGGACTAATAGCTACCTAGTTGATCACTGTCACGGTAATGGTAAATGGTAAATGGTAAATGGTAAATGGTAAATCGTCATGGTGGACGGAGCAGTACATGGCTAATTAGTTAATTCCCTCACACACGTGAAAGCGCCCCGGATTTAAGAACCCATGGCCATGGTTATTCCCTGGTCACGTGATGGATGGTGCCAAGCGGCGCGCTCGGCCGGCGCTCGGCCATACAATACTCCGGAGTCCGTGTGGGGCTTTCGCTTCCCCCACAATCTGTCTTCTAATAATTAATTATTACTCCGTATTCTCGATTCTCAGTGGGAGATGGAGTCGCCACTGCAGAGGAGAGGTGCATGCTGCCCCAACGTCTCCTCTCCTCTACGGCCCCACCTCCAAGGGCTCATGTCCTTCCAGCATTCCAATTTCCAACCATGGTTTGGCCAATCTGGTTTTCCATCTCTTTGCAGCATCATCCAGAGGTGGCAGATACGTTATACATAATTACCACAATACCTACCGAGTACTATTAGGTACCTAATTACCTAGTACACACTGACCACTATGCCCAAGATCAATCATGTATGTAGGCCACGCGCGACCAGCTCAGCGTTCAGGCTAATCTGAGCAGATTGTCATTGTGGGTGCTGGTCCCTCTGGCTTGTTGCTGGGTGTCCTCCTGGCTCGCAATCTCGGCATCAAAGTCACTATACTGGATGCTGATAGCAACATCAACGACAATCCACGAGCTGCCCACTATGCGCCATCTGCAGTGTTCGACTTTCACCGCGCTGGCATCATCGACGACGTGCGAAAGGCTGGCTTTTCTCCTTCGGGCGTGTGTTGGCGTCTGCAAGACACCACCTTCCTCGCTGGCATGGGACGACAAATGGACCCTTCCAAATATGCCATGGCCGTGCTCCCTTTAGATCGACTTGGCCCCATCATTGTACGACACTTTGAGAGTCTGCCCAACACTGAAATCCTTTGGCGCCACCGACTGGTAGGAGTCGAGCAAGACGCCAGCGGAGCAACAGCCATTGTGAAGCTTGAAAATGGCTCAACGAAACGCATCACTGGCGATTACTTGATCGGTGCTGATGGCGCATCAAGTGGCGTGCGAACCGCCTTGTTTGGCCCAGAGTATCCTGGAGAGACGTTATCTAAGCAGATTGTAGCAACAAATGTACGCTGCTTTTCTTTTACTCGATAGTGATGGTAAATAGTACTAATATGTTTTGGCATTTAGGTCTATCTGCCATTTGATGAACGCTTTGGCTATTGGGATTCCAACTTTATTGTTCATCCCGAGGACTGGTACATGGCCGCTAAACTCACCACTGACGGCCTATGGCGAGTCACTTATGGCGACGATACTGGCCTGTCTCGAGAGGAAATCGTCAAACGCCAACCCATGCGCTATGAAAGAATTCTTCCTGGGAATCCCAAGCCCGGCGATTATAAGCTGGTCAGCATAAGCCCATACAAGCTCCAGCAGCGTTGCGCCCCAAGTTTTCGCGTTGGTAAAATCGTCCTCGTCGCCGATGCGGCTCATTTGTGCAATCCTTTTGGCGGCCTTGGTCTCACGGGTGGTTTTGCCGATGTTGGCTCCCTCTACGACTGCTTCATGGGTATCCATCAGGACGAACTCGACGAGGACATCCTCGACAAGTATAGCGAGGTCCGCATCAAGATCTGGCGAGACATGATTGACCCCATGTCCAGAGAGAACTTCCATCGCTTATGGGACCCAGCACATCAGAAGAAGCGTGAAGAGTTTTTTAGCATGTGTGAACAGGCCAACAATGATCCTCTCTGGGGTCAAGCAGTTGCTGATTCCATTCATCAAGTACGACATGACTTTACCCAGTACTTTAAGCGCAAGCAGAACCGCTGCGCTGCAAATGGCGTCACGACTAATGGTAAGGCTTAATTGCGATTCAATACTCAAGCAGTCTCTTTCTTCAAGTACATGAAGGCATGTAAAACCTGCATCCATAGGTTGCAATTTCTATATTATATGATGTTGAACATGCCCATCCTTTTTCCTTTATCCAGCCACAGTCACACTCAAAACCCCTGGCAACAACTTGAAAGTGAGACCCAAAGAGAAGTTTCACAAACAGAAAATCTATGCGTCGGCAAATAAGACCCGGAGGCATTATTATAGTCTGGCAAGATGGTCGAGAAGACGTTCTTTTGACTCGTATGTTGGTATAACTAATGTGTTTGTGGCTGTAATGTACCTATTGCCTCAATCAGATTCGACCTTAACTACTCCATCCAGGTCGAGCAATCAATCAAAAAGATAATCAAAAAGACCACAGCAAAATCTAAATAAGCTAGAGAATCTTGCGCGGACCATTATCGACACCTTGGCAGGCCTGCCTACAACGTTCACTATCGGTCGTTCCCTTGTTACGGTTTTTACCAAGCATGAATGCCACCACAGATGTAACCCTAACTAAATGATGTGCAGATGCGGGGTACGTCTGATCGTACCTTACGTAGTATGCACAAACACGCGCGCATTGTATTGAGGGGACAAATACTCTTTGAAACTTGTCAAATATACTTGAGATGAGGCTGCTATTCATACACTTGATGGCCTTTAGACGCGCGTTGGCCCAGGAAATTGATTACTCGCAATATGTAAACCCGTTCATCGGCTCAGAAGGCGCAATCCCGGGTTATGCGTGTAAGCAAAAGGCCCGAGAACTCATAGTTACACATGAAGCTCACAATGACTAGATGGCGGCGGGGACGTGTTTGTAGGAGGTGCAGTACCCTTTGGTATGGTGAAATTGGGTCTGGACACCTACGAAGAGCCTATCAATCAAAGCGCACTCAACGGCGGATGGACTCCCCAAGGCTTTGTTACTGGAGTCAGTCTGATGCACCAGTCTGGTACAGGAGGTGGGCCAAAATACGGGTTTCCAGCGCAGATGCCACTCACCAAAATTGATGACAAAGTCAATTTATTAGATAATCAAACATATTGGCAAAAACGAGTACGTACAACTCGGGTTGCATTGGGCTCTAACTATAATATGAGAAGTGCTTAGGCTAATTTGGAATAATGTAGGTTGGCGACGATGTAGCAAAAGTGGGATACTTTCGCACACAGCTCGATTCTGGCATTACAATTGAATTATCCGCATCTCGCCATGCAGGACTTCACCACTATACGTACCCTTTGAGTTCTGAGAAACATGTTTTAGTCGATTTCTCTCATTATCTTCCTCACCCAGCCCGATCGTGGGACTCGCAGTTTTACACCGGGGGCGAAATAGATATTCATCCCGGCTCGAAAACATACACAGGGTACACCTCGATTGCTGGTGGATGGTGCATTGGTGCGCCTGTTGTTGTGTATGTTTGTGGCGAATTTGACATTGCACCTTCCGAAGCGAGAGCTTTCAAAGGCAAGAACACGTTCCCAGTCAGTAGGCATTTTCGATCCTTTAACAATGCAACTACACCGCGCCCGTCATACACTGGAAGTACAGCTCGTTCTGGGCCATTCAATGACCGCGTAGGCGCTGTGTTTACTTGGGAAAATACGACCAAAGTAAAGTCACGAGTTGGTATATCTTTCATGTCCGTTGAAAAAGCATGTGCCTACAAAAATCAAGAACTCTCTACGTGGTCGATTGAGCAAACAGCCATAGCCGCTCGCAATGAGTGGAACCGGGATGTCTTTTTCAAGATCAAAGTTGATACATCGAGTCGTGCGAACAAGACGCGCCTAGCGTTGCTGTACTCTAGCTTATACTTCATGCACCTCATTCCAAGTGAGAGAATAGGCGAGAACCCTCTTTGGGAATCAGAGGAGCCGTATTGGGACGACTTCTACACCATGTGGGATTTATTTCGCAATCAGGTCTCGCTATGGCATCTCATTCAACCTAGCTATTACGAATCTATGATTCGTTCCCTCATCGACATGTTTAAACACGAGGGATATTTACCAGACGGCAGATCAGGCAATTACAACGGGTTAGTACAGGGTGGCTCCAATGCGGACAATGTTTTTGCAGATGCATATGTCAAGGGGCTGAGAGGCGCAATCAACTGGACTGAGGGCTATGCTGCTGTGAAGAAAAATGCGGATGTGCTGCCATTCTTTGACCAAAATCCAGTCGATTCTCAGGGCTCCCTAAAAGAAGGCCGTTCAGCTCTCGATGACTGGATCCCGCTTGGCTACGTTTCGGCAGATCGCAACACAAGGGCAGTGTCGAAAACAGTCGAATACTCACTGAACGACTTTGCCGTTAGCCAGATTGCTGCAGGTGAAGCTCCAGGCGATCGCGAGTTGTACTTTAGACGTTCAGCTGGCTGGCAGTCAAGTTGGGACCCTGAAGCCACAAGTCGTAATTTCACAGGGTTTGTGATGCCCCGTTACGCCAACGGCACATTTCATAGGTCCTACAACATCACCAACTGCGGGGACTGTAACTGGGCTGATGAGAGTTATGAGGGTACGGCATTTGAGTACTCCTTCGTCATCCCACATGATGTCGAACGCATGATTGATCTCATGGGCGGCCAAATTCGTTTCGAGCAACGACTTGACTATGTCTTCCAACCCAACACATCTGGGGTTGATCTCGGAGTCAATGGCCTTGGCATCACGACGATTAATAACGTCGCGAATGAGCCTGACTTCCAAACCCCATATCTCTATAATTACTTGAACAAGCAGTGGAAAAGTGTCGAACGATCCCGTCAGCTTGCCAATGACTTTTACTTCAACACCAGTAATGGCATACCTGGGAACAGCGATGCTGGGGCGTTGAATTGCTGGCTGGTTTGGCAGATGCTTGGTTTGTATCCAATCGTAACTACGCCAGTTTACCTACTCGAAAGTCCTTGGTTTAGCGATATCAATATAACTGTGAATCACAATCACACGCTTCGCATACGATCAGAAGGCCTGGAGGATGGACAAGGGAAACAAAGCTATTTTGTTCAAGGCGTCCAGATCAACGGCCAGGAGTGGACCAAGAATTGGTTCCAGCATGAAGATGCTGGAGGAATCATGACGAATGGTGGCGAGATTCTATTTTCCCTGGGCAATGACAAGAAGGTCTGGGAGTCGGGAAGCGTCCCGCCGAGTCCAGGACATCAGGTCATCAATGTCCCAGCATGAGAGTGAAAAACAACAACAAAAACAAAATGTTTTGTTTGGGTCGGCGATCAGCGGGGGCGTTGGGGGAATGTTTACAGGGAATTATCCTTGCTTTGTCACCACGAACCATAGCTAATAGTAGTTGACTAGTAATTACATAATTACAATTTGCCCGCTTTTTAAAAGCATCTTTGTTTCTGCACTCTCGGTCTATTATAACGAATCGGATGTTCTGCATGGCAATAAGCAAAGGGTTTCTTATGCACTACGTGTTTGTTCCTCGACCCCTGAGCTAGGTACTTGTATTTAACGCAAACTATATATATTAGAAGGGTGTCTCTTATAGCAGTCCCAAGTTCACAACGCATCATGATTGCTGCGACTGTTCTTGTTACGTTTCTCATCCAACTAGTGGCAAGCCAGTCACAATCACATGAAGCCAACAACAATGCAACCACAAGCTTAGGATGCGGAAAATCCGACTTGCGCCCTGGCATTACAACCTATCGTCTGAATCTGCAGTCTAGTGGTACATCTCGCAATTACACATACCGCTTGCCCGCTAATTACGACCCGAACAAGGCGTATCCGGTTGTCATTGGTTTCCATGGCTCAAGCAGTGTCGGCACCTTTTTTGAGCTCGACTCGAAACTAAGTGACGCTAGATATAGCAGTGGGAAAATCATGGTGTATCCGAATGGTATTGGAGGGAGTTGGGCGGGTCCAAGTTATCACAATGGAAGTACGGTGGAGCAAGATATTCTATTTGTGCGAGATGTTATCGAGGATTTGAAGGGGAATTTCTGTATTGATGGAAGTAGGATATTTGGTACTGGGTATGTGGTTCT
>SSBG01000068.1:54018-75281 GCA_028220655.1 Shiraia bambusicola | reverse complement strand
GCTTGCCAATGACTTTTACTTCAACACCAGTAATGGCATACCTGGGAACAGCGATGCTGGGGCGTTGAATTGCTGGCTGGTTTGGCAGATGCTTGGTTTGTATCCAATCGTAACTACGCCAGTTTACCTACTCGAAAGTCCTTGGTTTAGCGATATCAATATAACTGTGAATCACAATCACACGCTTCGCATACGATCAGAAGGCCTGGAGGATGGACAAGGGAAACAAAGCTATTTTGTTCAAGGCGTCCAGATCAACGGCCAGGAGTGGACCAAGAATTGGTTCCAGCATGAAGATGCTGGAGGAATCATGACGAATGGTGGCGAGATTCTATTTTCCCTGGGCAATGACAAGAAGGTCTGGGAGTCGGGAAGCGTCCCGCCGAGTCCAGGACATCAGGTCATCAATGTCCCAGCATGAGAGTGAAAAACAACAACAAAAACAAAATGTTTTGTTTGGGTCGGCGATCAGCGGGGGCGTTGGGGGAATGTTTACAGGGAATTATCCTTGCTTTGTCACCACGAACCATAGCTAATAGTAGTTGACTAGTAATTACATAATTACAATTTGCCCGCTTTTTAAAAGCATCTTTGTTTCTGCACTCTCGGTCTATTATAACGAATCGGATGTTCTGCATGGCAATAAGCAAAGGGTTTCTTATGCACTACGTGTTTGTTCCTCGACCCCTGAGCTAGGTACTTGTATTTAACGCAAACTATATATATTAGAAGGGTGTCTCTTATAGCAGTCCCAAGTTCACAACGCATCATGATTGCTGCGACTGTTCTTGTTACGTTTCTCATCCAACTAGTGGCAAGCCAGTCACAATCACATGAAGCCAACAACAATGCAACCACAAGCTTAGGATGCGGAAAATCCGACTTGCGCCCTGGCATTACAACCTATCGTCTGAATCTGCAGTCTAGTGGTACATCTCGCAATTACACATACCGCTTGCCCGCTAATTACGACCCGAACAAGGCGTATCCGGTTGTCATTGGTTTCCATGGCTCAAGCAGTGTCGGCACCTTTTTTGAGCTCGACTCGAAACTAAGTGACGCTAGATATAGCAGTGGGAAAATCATGGTGTATCCGAATGGTATTGGAGGGAGTTGGGCGGGTCCAAGTTATCACAATGGAAGTACGGTGGAGCAAGATATTCTATTTGTGCGAGATGTTATCGAGGATTTGAAGGGGAATTTCTGTATTGATGGAAGTAGGATATTTGGTACTGGGTATGTGGTTCTCACACACACACACACACACACACACTCTCTCTCTCTCTCTCTCTCTCTCTCTCTGTTTTTCCCCGATCGATGGGATGGATAGTATTTTGAAACTACTGATAATCTACTGTTAGCTTGTCTAATGGTGGAGGCTTCCTTGGTACTCTAGCTTGCGACCCACTTGGTAGCAGATTATTCAGAGCTTTTGCTGCGCATTCCGCATCGTTTTATACGGATGTAAACGGACCTGATAACGGATGCGCACCTTCGAAGTTGATGCCGATCATCGAGCTCCATGGTGCTGTCGATAAAACCGTGAATTATAATGGTGGCCAAGGGGAGGGTGGGGTGGAGCCATCAATACCAGATTGGTAAATCTTTGTTCAATTTTGGGAGAATTATCTGATTGATTAACTATTGTGCAGGCTTGAGTGGTGGGCACAACGCAATAAGTGCTCGGACAAGCGCGAAGAAATAACCTACAATGGGACAGTACACCACTACGTGTGGACTTGTGGTGGTGTTGGCGGGCTTTTGCAGCATTACAAAATAAACGATTTAGGTGCGTAACATGTTTGTTCGCTTAGATGATGATGATGATGCTAACATGGTCCAAGGACATGCTTGGGCGGATATTGAGCCAAATTTGTCGCTGGCGTTTCTGCCTCAACTTCCGACGGCCATTCGAGCCAGCGAGGTTATCATGAGCTTTTTTGATTCCATGTAACAACATGTTCCGGACCAGACACTGAGGTCTTGATATATATCGCTTTGCCTTTTCAGAAATAACGAATGAACTATATGAAATTAACCCCAAGGCCGATAAAGATGGTATTTCCTTTCATGTGATTTATTAGCATGTTTGCAAAGTTAAGATGGGGCACTATCTATGCTCGGGCTCTTACCTGTTTGCATACTGACAAAGCAGTTGTACATGCTGAATGACATACTGTCGATGAGGCCTGAGCAGTAGAAGCAAGCTAGCAGAACGAGATCTGCCCATTTGGTATCGAGTTGGGCATTGAGTCGTTGACGAATCCCTGGTTTGCTCCTTGTAGCATCAGCATCCATTGCCTCGTCGACCGTCCCCATGTTTACCGTTTCTCGAGTCTTGCTCATCATCGAATACAGTTTCAACGTAGGAAGTGCCTGGAAACAATTGAAGTGCAAAGGACTCGGCGCCCTGGGAGGGGACGACACATCATGAATCGCCAGCCACCAGAAAATTTTCAGCCACTTTCCGATGGAAAAGGAACGTTGGGCAATGTTGCTTGTCGTGCGCGCACCGGAAAGAGAGCCGTGTGTTGATGGTAAAGGACATGACAATGGATTCACGCTAGTTATATAATTAGTTATATAACTAGGGGGAATACGGCGATACGCCACGTTTTTGGGCGAGAAGGTCGCCGCATTCAGTCGCAAGCATGTCTCGGCGCAGTGCACAACATCATACATTAGATGGGACTTGACCGTTGGTGAAGTGAGGTCTGAAAGAATAGGACACTGAAGCCAGCCATTGAAGCTTAGAAGACAGGTTATAGTTACGGCCTCACGTACAGGGACAAGGAAAATATTCAGGATACTAATCTAGGATTTGGGCACGAGAGAATTACGACTATAAAACTGCTAGACACGAATAGCTTTGGTGACGAGCAGCTCCAACATCATCTATTCAATCACTGCAAGGGCCTTTTCGAAATCCATGATGGTGACGAGTAGGTACAGTTCAAGACACCGTCTTGCCTTCTGAAGCTCCTAGAACGTGTCGGCCTACCAGCAGTTGTAGCCTTGTAGCCTCTTCCCGAGGTCCCTGACCAAGTGCTTGATTAAAATATACCTAGCTGGAAGTAGAGCCTGAAAACACGATTACTATGTATATCAATTGCACCACAAATAGATATCCATGTGGAAACTGGTGCACCTTGGGGTCCTAGTCCAGTAATAGCCACAACATCTTAGGGCCGTTCAGTACCGACGCTCTTAAGATTAACAACAATCCCTAAACTATACTATAACTACTACTAGAGTCTTAAGATAATTTGGAAACAATGATGTTCTTTTTGCCGAGAAGCTATAGGCATAGTTAGCCAAAACACTTGCTGGGCGTATGCTTGAATACTCAATGGAGTCGCAATAGGGTGACTACTACGAAGCCTTCCGATCATCCATTCGGATCACAATTTTCCGATGCCTAACTGTGCTGTGGTCACGGCTACTACAGGGGCAAAGGTAACAGCTGCTGATACAACTGGATTGAGAAGAGATGATCATCTAAGGTACAGAATCTTTGATAGCAGAACCGAGATAGGCTCCAAACATTCCTGTTACGTATCCTGCTCCTCCTGTAGCTTGCAGGCGATGATTCCACTCATCAAAGGTGATTGGGAGCCAGACCTCCACAAGAACTTTATCATGTTGAATCTGGTGCTCACCGGGCGGATCGTTTCGAGTCTGACGAGTTAAGTAGACCTGGACCTGGCAGAAGTTGAGGCCGCTTAGCGGGGGCTGCAAAGGTGTGCCTGGCAACGTAAAGAACGCGTAAAGAATCAAACCAATGCCGTACTTTCCAATCATCATGCCTGCTCTGTCTCGCCCTACAGCTGAAGGTAAATCCCCGATGAAGCCCCCAATGTTAAGGCACCGCTGCAGGGGCGAAGTACAGAAAGAGCAGGCCTGTTTCAGACAGCAATTCCTTTGGTATCTAGTTATCGAAACCACAAGTAAACACAGCCCACAAGCCAGCGAAGATGAAAGAGTGAAATGGAGGCACCAATAATCTTTCCAAGGTTTTTTTCATACGTCGAGGAGGGCGCAGAAGCCCTCGCGCCTCCGGCAACTCCGGCAATAAACACCCTATTTAGTATATGCAATGCCTTGGTGGGGCGCTGTTAGTTAGTTAACGTATTCCGGTCGGAAGTGGCGCACGCCTGTGGGGCCCGGGGCTGTCGTGGTTGTGTTCGACAAGCAAAACTCAGTAACGACGACTTGTTATCTTCATTCTCTGGAGCTGTATGATAGATTCATGGTAGTAGAACGTGATGGGCGCGTCTATATCTCATCCTTTCCGTGAATTCTTCCTAGATGATGATTTATCATCATGCCTTCATCTCATCAACGTGCCGAGCTCGTATGTGAATCAATCATCCTTCTTCTGCTGGGGCATGAACTACATTAATATCTTATCGGTACAAGGCTGACTCTCACAGAACAACCCATCAGCTTGGGGTTTGAACCCCGGGGCCCGAAGTGATGGAAAATGACACTGCTTACTTGGTGCACTGTTTCGGTGTCCGAAGGCTTATTTATTTGATAAGGAACAAGTCGACTTCGCTCGTTCCAATGTCTAGTTAGATGTAGATGCATCTTGCTCATAGGGATTGGCGAATATCTACGGGAAGGCAGATTCCTGCAGCTGACTGTGGTGTTTCACTTCCATCCAGGGTCACATATCTTGACATGAACGCTGCTTGATCAATGCATCCCACACGACCTTGCATCTTGGTGGCGAACGCGGTGATGCCTCGATTTTGTTGACATGAAAGCCACATACCTTTATAAGCGACTTTCTTGCAATTGCGACTGGTAAACTTGATGAACACTTCAACCAAGAGGTTGGGGATTCTGAGCTATTATAGAGAGTCCAGGAATACTTGCAACATTCTGCAATAATTCATCTTAATGAATTTTTTTTTTCAAGAATCACACATGCGGTTGCGTTTTTAATAGTGGATACCTACCTAAAGATACTCGTTCATGCACGTCAGCCACCACAAAACTTATAAGCCAGCGCCTGAACAATCCAAGATTAGAGGCATGACGCAAACGCTCTGATTTTTCTCTGCGCTTACCATTGCACAACCTGGGCTTATTCTGGAACGAATTTGTTATCCTCCTCAGCATTGGTCAGTTTTGTACTTGTGCTCACCATTTTCGTTACAGATGGACCGTCAGTTTGGTGTCCGACCTTACAATGAGCCTCGACTAGAACATGTCACTGTGATACTCTGGTGCAGAACGCCTCGTCTATGCCTTAGCCCAAACATTCTTTTTATGAACCATAGTCCCGAAAATTCGTCACTTTTGACCCCTAGTTCCATTTCACTTCATTTTTGCCCTTCTGTAATTATCACCTTTTGGTACGACGCAACCGGTTCGCTGACCATTTTACGGTGCCGCAATCCGACATGCATACCGTGCTCTGCTGCACGCAATTCTGACCGTTTCTTTCTTTCTGTTGTTTTGCTTCGCATGGGCCGTCTGTTTTTCAGATTAGTAGTTGCTATAACTACCTGCTGTACATTATGACAATATCTTCAGCGTTGCCAGATCAATCAGCAGCAGAAGCAGACCCAGATGAATCGAACAAGGTTAAAGTAACAACATGTATTCTTCTCGGGGTCACAGTAACCGTGTTTGTTGCTCGGCAAATAATAAAGTCCGTCGTGTATCGCAGGATGGCCTTCGACGACCTCTTCATACTGCTTGCCACTGTAGGTCAAATTGAAAATATACCGAGCATATTACTAAATAACGAGAAGATATCAGCCATCGGACTAGCTGTCACAATCATCATCGTCGCATCCGAGGGGCTTGGCCGTCCCGGGTTCCAATTCAGAGAACAAGCCGAGACTATCATGAAAGGTTATTACGCTTCTGAAATGTTGTACATTGCATCCATATGCTTTTCAAAGCTGTCTTTATTGGTTCTTGTCCACACTATCGTAGCGACAAACACCATACAGCGACGAGCTGTACTCGGATTAGGTACCATGGTATTTGCTTGGACCATAGCCTCATTATTGGCGGTGATTTTTCAATGCAAGCTATCTAGGCCATGGAAAGTCACAACGTTGAATTGCTTTAATGCAGTACGAATGCCTCATGAAAACTCTGGTAACAAGACGATGCTGACGTTTACAGCAAGTATTCTGGATCATATATTGCATAGTCGATATGGCAACAGAGGTTTGCATCATAGCGCTCTCTATACATGTTGTCGCAGATTTGAAGATCCAAATCTCCAGGAAGCTTGGGGTGGTTGCGTGCTTCGCGCCTCGCGTTTTGGTCATGACTGCATCGCTCGCTCGCCTGGTCTGGCTATACCCGATCACTTCTCAAAACAGGCCTGAATATTACCTCTGGTTACCTACTATCATCACTGAAGTTCATGTTTGCATTTCTATTTGTACAGCATGCATACCGTATATGGCGCCGTTTTTCAAGAACGTTGAGAGTGGTTTGAGGCGAACCTATCTGTCAAAAAGCCAGGAATTTCGCGTGCAAGAAACACCACGACGCAAGCCGTCCATCTTTAGAAGACATGAAAGACGCGCCATGTCAGATTCATGGGATTTTTCAGTCGCAAGGAGCCTCCGTTACGATCGAGTACCTCAAGAGTCACCCCATATCCCTACCCCCAAACTTTTGAGTCCATTGACGCCTCCTCAGTGTCCCAGCCCACCTAGCACTTCAGACCGGCATACTAGCTTGACTTCTACTCAGCAAGGCCTTCGTATTAACATCCCTGGGCAGGAGTGCTCGAGTTCACAAATTGATATTGCAACCCCACATACAGCAAGTTCGTTTGCTTTATCACCTTCATGCGCATCACCAATGCCATTCCCTCCGACCAAATCTTATATACGCACTCAGCAGGCGCCAATGCCGCCGCCCAAAGCCCACAGCTCTTACGCCCCTATCCCGAATCGTCCACCATTGCCATTGCCACCGAGCCCAGCACAGCCCCGATTCTCTCTCTTCCCTCCTCAAACACCACGGAGGCAAGACTCCCCTCTTCAGCGGCCCAGTGGATCTCCTTCTCTCACAGTCCCGCTCATTCGATCTCGTCGTTCGCAGAATGCCAACACACCCAGTAGATCCTCGAGAACTATGAGCCCCAGCGAACGAAGTGAAGAACTGTTATTACGTGTGGGCATTCCATTACAACCACTGAAATTTAGCACTGCACCACGGCCTGCATCACCACCTCCCACTGCAATATCATCAACCTCGGATGAAGGCGATCCAACACAAGAACCCACCTCTCCAATGGGCACTGCGATCAACAATTACTTTGAAAACAACCCTCCAGAGCCACCACGGCGTGAACTGAAGTATTTAGCACCACCAAGCCCAAAATGGCTACGCAATAGTAGAGTACTGTCGCCAATAAACTCATCGAGGACTCAGCCGCTTGGCCCAGAAAGTCCACCTCAGGCAAGGACGGCGTATGATCCATTTGAGAATGACTTGGGCTTTCCACGCGACTCCATCATCGTAGCGAAGTCGGCGCGTGCCGGTGGGATGCCACAAGTGAGAGATGCTCGACATAGTCCCAGGCTTGTGATCCGTCGCGCATCGTGAACAGCATTATCTATATCATTTTTATTTGTTTACTCTTGTATATTTATTGTTTCCTCTACGTATTTTTTGCATAGCGTTTGGTGTTGGTGGGTACATGTACATATGGCAAAGTTGCCTCCCTGGCATCGACAACGATTTTGATATGGGACCTGGCTCTAGCTCGCGAAGAGAAGAAGAAAAGTTTATGAATATATTCGGCTACATGAAGACGGTGCAGTCGCTATTTGGCAATACATTTGTCCATCGTTGGTTTGTGCGCTTTATTGGGTATCATAGCAGAGCACTAGATTGTTTCCGCCGTCGTATTGCAAGAGAATTTTGTTGAGAATTTAAGCATTTGACTTGACCTGAACTGTATCCATGACGTTTTTAGTAGATTTCACCGCCTCGTAAGGTGGGATGAAGCTCCCCGACGCGTATTGCATACTTGAAGTCTATTGATGCCAAGATACTTGAGCATCACAAGCATGAGATTTCATATAGAGTCAGGGGAAGAGATAACACAATTCTACCACTCAGAACACACCATATACTGACACGATTTCCTCAACAAATACGCGACAAGGTATGTGAATGTGTCGTCGATGCTCGCTGGATAATCACTGTTAAAGAATGTGATGTCAAAGATTTACAAACAATGAATACCACACCTGTACTGAATGAAGAGATATTGTCACGATTTTGGTTGGTCTTTTTTTAGGATTCAACATGTGTTGACGAAGCCATGTTGTTACACACTTCGACAGTGAAGTTACATTGACAATCCATGAAATATTCCCTTGGGTTTCGGCCTTTCGACTCTAACATTACGGCAAAAGAATTATATGCTATGTTGCTAGTGGTACGTATTTGGATAGGAAGAACTAATTATGCAATCAAGTTGATCTCCTTTTCTGGCGGGATTTGCTATGTTGATATTGAGGCCTTGGGATCAAATAGAAGGATTGGATGCTAGTACTGAAGATGCATAGTTATATAAAGCAACACGCAAATGAATACAAGATTCATATCCAACATGGCTTAGCAAGTTTGGCAGCAGCGTTACAAGCTACGATAAGGATCAGTTTCGGAGCTTAACTAATAATCAATCTGACGAAGCTGTCAAGTGCTTAGATTTGGGGATGAGGGTGGCCTCAACCTTCCCTTCCCCTCATAACCACCAACGCTAGACCGAATCTGTAACTACATGAGTACCTAGATTAGTAGCATATCGCAAGCCAAATACCACAGCTATATTCACCGCGCAGACTCTACTTCTTGATTTTGAATCCTCCTCATCCTGCAACCCCTCTTTGAAACGCACTAATCCAATGGATACACAAAACTCACTGCGCAATCAGGCTCTTCAGTATGTACCGAATTGCACCAACATGAGCATCTTGACACTAACGTACCATGAATAGCAAGCACTCACTCCTTACCATGAAGAAAGATCGCGTAGCACTACTCCAAAAAGAACTCCAATCACTCGAACAAGATCTCGAGGCCACAGCTGCATCAGAACAAGAGGCATTCGCATCACTTGCAAAAGCAGAATGCCTCCAACTCTGCAACACCGTTACAGGACGCTTACCCCGCGAGTTACGCGACATGATATACAAACGCCTGCTGCCTGGCTCCAAGGAACGCATTAGTCGCGAATACTTCCGCTCGACCATGGACCCCACGACGAAAATGCACACATACGACGCAGAGCGGTGGAAATCAACGCATTACCCTGACCACTTTTGGAGCGCCGAGTACGTTGGTGAGACATGTTTCCAGGAGCTTGCGCAGATGTATTATCGAATGTCCACGTTTGTGTTTGGCGATGATGACGGGCTGATTCAGCGGTTTTTACAAACGGATCAGTTTGGGCTGGCGTACGCGCCCAAGGAATTAGTTATGAAAGTTGAGGTGCATCTTAGTGCTGTTACGTACGACCGCACGACGTGTATTGGTTATATGTTTGGGACGGTGACGAGGCCTGAGAAGATGCGTGCTGCGCTCAAGGGGCTTGAGGAGCTAAAGAAGGGTGGGAGTGTTGTTGTGCACTTTTCGAATCAGGCGCGGGATGGGAAGATGAAATCTGAGCAAAAGAAGAGCGCGTTTACGGTGTTGATTCCCGAGTTAAGGGAGGTGAGGAAGAGAGGATGTAATGCTGAGTTGATGCTTGATCGAGATGTGCAGGTGGACTTGGATCGTGAATATGTGGTGGAAGATGTTACTCAGGAGTAGTTTGAGCCTCGAATTGGAGTAATTTTGTCCAAGATTTCGAAGGCCAACGTGTCTGACACAGAAAGTTTTACTAACGCAGGGCGTAAGATTCTGGGATGACAAAGTCCAAGTCAGATGCTCTAGACTAAGAGTTGGGATATTACGGC
Organism: Shiraia bambusicola; assembly: GCA_028220655.1. Classification (NCBI taxonomy): domain Eukaryota; kingdom Fungi; phylum Ascomycota; class Dothideomycetes; order Pleosporales; family Shiraiaceae; genus Shiraia; species Shiraia bambusicola. The sequence goes on along the minus strand of SSBG01000068.1, from coordinate 65,328 downwards.
GATCCCTGTATCGCTATCCATAGGATCGACTCAGTTCTTACTAATTATTTCTCTCAATCTCTGATACACTCAACACTCGATATTGCTGAGGACATCACTTTCGTTAATTATTCCCAAAGAGGCTTTCACCTCGGTGGCATTAGTTTTTCAGTATGCAGGCAACGCTAGCTTGAGGGCTGTATTGGCTTACCATACGATTCAAAGCGCAGTTGTGTTTGCAAGCGACATTACGAATACGACTGTCTCGACTGCTGGAGGTGATGAATTAACACTGGGTGTTGGCACCGATGGAAGTGTGTATGTGCTGCCCGACATCCTTCAACATTCTCATCAGCAACAGCGTTCTCAATCCAGTATCACCTGATATCAAACCAGCTGGCCTCCGGCCATGGGCACAGCATTCAGTCACCAGTGGAGCATCTCGAATTGGGTGGGACTCATAACTAATTATTAGGTATTCCATTCACAGAATCAGTCATTGCGCCCTCAACCGTAGTCAGCATCTCTCCGCTGGCAAAAAACAATCAAATTTACCACTGGCACAAGTGGGTCAGCTTCTAAGCAAGGCAAGGATAGGATGTGTGGTGTGAGTGCTTGGGAGGTTGTGGTGTAGTGGAGAATAGAGTGATTATTAGTAGGTATAATAGTTAATATTAGTTACAAGTTGGGCGTCGATTGGGTAGTTAGTTAGACGGCAAGAGCTAGTTACCCCGCCAGTCGAGAAAATGTTTATCGCGCAAATAATGGCATCGCAGTGAATGTTCCAACACGTCAGGCCTGTAGTAAAGAGATCCACGCCCTATACATTCTTTCGTTCCATCTCTATACCATATCGCAAGATGGCTGGTGTTCCAAGTACCTTTGACGGTGCGTATCCCTAGTTTACCCGCCTCTCACGTAATAAACTTTGGCTTTGTACTGACATGTAGTAATAGAACCAGTCCATATCGCTGTCATTGGCGGCACTGGCATCTCGTCTCTACCAGGATTTACACTTGCTGCAACCTTGGATGTTGAGACGCCTTGGGGCAAGCCCTCATCGCCCATCAGCATCCTCGAGCATCCATCTCCTACTTCTGGAAAGCCCATCCCCATTGCCTTCCTTTCCCGCCACGGACTCTACCACGAGTATGCGCCTCATGAAGTCAAGAACCAGGCCAACATTGCTGCCCTGCGCCACCTTGGCGTGCGCACCATCATTGCTTTCTCCGCGGTTGGCTCACTGCAGGAAGAGATCCGACCACGCGATTTCGTAATCCCTGACCAAATCATCGACCGCACCAAGGGCGTGAGGCCATTCACCTTCTTTGAGAAAGGCATGGTGGGCCATGTTGGCTTTGGTGACCCATTCGACAAGCGATTGGCACGCATTGTGAGCCAATGTGGACACAGCCTTGAGGGTGAGGGCGTCAGGTTGCACGACAAGGGAACTTTGATTTGCATGGAGGGTCCGCAGTTCAGCACTCGGGCAGAGTCAAATCTGTACCGCACTTGGGGTGGCAGTGTCATCAACATGTCTGCCTTACCAGAAGCCAAGCTGGCAAAAGAGGCCGAGATTGGCTATCAGATGATCTGCATGGCTACCGACTATGACTGCTGGAGGGGCGATGGAGAGGAGGACGTCAATGTCGAGATGGTCATGGCGCACATGAAGGCCAACGCAGAAAACGCAAGGCGCTTTGTGGGCGCTGTACTCAACGAGCTAAGCAAGGAGGAGCACAACGAGCAAGTTCTGGCAAAACATCTGGATGGTCAGATGAGGTTCGCGGGCGCAATGACAAAAAAGGAAGGCCGAGGCCAGGAGGCAGAGAAGAAACTGCAGTGGTTGTTCCCAGGATACTTTGACTGAGCCTCCCGAGTAGTTAACTATCTCGGCGCGCTATACACAGAACAAAACATCCGCAAACGGCCGACATGATATTACTGTAGAGCGACAGAATCAGGGCAAAAACTGCCCGGAAACAATACCAAGAATACAGTCTTCAGCATCTTCATACGTACTGTACCTCTGCGCACAGCAACATCAAGTAGCATTACCACACGTGGAAGGGCCGTCTCGAAAACATAATTACACCCCCCTCCGTTTATCATGTAATTGTAAATCAACATGATCGAAAATCTGAATCGAAAGATCGATAGCTACTCGCAGCTACAGCAAGGGGGGAACCGAAAGCTTGACTCTCCGACACCTTCCTAGTCTAGCTTAGCATCGAGAGTGTGGAGATGTGAAGTGACACCACACTTCATTCAGTGATGCAAGCACAGTCAACCTTGACACATGCCAATACAGGCCTTTGAACAGTTCAGTGGCTTGCCTTGTCGCATCGATCGACATACTTTCAGCATCAATGTTTTTCCTTGAGTGAATACAGGTCTGACCCCAGTAAGACAAAAGCAACATGCTGGAGGCACAACGACAGGCATGATACCTATAAGAAAAGTCCTGGTACTTATAGCCAGGCCTCTCTGCCCCTGCCCGAGGATCTACAAAACCCTCAACCTTCTCTTTTACTTTGAAGATTTCATTGATTTGTACCATGGTGTCAGCGCGGTTGCTTCTTCGAGTAGTTGTAACGTTTGCGCCGCTGAGAAGCGTCTATGCGCAATATGGATCGCCACAAGAGTTGCCACCGCTATTAGATGCAACGACAGAAGAGCTTAACGCAGGTCTGGCATCAGGGGCATTTACAAGCGTTGATCTAGTGCAGGTTCGTTTTGACTATGCATACCTTACACATCAGGAAATGCATATATGAGACAGAATCCTAATAGCTCATAGGCATATGTGAAACGAATTCTACAAGTCAATTCAACCCTTCACACGGTCACCGAGATAAACCCTGATGCCTGGGATATTGCCAAAGAGCTCGATGAAGAGCGAGCATGTGGTAAAATCAGAGGGTACGATGCCGTACTTTGATTGGCTGTCCCAATGCTGACGGCAGAATCAGGCCCCTCCATGGACTTCCCATTCTCATCAAGAACAACATTGCTACAGCGGACAAGATGAACAATACTGCTGGATCATATGCACTTCTTGGTGCTCGTGTTCCACGGGACGCTACAGTCGCTGCCAAGCTTCGCAGAGCAGGAGCAATTATCCTCGGCAAGAGCAATCTTTCGCAATGGGCCAACTTCCGTTCATCAAACTCGTCCAACGGCTGGTCAGCACATGGGGGTCAAACTTATGGTGCTTACTACCCAGGCCAAGATCCGAGCGGAAGTAGTAGCGGCAGTGGTGTGTCTGCCAGTCTTGGTCTTGCAGTTGGCACTCTTGGGACGGAGACAGATGGCAGCATCCTATCGCCCAGTCAAACGAACAATATCGTGGGAATCAAGACAACTCTAGGCCTTACAAGCAGGAGTCTCGTCATTCCAATATCAGAACATCAGGACACCGTCGGCCCTATGGCTCGCACAGTCAAGGATGCTGCATACATTTTGCAGGCTATTGCTGGTCTGGATCAGTATGATAATTATACCGCGGCAATTCCATGGGCCAAGAACGGCACCGATCATGCGATTCCAGACTATGTTGCAGCGTGTCAACCAGATGCTCTTGCAGGCAAAAGAATAGGAGTCCCACGCAATGCTATTGGCCAACCCACTGAAGACACGGCATCGATACATGACGCTTTTGAATCTGCACTGGCTACTCTGCGTAGTGCAGGCGCAACGATTGTCGACAAGACAAACTATACAGCTTGGGCACAATTCCTTGATTCCGATGCAGAAAACACTGTCGTCTCAGGCGACTTTAAGCCTAACTTGGCAGCATATTTATCTCAACTATCCCACAATCCCAATAACATACACAACCTAGCCGACGTGAACAACTTCACTCACGTCTTTCCAGCCGAGGAATACCCAAGTCGCGACACTGCAGTTTTCGACCAATGTCTCGCTCTAAACTTTACAAACACTGACTTGCTGTTCTGGAAAGCATATCAAGAAGACGTCTACCTCGGCGGATCGGGTGGCCTTTTGGGCGCTCTCGAAACATATAATCTCGATGCTGTAGTTCTTCCTACTCGTTTCGCATCCAGCATTTCTGCCATTATCGGGGCGCCGGTCGTTACTGTGCCTTTGGGCGCGTATCCAAGCAACACTACTGTCGTGAAGAATTCAAGGGGCAATTTGAATGCTACGGCGCCGAATGTTCCGTTTGGATTGGCGTTTGCAGGGAAGCATTGGAGTGAAGAGATGTTGATTGGCATTGCGTATGCGTATGAGCAGCGGACTATGGTGAGGAAGAAGGTGAGGCCGTATTTGGTTCCCACGGTGGAGCTTGTGGATGTTATTAAGCGGTAAAGACGGGTGTCCTGACGAGCGAGAGATTGAATGTTGGTTTTGTATCAAAGTTCTTACCGCGTATATATACAAACTAATAGATGGGTTTTCAACATCTTGAATGGGATGTGTAGTGCAGTATCAAATGGAGTGAATGAATTGTATACGTCAGCGTGGGTGCTTAGTCACACCAGCGCTAGCTACATCTGGTTCCCCCCACACTCGCTTAGTATTAACAGTCCATTCAATTCACACAGTGTCCTAGAAAATAAAACGGTCCAACTCTGGCATGACTAGATGTGCTGATGATAATTAATTAATTAATAACTACAAGTCAAATCAAGAAGAAGATGGCTGAAGATGGAGACATCACGTCATGACGCAATCCCAAATAACTAGCCATCGAAGGGCAGGGTCCAAGCTCCCAGCTCTTCGCCGCCATGATAGTTATGGCTATCCGGTCCGAAAGAGTTGGGCACGTCAACCTCACGTCTTGACGGTTACAAGACTGCAGTTATCGAATCCTCTCTCTATGCGCTTCCCTTCCTTTCCAGCCCTCCTGCGCCCCTTCCACACTGTCACCAATACAACCAGCGCCCATCTCCGCTCCAGCCCCGCAGGCACTCTTGAGTCTCTTGGCCGCGCTCTTTATAACACGCCGCAACGTGCAGTCATCTATCGATCCATGCCCAATATCCCCTTTTTGGGCGCCTTGTTTGGATCCTCGCGCGGCATGGCAGAAAACACCAATTATCCCGTACAAAAGACCGAGGGCGAGTGGCAAGCACAGCTGTCGCCAGGTATGTCGACTCCATTCACTCACTATACCGCACTTGGACTAACCCCACGGCAGAGCAGTTTCGAATTCTCCGCAAGAAAGGCACTGAGCCTCCTGGGTCTGGTCAATTCGATAAGCATTATCCCTCGACTGGCGTCTACACGTGCACAGGTTGCGAGGCTCCTCTCTACAAAGCAAACCACAAGTTCGACTCCGGCTGTGGCTGGCCTGCCTTTTGGGATGCTGTACCTGGTGCTGTTGGCCAGCGATCCGACCCGAGTCTGGGCATGATGAGGACGGAGATTGTTTGCAACAACTGTGGAGGACATTTGGGACATATTTTCAAGGGCGAGAAATTTGGAAACCCCAAAGACGAGAGACATTGTGTCAACAGTGTCAGCATCAATTTTAGTCCAAAGGATGAGGAGAACAAGTGACTGGGCCGACGCAATGGGAATATTGGAAGAGAGGAATTGTAGCATATTTGTACTAGTGACGACGAGATGAAGAAAGAACATGTTACATGGCTCAACAACCCTCACCTCTGATCTGATAACACAATCTCGCGCTTGCCACCTTCCCTCTCGTTAGGCACTGGTCAGTTCAACGTTATTACTGTCACACTTGTGTATACATGGACCAAGTATTCGCTAATGAATTTATTGATTTATTAATGAATTAATTAGTTAGCTAACTAATAGTTGCCCCATTTTCCAAGTTGGACGGCCGCGGAATTCATCATGCCGACGGGACATGAAGAATCCAATCACATCCAAGAGAATACTCCACCACACAACGGACCAGTAGTTAGTACCAAGGCCGATAAGTCCGAGATCAGGTTTTGCATTCATCCTGCAGATATTAGCAATGCACACCTTTGCTCTACACAATTCCATGCCATACAGCGGGTTGATGTTGGCTCGCGGCAATCCGACAACATCTCAAGGCTCATGGGCTGGAAATCTCGGGACTACAATGGATCCTCAATCCCCAGGACACCATTAACCGAGCCCGTAAGCAGTGCAGCTGCTATTAGTAATGACGCATTCAACCAAGAAGAACATTCAAATCCCTATAATACAGACTCCATCAGCGAGAGCGGCAACGACAATGAGGCACGTGACCCTTTCATAGCGACAGATGTACAGTCGATACCCAATGTACCATTTATCGACGACACTGAAGGCGTGGAAAATACCAAAGACGAACCAGTCTCATGGCGCTCATTACCCAACAAGGACCAGTTGGTCGTCCTCATGCTGGCACGTTTGTCGGAGCCTCTGACCCAAACGTCGCTTGGATCATACCTCTTCTACCAGTTGCAGTCATTTGATCCCTCGTTACCAGACTCGACGATTTCTTCCCAGGCTGGTCTTGTATCAGCTGCTTTTGCCTTTGCACAATTCCTGACCGCCATGCTCTGGGGACGGTACGCAGATTCTAAAAGTGGCGGCAGGAAGAAGGTCATCTACATTGGCCTCATAGGTACCATGCTCAGTGTTGTTGGATTCGGCTTTTCCAACAGCTTCTACATGGCCATGTCGTTTCGGTTGTTGGGCGGGATACTCAATGGAAACATTGGTGTAATGCGCACCATGATTTCAGAAACCATCAAAGAGAAAAAGTATCAAAGTCGGGCGTTCTTGCTCATGCCAATGATGTTCAACATTGGTGTCATCATTGGACCTATACTTGGGAAGTTTTCAAAATCTCCTTGCCAACATGATGTGCTAACAATGGTAATTAGGTGGCGTACTTGCAGATCCAATCAAGACCTACCCATCTGTATTCGGCCCTGGCTCGTTTTTGGGAGGCAAAAATGGCGTAGGCTGGATGAAAACATGGCCCTATGCACTCCCTAACCTGATGAGCGCATGCTTCCTACTCTTCTCTACGCTAGCCGTACTCCTCTTCCTCGAGGAAACAAGTGAGCTATGTAAACACAAGCCAGACCACGGACTACAACTCGGTCGCTGGATCCGCAAACACGCCTTCCGCCAAAACCCAACTTCGCACAACGGTTACCACGCAATAGCAAACAACGAAGACGACGACGACAACGACGACAACGCTGACGAAGAAGAATCATCTTCAAGACTCGAACACCCCTCTACGCCAGAAACATGGGACGACCCCCCAAAAGCCACCCGACAAATCCTGCCCTTCCACCGCATCTGGACCTGGAACCTCATCATCACGCTCTGCGCCCACGGCCTTCTAGCAATGCACGTCGGTACCTTCAACTCCCTCTGGTTCATCTACCTCTCCACCCCCCGCTACGACCCCAAACATGCCCACCCCCCAGGCTTCACCCCCCACGGCGCCTTCGCCTTCACCGGCGGCCTAGCCATGCCGCCTGCCCGCATCGGCCTCGCGCTCTCCATCCTGGGCATCATGGGCATATGCCTACAACTCTTTGTCTACCCGCAACTATCGCACCGTCTGGGCACCGCGAAAAGCTATCGTATCTTCCTAGCTTTTTTCCCATTAACATATACCCTTGCCCCCTTTTTGAGCCGCGTGCCTAGCTCTACGGAGCCCCCCGATGGCGTCTCGGGCCTGTATATCTGGCTGGCTGTTATTGGCGTGTTGGCTATTCAGGTTGTTGCCCGGACGTTTGCGTTGCCTTGTACAGCTATCTTGATTAATAATGTGGCGCCGCATCCGTCGGTTTTGGGGACTGTGCATGGGATTGGGCAGTCGGTGTCGAGTTTGACGCGTACTTTTGGGCCGATTGTGTTTGCGTGGGCGTTTGGCAAGGGGTTGGATTTGGGGGTTGTGGGGCTGGGGTGGTGGATTATGGCGGTTGTGGCGGTTTTTGGGTGGGTGGTTGCGCAGAGGGTGAGGGAGGGGGATGGACATGAGATTCTTATGCAGGGTGAGGTTAGGCTGGAGGATGGGACGGTGAAGATGGCGACGTAGGTTGTGTTTGGTGGAGGGTATATGGAATTCGACATGTTTTCTTTTTTGAATGACTTTATGTATATCAATTGGTGTTTGTGGTGGGTTATGTTTTGCATGTGATCAAGTAATTGTCGTTGAATATAAGAAGAAATAATGTGTCACTTGAAGTCAAGACAAGAAGGTATATAGTTATAGGGAAATTTTTATATTGAAAAGAAAAAGAAAGGGACCGTAGTCCATTAGGTATCTATAAAAGAAGACAAAACAGAACAGAATAGAAAAGAAAAGAACAAAACAGAAGAAAACAAAAACAAAAACCCAGCAGGGAAAATTAAGGACCGTAGTCCGTCCGCCCATCCTGCAATTCCTCCAAGAACAAGTCAAAACGCACGACCAAATCAAAGTAAAAACCAAACCCAAACGCCCAAAAGAAAACCGCCAGCACAGTCGAACCAAGGAAGTAAGGAAAGACAAAAGAAAGACAAAGGAAAAAAAAAACAAAAGAAAAGAGAAAAGAAACCCCATCCTCCATCCAGGCCCTCACAGCCATAATCTCCCCGTAGAACCAACCTTTCTTTCTCATAAAACCACTCGCATAAGTCCACCGCACCTCCATAACCTAGACCTCGAGCTCCAATGCCTGCCTTTGTTCACTCCCCCCCCCACCAAGTAAATCCTCGTCAACCCCTCTTCCTGCAAGGCGGTTCATCTGCGGCACACACAAAACTGGCGATATATCCCCAGACGGAACAAGGCCAGCGCTATGGTGGACCAGCGCCGTATCACCCCGATAATGGGACTCAATTGTGTCCAACTCGTCATTAATAGCATGGGGCTTGCCAGGAAGAAGGTTGCCGGGATGTCAAAAGTGGTAAAGTAGTGAGGTGGTGAGGTGGTGGGGAGTGATTTGAATGGTTGGCGTATTGTTGTTGGCGAATTGTTGGCGGAGCAGAGGTGTAGTCCAAGGTGGCAAATAGGTGGGTTATGGAGGTGCGGATATCGTCCTCAGTCTTCTCGTCAGTGGTGGTGTTGGCGGCAGAAGAGACAACGAAGAAGAAGAGGACGAGGAGCGAGTGGTAGCCCCAACGCTGGTGAGGTAGTGGATGGCGAGTCGCCTGCCCTAGGAGTGGGCGCGGCGACCTCAGCGTTCGAGCTCGTAATCGCCGCGGGAGGTTCTGCTTGACCTCAGAAACCTTCCCACGGGATTCGAAGAGAAAGAAAGGCCGGTGAAGGCCGGGGGCGAGGCGGCACGGGGAGAGGCGGGGCGAGATGGAGGGGGAGAGACGGGGCGGGGCGGAGGGGGTGAGGCGAGGCGGAGGGGAGGAGAGGAAGACAAGAAGGACCCCGGAGGTTCGGAGGAGAAGCTGAGCCCACTGAAGGCCTGTGGAGGGGGGAGGGATGGATGTGAGGGAGCAGACCCCTTCGTGCTGACTTGCTCGACAGCTGGAGCCTGCTCTAAACCACGAGGTGTGGCCTCACTCGAGATGACCTCGCAGTCATCAAGGACGTTCTGGACGTCTTCCATCTCCTCCACAGCTTCGAGCAGTGAGCTCGATATGACCCATTGGTCATATTGGACGGTTTTGAAACCGTCCATCTCCTCCACCTCGTCGTCGAGGGTGGCTCGAACGTCTTCCATCTCCTCCGGGTAGGAGTAGGGGAAGGGAGGGGGGGAAAAGAAGGAAAGGGAAGGGGGAGGGAAGGAGGGGGGAGAGGGGGAGAGAGAGAGAGAGGGAGTGGCTCGCTGTGGCCTGTCCCTGAACCTGAGAAAGGTTACTTGCCGTCGTCGTCGACCCAAATTGCCCACCCTTGGACGGGGTGAGGCTGACTGCCGTGTAAAAGGCTGGTCAGTTGTGGGTGGGTTGACGAACTCGGTCGTCTCACGCAGAGGCAACCGTGCTGCCACCGCAAACTCCTCCAAGGACTTGTGGTAGCCCAACCACGAGCCCTTCAAGTCTCCTCGCTCGGCCCGGCCGTACAGATATGCGTGTAGGTCACGAATATCTGCCCAGGCCTGGCCGTGCGCGATGTTGGTGAAGCTCCGGCGTGCCACTGCCGGGCTTGCCTTACCAAGGATTGCGACGAGCTCGTCCATGACGAGCTCGAATCCGTCTTGGTCATCGCGCAGCTCCCTGATGGTTGGGAGCAGCGAATGGATCTTGTCCATTGACTTCTGCCACTTGGAGTTATCGTCGCAAGCTCGTCTTGCGACTTTGGGGGCAGAGAGGAGAGTGCGGCAGGACCTTTCTCGGGAACGAACCGCCGGGTTTGTCCGTCGTTGAGATGAACGACGTTGCTGGCGCCTGTCACGAGAAGACTGGACTGCCAGCCGGCGGTAGCAGGTGGAGGTGTCCATCCACCTGCTGTTGTTGTTGACAAGTTGCAACTGGAGAGACTCGACGTCCCTCCGGCGCAACTTGCCAGGTCCAACGGCGACGGTGATCGCCATTGTTGTGAGGAGAAGAAGGGGAAGAAAAAGAAGAAGAGTAAGGAGAAGAAGTGGTGTTGGTGGTGGTGGTGTTGGTGGTGGTGTTGGTAATGGTAGTAGTAGTAGTGGTAGTGAAAGTGGAAGTGGTAGTTGTGGTTGTAGAGTGAGGGTTTGGGGAAGAGATATATAACCCTCCGTGGACTCGTGCGAGGACTCGCTTAAAACCTCGACAATAGTAAAGTTACTTCAATAGTTCTATTGTCTTCTATTGTGGGGCGGCGGGGCTGGTGAAGTGAAGGTGAAGCTGAGGTAAAGGTAAAGTTAAGCTGAGGTAAAGGCAAGGCTAACCTCAGGTAAAGGCAGATTGAGCTCTGATATCCTTGTACAAGCAGCTCTACTCTTTTTGAAAAGTGGGATAGACAAAAGATTGGCATTTTCAGAGGCAGGATTCGAGTACAATAATAGCATGCTCCAGTTCGGGTCAATGGACATGAGTGTGATAGATTCGGAGTCAAACTTGCCATCTGGTCATGTTTGGCTTCTGGTACACAAGCAATCACTCAATGTCTCTATAGACATAGATATATGGGCAACAATAGAGTGGCCTTGTAGTCTATTGTTCGGATTGCTGAACACGAAGCAATCATCCACACAGCCCAGGACTGTTCCGCCGCGCGTCAAGCAGACTTTTCATCCGCGATCAGGCCTCGTTAGAGTCAAATTATTTTGGCGTTTATATAATGAAGGGGAATTGCGAAGTTGGAGTTGGCATTGTTTACATCAATTTCTGAAGAAGGAAGGAGCAGTTCACTGCGCCTTCCTTAACTATGTCGCGCTAGTGACTTGGCATTCTCTGCTCCCATTATATCTTCTCAAATCTTGCCCACCACCACAACAACCACTTCCATCA